>VMOF01000035.1:17141555-17426671 GCA_011764245.1 Trialeurodes vaporariorum
GTTTTGTTATTTATAATCACCATGAAATCAACATTCATGACAGATGAGGTGCAATGTATTTTGAGTGATGCCAAGGCTTTCTGTGTTTACCTGGTTCATGCCGAGTCCTTGTTCATGCATGTATCCCAAGTTGAACATAGCTTGGGCATTGTGCTGCTGGTCTGAGGCGAGTCTGTAGTGAAGAGCAGCAGTCTCGTAATCGACAGAAGTCCCTAACCCGTAATAGTGGTAATCTCCAAGTTTGACTTGAGCAACGGAATATCCTTGAGCTGCTGCCCTGCCCCAGTACATTAAGGCTCTGGCATAAATTTCCATCTCACTTTGCCATAAAGTTACTTCTCCTGAAGACACAAAAGAGATAAAGATGTTACAACTTTCTTCATAGGTGACAAAAAAAGGAATTTATTTTGTCAAAGATCGCCAACAATTCATTTTTACTTTCTCACTCTAAGGAAGTTAGAAATTGAGAAAGTATTGCGATGGCGCAGCTGTCTGTATCCCACCATAAACTTTGAACCGATGGTCCATCCATACACATACAAATTTTGCAGAGAAGTTGCTTTTAACATTCCTTAGAGGTACTTTTTTTTTTGTTTTTTCGAAATTGTAAATTTTAGGCGAGTTGTAGTCGATAAAAGGTTTTCATTAAAATCAATGGTATACTTAATGGGTAAACATAGCGAAAAATTGAAATATTTCAAAAATAGCAGTTTGAATTTTGATTAAAATTTGCAAAAACATTCTGCAACCAGTCTACAGTAAAATTAATTCCTTAAGGAGGGGGGTCTGGGGATCTCCCCTAGAATATTAAAGGGGGGTTTGGGGGTTTTCTAAAGAAAGTATTAGAGGGTCTGCCCCCGCCAGATTAAGTTAGGTGTAAGAAAGTGTTCTTGGGGTATTTCCTATGGTTTATTTTTTTACAAAATTCATATTTGATTCGATTTTTGACAGCCTGTTGACGACAAAAGTGGGCAAGGCGTGAAGTAAGAGTTGTAATTGGCTAGAATTAGATTCGTAGCAATAATTACTGCGCCACATTCTTCTTTGTTGACAGGAGTCTTGTTGTACATTCAATTTTTTTTTTTTTCGTTTACACTCATTTCCAAAAATGATATCACAAATCAGTGGCGAAAACACAGCACCAGCTATTGGCAAATCTATAACTACTTTTGAGAGGATTCACATTAAATTCCAAGGAAATCCACTGTGAGCATGGAAATACATGTCATCATGCAGAAATGAGTTAAAAGTAGGTATGTACTAGATATAAAAGAATGGTTCAAGAGGAAAACGAAAAAAGTTACAGAAACCCACTTTCATTTCAAGTCGCAAGGAAGGAGTAAATGAGGCACAGAGATAATTCTTACCCTGAAGAATCAATGCACTTATTTCTATTAGACTTTAATCTTTGCTTGACTTTTCTATCATTCTCAATTAATTTTGTTCTCCAGTATTCTAACCAAGATCTGAAATTTTATTTTTAGTGACATATCGTTATTTCCTCTGGACTCTTCAAACAGATGTTGAACTTACTTCTGTCCAAAAGGAATGCAGTATTACTTTGAGCGACTTCGTAACCTAATTCTGCCAAGAAAGCATACATAACGTAGGCTTCGTTCGTGTACCCATCTCGATAACTAGTATGAGCGTTCATCAACTTTTTGCCCCACTTCCCGCGTTCTGCTACATTCTTATAAAGCTGAAACAAATTGTTACAAAGGAACTTGAATAAATCAAATCTTTTTAGGCAAAAGTTTAAAAAAACAAATCTTTGGCTACAGGCAGAAGGTACAGTTTTGAAAACATTTGCTACTCAGCAAGACAAAAAAGAATGATTTAATGTAAGTCTCCGACGAAAAGTGGCATTTTTTCCCCTTCTAAAACCTGAGTAGTAAACAGACTAGATCTCGTTTCAGATGTGAAGGCAGCGCTCAAACAATAATTTTTAGCAAATTTTCAATTTTTATTCCTTCAAATTGAAAAAAAAACTTGCCAAAAACTTTGATGGTGCAATTTGAAAGTGATCTTCAATGAAAAGCCAAAGCTCTCAAAAATGTTTCATTCAGAAGGTCTACTGCGCACTTTTGCTATTAAGGCAGAAATAATTGATTCTGCAGTAAAAGTTACAAGAAAACCAAAAGAAACGACGAAAACTCTTAAAACTTCCTCTCTTATAGAGGAAAAAGTAATATTAAGTTGAAGGTCACTACGAAACATATTTGAAAACGCCAGCCATGGCGCAAAACTGACAATTGCACAATAGTAAAGGTCCAAGCCAGTGTTGCCAATTGTAGATTAATAAGTTCACATTACCAGAATGTAAACTAATTACACAGATCGTAAAAGGAAGGATTCCCTTAAAACCTACGACTTTTTTAGGTAGGGCCGCATGGGTCACAATAAATGTGCACGAGCTGCAAAAGGGGTATGCAGAGGGATGGATGGATAAATAAATAAGTAGTAAAGTAGTAGTAGTAGTAAAGTCCAGCCGCCCAAACACGAGGCTCGTTATGCTGATATTTCACAGCGAACGACTGGACTGCATAAAATAAGAAGGGGTAGGAAAGACAGTCAAAGTATTCTCAAAACAAAGGATGGGAAAGAGGAGAGTAACGGCAACCTGCCAGGGACTCTCAAATTGGGAAGGAAGTACTTAGAGCACTCAAGGAGGTAAAGTGCTCTAAATATAATTTTCTCTCTCTTTTCACATTGCTCAACTTTTCATTTCTGCTTTGTTTCTCTATCCTGTAACTCAATTTTTTTTTTTTTTTTTTTTTTTTTTTATAAATATTCTCTCTATGCAACTGCGTAACTCAGTTCTTGTCCCTCAACTCTCTTTGTATCTATAAATAAATAAATAAACTCACTTCAGTGGCAGTAGAGCAGGAGCGGAGTGTGCCAGTTCCAGTTGCATGCATCTGAGCCAGATTATAAAACGCCAAAATGTGTCCAGACTGAGAGGCTTGGCTAAAATACTTATGAGCCAGTTCGTAGTCTCGATGAGTTCCAAGTCCATCTGAGGAAACCGCACATTAAAAAGTTGATTTTTGAGTGAGGATGGAATAAAATAAATAAAGTGGAAGTATTTGGAGTATCGGGTTTGGACAAGTAGCGGTGCCTGCTTCTGAATTGCATCAAAAGTAGGGTCTTGAACCGAAATTAATTTTTGAACCGGTTCAAAACCGGTTCATGTGCCACTCGTCCATTTCGGTTTAATTCCGGTTCAGGTTCGTCGGCCAGTGGTTTTTCCGGTTTTTGGTTCGTTTCGGGTTCAAACCCGGTTTGAACCGGTTCAATTTTGGTTCACATTTCTGAACCGAAATTGAACCGAAAGAAATGCCTTTCCAAATTTTTCGCATGGTTCCCTTTCGTGACGAAACCGCACAAATTGCACTTAGATTCGTCTTTTTCCTTGTTGTACGTAAAAAACTGACGAATTGGATTTTCTTGCTTTCTGCCCGCCATTTTTACACTTAGTTTAAAAAATTTGGTTAGGGCAGAAAAATTAATTGAAAAAATTGAATATTTTATAGTTGTATCTCTAAGGAAACATACCCGAGAAAGATGCAAAAGAAAACATTGAAAATTCACCCGGGAAGACAGGAAGAAAAGTATCAGCTGATGCGCGCTCGATTGAACCGTAATTGTTTTTCACTGAACCGGAATGAAAAACCGAATTTGAACCGAAATTGAACCGAAATCCCTTTCGGTTCAGACGACGTCTCATATTTCGGTTTTCGGTTCGAATTCGGTTCAGGAAAATTCACCGGTTCAGAGCAGTTTCCGGTTTCCGGTTCGGTTCAAGGCCCTAATCAAAAGGCATTGGGTAGCGGTTGGTTAGCGCAGAGTTTCGATTTATTGCTAATCAACCATCAACGTTTGGGCTTGCAACAGATCCACTTGTTGCTTTCATTCCAGAATTTTCATAAAAGCAGTAGAAATGAGCTGTCTAGTACCACCTTCAATCCAGATAGATTGATTGAAACAGGTGTTTTGCAAATTGTGCCACATGACTTTCAATCACTGCAGTGGATACTTTCTCTGAATCTGTCAATTAAGAGAAAGAGCGAAGAAAGATAAAACGTTATACTTACTGAAATACATTACTCCCAGTTGCAACTGTCCATCCACCCAGCCTTGATCGGCTGCTTGAGTGAAATATTTGAGAGCTTTGGAATAATCCTTTTCGACACCTTGTCCTTGAAGATACATTAGACCCAATCCCGCCTGGCCAACAGGATTGTTCATTTCAGCGGCTTTTTTGAAATAGATAAATGCAGTTTGGTTATCCTGTTTGATACTTTCATCATTCCCCTCAAGATAAATCTGTAAAATGAAGAGACCAACATGAATCATATATTATGATACTTCTATCTCAAATTATTCTTATCTATATGCCATATGATCTAAAACGGCAGATAGATAAGATATTTTTTAAGATAAGTTCGGGCAGGAATTTAACGATGGTTCCCATGGCAATGGCCAAGTCTAACAATGCTTGTGGTATTCTCTAAAAAGGATAAGGAAAAGAAGAGATACAAAAACTAGGTATGGGAACAAAGTATCTAGAGCGCATAAATAAATAAATAATAAGTGATAGCGCAATTTGGGAAGACAGTATGCTACAGGACTTACTTTTCCTAAAAACGCCATGGCAATGGCGTTGCCTGAATCCGCTGCCATAGAAAAATAGTGGAGAGCTTTTTGAACGTCTAGAGGGACTCCACGCCCACCTTGATAGTGCAGCTGGCCTAAACCTAACTGAAAATAACAAACAAATTGAAAGTAGGTTTAAACAGTTGAAAAGAAACTCTCATATTTTGTATGCACAAAAAATGAAAAATACACTCAAGGTTGAACGCCAAACATCAGATTAAAATAAAAATAAAACACTGGGTCATTCCATGCCAAATCAGACCAAAAAATGGTGATTTCTAATTTGACCCCCTCCAATTTGCATGTCATTTGGTACACTTTTTTCACCTACTGCACTGTGTCTGAAAACATTTTTTTTTAAATTTTTGGGGCACTCCGTTGATTTTTTGGAGAATTTCAAAGATGCCAAATTTAGCAACATTTTTGCCAAGGCCATCCCGTTTAAAATGCTGTAGCTTAAGAACCCTTTGTCGCAGAACAGTCGTTGTGGTCTCATTGGAAAGCTCTTTTAAACACCTTTACAATGATGTACATCAACATGGGAACTTTTACTAGTAAATTTGCGTCTTACAAGGGGAGACTCAGAAGTCGCCGCCTCCGATTTTGAAAACAATTGCACGAAAATGTAGCTAAAGTAAAACTATTAGACCCGTGTTTCTCACTTTTTGCCAATGGGCCTTCCTAAAGCGTCAGGAATTTTTTGAAAGTTGCCGAAATTCACGTAAATATTCGGAACGCTCTCCGCTCGGGTTTTTTACATGCATTACGGCAACTTTCAAAAATTCCTGACGCTTTAGGAAGGCCCATTGGCAAAAAGTGAGAAACACGGGTCTAATAGTTTTCCTTTAGCTACATTTTCGTGCAATCGTTTTCAAAATTGGAGGCGGCGACTTCTGAGCCTCCCCTTGTTAAAAGAAACATTGCAGTAATAACAAAAGTTTAACAATTTTACTACAGCCAGTTATTACAGCAATGCTTCTTAGTTCTTAGTGTTTTAATAATATTTTATTTACTATTTTTATTTCAATCAGATATGCAGAGTTTAACCATTAATGTATTTTTAAAACCTGAAGACGTACAACACTAGTCCGAAACAATCATCAAAGTATAAGTTTGTTTCACTCAACAAATCGGGAGTTAAAGTTTTTCTGAAATTATTTATCTTGTTTTTAACGTAGGTCTTCAATAACTTTTTCCTCTTTCGGTATTACTGAAGCCTTCTTGTTCTTATCACACCTACAGCGGCGCTCCTTGTACATGCAATTGCATAAATCCCGTGCCACACCTAAGCAAACGCGAACGCTACTAAAAGAATCCGCACCATGTATTTCAATGCAAGTGGCCACACCAGAGCAAACGAGAACGTTCGCAGCGCAGGAGAATGCGTTCCCGAACGTTTTGGCATTTTGCAAGGGATTCAAGGTGTTTTGTCATTGATAGGTGACTTCCACTAATGTAATGGGTAGATATTGACCGGTGAATGTCCTTGCATCGTTTAGGCTGTAAAAAAACCATTTTTTTTTTTTATTTTCTGTAATAATTCAGAACCATAAATATCACAATAAACAAAAGGACGCTCCACTTATTTTTATTTAGGAATCAAAAGAAAAAATAAGAGGAGAGGTTTCTAATAGCACTCACTATAAAATGTTCACGTTTTTGAGGGAAAAAAATAACATAAACTAAATGGATTACAAATGGACAAAAGCGGGAAGATGCACCGTGCAGGATACATAGCGCCGCGTCGCAAGGTGACCAGCGTGAACCAGCATTTGCGTTCGCTTAGGTGTGGCACGGGCTTAAGTCCTGCGTAGATGGTTCATCAATACCTGCATTACATGCTACCCAAACCTTTCTCGATTTTGAGAGAACAAAAGAAAATGTAGGATCGAGAGCATTGCTTTTACATGTAATGCGAATTGCTTAAAATCGTCAACGCAGGACTTATATGTGACTGATTATACTTAAGGCAACCCAAACGATTTAAAAAAATTAAAAAATAAATAAATGAATGAACAGAATAAATTGACTTACTTGAGCCTTGACATCTCCTTTCTCAGCCAGTAACTGGTAATACTCTACAAGGTCGTTTTCAATCATGCCTACATTGTAACCGTTGTTTTCAGCCTCTTCTATGAGCCTTATGCGCTGAATCATGGGTCCCCCTGATAGAGAAACATCTTTTGCAACTGCAAAAATTGAGATTGAAAAAGGATGGCGAGAATTAAGAATTTATAAAGTTTCAGGTAAACTACTGGCAGAGCCATTAGTCCTGCGTCGACGATTGAACGCAACCCGCATTACATGTAAAAACAATGCACTCTTCCCTTTCTTCCCCTTTTTTTCTTTTCTTCTCACAAGACCGAGAGAGGTTCGGACAACGTTTAGCGCGGGTTGCATCGAATCATCGACGCAGGACTAATGGCTCTGCTAATACCTAGATTTTTAAATTTTAAAATGAAGGAAGGATTTTAACTCTGAGCAAAAAAAGGATGCTGTAAGGCTGATTTTTGGCTATAGTATGTATACAGAAAGAAAAAAAAATGTTTCTATAAGATGTAAATAGCTCTATTTAAGGCAGTGGCTGCAAAAACAGCACAGATGGGAAAACCTTATTTTGAAAAAAATACATTTAAAGTTTTCATTTGTAAATAATGCATTGATTTGATACGGAAATGAATTTATTGTTTCACTTTTTGATACAACACACAAACCCTAAATTTTCCCTAAAAATTCTAAATCGTAGGCCAATCTTTTTTTTTAATTTTTTTACTGTCTGGAAAGATCTAAGTAAGTACTTGGAGGGATGAAATTAAAAACATACAAACCTTTGTTGGCTACAAGGCGATAAAAATCCAAAGCCTTTTCACAACTGTTGTGCACGGTGGCGCCTGACCAATAACGATATCCTAAAGCCATACGGGCCCAAGTATTTCCTCCGAGAGCGGCAAACGTGTAATACACCAAAGCTTTACCTTGATTCGCTTCAACACCGATACCAGATGCATGAAGAAAACCATAAGCCTGTGAGAAAAAAAATAAAAATTATTTGACCATCAATTAATTATGGCACGAAAATCAAACAGTTTCAGGAGATTTCAGGTGAAAATTGAGACTCTTTCAATCAGCTAGAGTAATTTGAACAAGATAACAGATGATTATGCTAGATGGCAGAATGCCAGGATATCGAGGTGAACTTAAATTTATTACAGATATTTTGAGCAGTCAATCATCAAAATTCGTTGAGAAATAATGTCATAATTTTGAGAACAGATTAGCACTAAACACGGTCTTGCAGGACATCATGAACATGGCATGCAAACACATCCAAAAAACATCCTGCAAAACATCCAAATCCCATCAAAGAGGACCTGCTTAGGAGTGAAACTATGACTAGAAGGCTTAAACGCAGGAAGACGGAGTTGCCCTTGGGCTGCTTTTTGAAGTGCTAAAAAAGCAAATAAAAGGAAATCTGGCAATGGAGTGTAAATGGAATAATGAATGTATAAATATAAATAAGTTGTAAAACAATTCAATAGGATTAGTGTCAACATGTAGCTCATAAATGTAAGTATACATGCAAAAAAAAAAAAAAAAAAAAAAAAAAAAAAAAGAAGATTAGCACAATCTCTATAATGGGTGCAAGGAAGATACATTCTGTCTCACTTGTACCTATTAAAGTGACAGCAAACATCTGTTCTCAAAATACAATTTGATTTCTCACCTAATTTTGATGATTGATGGCCCTAAAGATCCATAGAAATTGAGGAGCAACCATAAGCATAATCTGTTATCTATCTCGTTTAAAACCACCAAAAGAAGATGCTCAAAGTGAGGAATTATAGATCAGCATATCTAAGCAATTTTAACAGTATTTTTTATTTAGATAAACCAGACTTTTTTCAGGTCACATCCAAAAAATATAATTCTACTGTGAACTTAATTCACAGAAAATTGTATGGTGCTTAACATCTGTCTGCAGTAAAGCATCAAATTTAATTTAAATTGAAGTTGTTGAACCATTCATCAGATTATACAGTGATTAATCCAAAATAAAAATTAAATGAAAATAAATGAGACTTCTGACAAATAGGCGTAAGTTGAATCCGACGTTTCAAATTTTTCAATTTCATTTTAATTTTTCAACCCTAATCAAGCATTCAATTACCTTCGGTAAGATTTTTCCGGTATGTGTTGACTCATGAGGACTAAAGGAAATATATTTACGTTTATTCACACAGGTATACATTGTCCTTGGAAAAATTACAACGTGAAAGATGATCTTGAAACGTTGGATTCGACTTACGCTTATACGTTAGATGGACGATAAAATTAAAGAAGGTCTGACAAAATCTTAGATTTTGTTTTAGGTACGCAACCTGTGATACTTTTTACATTGAATTTTAGCATTGCAAGGTGCCTTACCTGAGCCACAATCTAGGGCGTTGTCTGGCATTCTATAATACATTGACCAGTGGCGTCACAAGCAATTTAGCAACAATGTATTCTATCCATTTAAACTCACGTAAAATATCGAATTCAGGGGGTGCGCAGTGCACAAGGAAAATTTGATATAATTAATGAGTTTAAATGGAGCAGTTGCATTGTTTCCCAGATGCCACGCCACGCCACTGACATCGACTGTACATCTAAATTTACAAAACCAAAATTCCTTTGAATAAAAGGGATGAGGTCATAGATTACCATTTGGGCAAAAGGTACATTCTTGGCAGCTAATTCTTCAAATATTTCTTTGGCTTCGGTTACATTCTGAGATGTGTGAGTGCCGAATAGTTTCGACCATCCAACTTGCAGTTTTGCATTTTCATTTCCAAGATCTGCTGCTTCTTCAAAAAGTTTGAATGCAGCTTCTGTCTTAGGTTTCAAGCCTTTGAGCAAAGATTCAGCTTCATCGAAAAGTTCATAACCTACACAGAACAAAACGAGTTAAAATCTAAAACAGACTAAAACAAATTTAAAACAGTATTCGCGAGGTGAAGCCATAAAAGGTAACTATGATAGTTCATGCAAATGATAATATTTTACGCAAGTGAGTTATCATAGATATATTTTACAGAACGAAAAGTTGAAAATCTAATCATGATTTTGTACCAGACATTTATAGGGTGGAACAAAATTTCCATGGTTTGTTTCCTTTCCACAATTGAAGGACTTCGACCAGGAATTGGGCTTTGTAGACAAGCATGTCTTGAGAAAACCTACTAAATAATATTGAGAAATATTGGGAATCAATTGAGCAAAACAGCTTCACTTACAGCAGTAATATTTGTAAGCACATTTTTCCAGCAAAACTTTAAAAAATTGCGCTTTGTCAATCAAACGAAATAAATATCAGTTTTGGACAGTTTCACTTAAAGCTTTTAGACAAGTGAAGGTGTTGTTTCTAGCAAAACTTAAAAAAATTCGGCTTTGACAAGCAAACAGAAAAAAATTGTGTAATACTATTCGAAAATTGATGAGAAAATTTGTAGCAGATAAGTCATCATTAATCTTGCGGAGAGTCGTAACTCTATGAAACATTTCAAAACCTCCGAAACATATGCAACAAAATACAAGAAAAATTCACGAACCTCTCTTCTGGTTTTCAGTTAGATCTTCAGGAACCAAACTTTCCTCAGAATGAAATTTCAAAAAGTCCGAATGAATATCCACACCATCGTCGACAACCGTCCCTTCCTCTAAATACTCTTCTAAATATCTATTTTCTTTGACCGCCTGCAAGGCTGAGGTTATTGCATCGTGAGCTTTGTTAATTAACTTGTCAATAGCACTAGCATCATCGTAATCATCAACATTTTTTGTCTTTAAACTGCTGCTCTGATCATCGCTTTTATCATCAGCAGCTCTTAAAATTTTTTTCAAAGTCTCCGCTTTGAACAACTCATCCAAATCTTTGATATTATACTTCAGAAGCAAGTAGCGTGTTCGCATGACCGTGTTGACAAGATTTTCAGCTCGAACTTCAAAATCATCCTCATCATCATCGCTGGCAGAGGTGTCCATTATCTCCGATGAATCCATCTCGTCATTGCTATCTGAGCTGGATTCAAAGTTGGATCGTATTCTTACATCATCTCCATCAACTGCCTCATCATCATAAACAAGAGCAGCTTCCTTTTTTTCTCTTGATGTTCCTTCATTTAAAGCGATACAAGCTTGTATCAAGATGAGAGAAACAAAGAGAAAATGATGCACCATCATATTTCTAGATAATTTTCGCTACCTGAATCAGAGATGAAAAAAATTCAATTAGAATAAATCATTTTCAGATTTAATTATTTAATTAACATGCTTTTTTTCTTTCCGTCAAGTTTCTTGCAACCAACGAAGCTATTGATTAAGTGTTTTCAAAGTTTTCAATTCTAATTTTAATTTCAATTTCTTTAAGTACATCCCAACAGTACAGAAACATATTTAAAACAAAGTGATGTAAGCGAGCATAAACTAGGTGCCAGGGACGGATCCATAAAACATTTGTGGGAGGGGCCATTTACATTTGAGGGGAGACATTTCCTAGAAATATATTCATTTCACCTACATCCGATAGGTATTTTATACCTTCATAGCGTATTTTTTCAAATTTCGGAGGAGGCTGGAAGGCCATGGCCTCCATGGCGCCCTTTGAATGGGCCCCTGCTAGGTGCTAGGAACAAGAATTTAATTAAGACAGGGAAAATGTTATTATAGAGGAATAATTTTGTACCTTTATACTCAGTGGCCTTTCATAAGCTTGTGCCAGGTTGCCAACCGTTAATAATTTTATAATTTATAATATTCATTGTGATTTTAATTTTATTTCATATTTTTGTTATCTTTACTTCATTATTATTTCTTTGCTGTCAATTTATATTTTAGTGAACCTGCCACTCGAACTAGCTCGCGGTAGGGGAAACTTTCCTTACTTTACTTTTTTGTTAAATTGGTATCAAATAAATAAATTCAAAATTTAAAATTCAAATAAACATTGCTAAATATTACAATTTAGATTAGAAAAAAGATAAGGTCTCACCAAATGGCGCGGCTTTGACTTAAAATTGATACAGTGAATTTTGTTTACTTTTTTCTCATGTACAGAAATACCGTTGACCAAACAGTTCCACCGAAAACAGACGAAACTCGAGTTTGAAATAGATACATTCTAAGTCGAGCAAACACAGTCTAAAGTCTGGAACAGAAAAAATTAAGAAAATGAAAAACGCAAATTGTAAAAACAGACTTCACTCTAAAGAATCATTCCAAAAGATTAGAGGCCGGCAATGATGCGTACTATGTCTTTCAAAAGAAAGTCTTCTCATCGAAATAGTTCTTGGCGAATTTTTCTGTTATTTTCCACCGTTTTATATTTTGAGAGGCATAATGTCACACAAGGCAATACTGAGAGACTTTAAAATACTTGAAAACCGTAAAATTTCTCAAATTGGTCGATACATTCTTTTGAAAGCCATAGTAAGTACATCATTTGCAGCATTGAAAAGATTAGGAATGCAGCTATTTAGAAATAAGGGAGCATCAATTCATTGGACAATCAAACTTTAGAGGTCAGCCGAATAGTGGACGATCAATCTTATCCTTCTGTAAACAATCACAGATGATGGAAACGCTTCAATTCCAAACTAAAAAACCATTTCAGATCAATAGCCCTGGTCTTGTGTGCAAGGTGGCAGGGCCGTATTTCCCATTAGGCGAAGAAGGCGGCCACATCAAGCGGCAAATTCTGAGGAGCGGCAAATTTTTCAGATTTTTTGTTTTACATTTTTTGTCACCGCCACTCGAGGACTTTTTACTCGGTGCAAGTAACAAGCTGAGTAATACACAAAAGCACTGCGATCAGGCACAGTCACAAGTCACAGGGTGGCGGCGCGCCGAGAGTTGCGTGGTTCACCGCCAGCTTAGAGATAAGGTGCCGCTCGCGGCTCCTAATCTCTAAGGTCCCCCGTACCCCCCTCTTTCTGGAAGAAGTCCCTCCCCCAACGCCTCATGGGGACCGTAAAGTTTATTTGACCTACGGCGGCAAAAAGGTAAATGCGGCCCTGCAAGGTGGTTTGAAATAAATTTGGTTTGAGCTGATTGGTCCATACAGCAATTGTTCACAGTAACCTGAATCATATGACAAGTGAAAACCAATCAGCGCTATTTTCCAGCAAACGATTCGGCACACGTATGACAGAGGCTGATCAAACGATCGAGCATTTGCTTCGCAAAAAAATAGGTTTTGGATCTCTGAACCAAGTACTCACCAATGCAACACAAGATGTAGTCAGCGGTGAGTCCCTGTATATTAAAGACTCTCACCATACAGGGTATAGATTCTGATTGGCTGCTGGATTTCAGGCTGTCACAGAGCTCAAAGAGCCGTTCTGAACTAATCTCTATACCTATGATGACTGTTGGAACACCACTACGAGGAGGCGTACACACCTTCTCAGCAAACCCAGTCAATCAGAGTGGACGCCTCGTTCGCCTTCTTCTTTACGTGGCGAGACTCTTTCATATACAGTGACTCAGTTAAGACTACTCAAGATTCTTTGACTTGACTTGCGTCTGTTTCATATCTACTTGCTGGATCATCAACGGTGCATGATAAAAAGTTTTGAGTATCTTTTGGATGCAAAAGATACTCTCTTAGATATTTTGTTTGATTCTGGGTGTACTTACAGTTCTTATTTGAAGCGACTAAGATGACAGTCTTCAGTCACTCTGAACAAACTCGACAAAACATACTTAGAGCTGTCAGACCATGTAGTAAGAACTAACAAACGCGCGAAACATCAAGTTGTTCTTTGAATATTCTGCTCCTGACAATAATAATGAGTGGACTCACCATGGTATTATCATTTCCTCATGATTGTGTGTTTTCACGAAGAAAGAGTAAAGTAAACAGCGTCTGCAGAAGAAGTTTCATTACAAACGTACGGCTGGTTTCGGTTCTTCAAAGGATTTTTGTGGCACTTCGCATCAAAGTCTCCGAAACAAAAACGACGCAAAAATTGCAATAAAAAGTAGCAACGTTAGTCACTGCTCGACCGAACTGCTCTAATTCCTGAAAGACTGATAAATTGATAACTAATTCGAGATTATTCTGAAACTGAAGACACACACACTTTTTCTTGTCACCTGATAAGACCCAATCACAAATAACCACATTTGTTTTTTTTTTTTCCACAGAACAGGAAATGGCAGAGAGTCAACAAGAGTCGTCGAGTTTTATGCTAGAGTCCATATTTTTATTTATACATGCCATAAGTGGGTGGGTGGGCAAATAGTGTAGCATACAGCTGTTTGGTTTGCGTTTATTTTGCAAATTTTTGAGTTTTATCGGTGCTCCTTGAGTGCGCTAGTAGCTTACCCGCATAAAAGTAAACATCTCTGACTTCGGTATCTATCTCATAATCTTTTTTCCTACAACTCAAGCAGTTTCCTCAAAAAAGTCGAATAGGCCATCGCGATTTACAAACAATGATCTTCTGCATTTAATTTTTATGTTTTAAATTTATAATACATCTTATTTTCAATAAGTTATAGTCTTCCCGCAATTTTTATATTAAATAAAATTATCCACCTCCTATACCATGTGATTATTTTGTGATCTCTTCTTTTAGCTTATATTTCAGTCATCAGTGAACGTGTGCTCATCCTATGGTACCAGGATGGAACTCCTTTATACAATTAATTTGCTACCCAAGACTATCGCTATTATTTTCCTGAATAATTAAATTGGTAAATTCATGCTCCATTTATGTCAAATCATTTCGTACAGTAATTATCTCTCCTCTTTAAAATTTCTTAAGAATTTTTGTTAACTCAACATAACCTCACTTGAAACTTCAAGTATGGTGTTGCTCAACCCATTTGTTATCTGTATTCGGGGAAACTGCGGATTGGTTTTAAATTTTATTTTCGATCACATTCTCCCCTTTCATTTGTTCTTTTTCTTTTTGACTTCCTCTCCTGACTCATTCTCCCTCTTCTTCCGTTTCCCGTGACCGTCTCAAGCGCACGATGCGTTGATGAGCCCCTAGCAACTAGGAAGAAACAATCGCTCTTACTGTTTACTTTGCCTGGCTTTCGAATTGCCGAGAATACTCTTGGTCAAGCTCCTAGTTGCTTTGAGCGGAAAAACCACTCTCTAAATGATTGTCTGGCTCCACCTGTTAAGCTCTTGTATGAATTTTCTTAAAACCTTAAGTCTTCTCTCTTCACCCTGGAACTTTTTTTTCTACTCCATGGAAAACCAATCTTTAGCTCACTGCCTTGCAATTGGGGCGTGTCTGAGGCTGTAAATCTGGGCTTGAATGTTTAGCGCGAAAAAATCTGTGTAGGAAGATGCTTTCTGTCTAAATCGGTCGCACAATTGACTATTCTTCAATCATTCAACTGACTTTCAGTACATCATCAATATTAGATATGTAGTAAATATTATGTTGGAACAAGATGGAATGGTTTATCGTTTGTTACTCTCGGTTGGTCCACAGTAACCGGATATTTTGTTATTTTGAGTGATTGATGTGTTCTGTTCTGATAGAACGCTCCTATCAAGCAGGCTAAGGAAGTTCTACTTTCCATCATGTTCCACTAGGTTTCATTTTTCAAAATCAGCCACATGGTCTACTGTCTGTTCCCTGAGTATTTAAAGATAAGCCGTTGCATGCAATGGTAGTTCAACTCCAAAATACTGATTTCAAAAGAATTAGGCTGTAAAATTCTGACTGTTAATCAAATTGAATGTTTGCTCTCAAGTCATTTTATTGCTATTCTATTGTAAAAATAATCAATATTACCGGTTTATGAGTTCTGGAGCTGGCTTTTCAAAGAATTTGAAGTGTTTGTGGTTAATCCCTAACGAAAGCAATGCTGTCTCAGTTGTATATTGTTATTCATGGAAATACTCGGCTGTAATTGAATCAGCTCATGCCAAAACGTAAGACGGCAAAATAGTTTTTATTGAGAAGACAGTAAATACATCAGCAAATAAATAAAAACAAAGAAAGAAACAAGTCAAACTGACAAGACCAGGGACCAATAAATGTTTGGTACAGACAGTCCTGCCCCCAGATGATTGGTGAGCACCTAAGGCCATTTAAATACACACGTAAACGTTCATCAGCCAACGTCTTTCAGGGACTGTGCGTACCGAACATTTATAGTTCCAAGGAAATCAGGAGCCGAAGGCTGCGGAACAAATTTTATCAGTTCTTACATAGATGCAACGTCTTCTTAAGAGTGATGTATGCATACAATGTGAATTATTAAATGAATAGGCTACGGATGTTTTTGCATGAGCCAGCTCATTTATAATACAAAGCTTTACCATGTGATATACTGCTTTGAACCATGGTGTTGAATCAATTTTCAATGTATGGAGTTAGGATGCCTCTGCCCAAAACGGCTCAAATGATGGCGCTAACAAATCTGCATCAAATTTTTTCATAAGTCCATTTGACTGCACCTGTGTCATCAATGCATTATAGGGATTTTAGCTGAAAAAAAAATCTTCACATCCTATCAATGGAACCGTCTGTATCATAAAATCAGTCAAAACTATTGTTCTCTGCCATGTCTTAATCGCAGAATCCAGCAACAGTTTTCGAGCATGAGGCTTGTTAGTGTCCTTGAACTCGAAGATTTTAAAGCTGAGAAATCAAAAGCCTCCGATGATCTTCATGAAAAATCTTGAGTTTAAAAAACATTTTTAAAAACCCTTGTTATCCAGAAATTTTGTTTCGTGTAGAATTCTGCTGCAAAGGCAAAACTGTTGCCCACGAAACCATTGTTGCAGCTTTTGAGAATGTCAAAAGGAAAAGAACGAAAAAAAAAAATGAAATAAAATAAAACTAAAATAAAACTAGAAAGTAGATAAGAAAAGCATAAAAAAGGAAACCATCGCAAAATCACTCGACTGAATAATGATGAAAGTAGACCGAACATTTGTAATAAAATTTCATGAATGTAACTGAGAAAAAACATTTTATAAACTAGAAAATTGTGGAAATTCTCAAAAACTGTTGTTCCAGAGGAGGGGGGAGGATAAATTATAAGTATACTATGTGGCCTGCTGAAAACTCCATTCTCCTTTTTTGTTCTGTGGCTGAAAATGTTTGGCCATCTTCAATGCAGCGTAAGATAAAATCTGACGCTTCATTAATCTAAAAGATGTCAGCCCTTCATTTATTGCTGATTTTTGGATTTTTTTGTCTACCCATCATCCTCCGTGTTTTTTTATAAATCAATCAATTTTTCATCATAAGGATTATTTGTATTGGTCTCTGAAGCTTTCCGGTTTGCTTGAACAGCTGCAGATCTGGGTTGTGTGTCAAGAAAGAAAACTGTAATTCGTACAAAAGATAGTTGGAACTCAAGCAATGCATTTCTGTAGTTAAATGAATTACCAAAGCTCTTGTAAAATTCTGCAAAAAAAATGGTGAGACTATCTCGAAATTTTGAAATGAACTCTGGAGCAAAAATAATAATTTACTTACCTTTAAATTTTGAGTGGTGAGAAGTCCATTTACAAACCCAATCCAATGTTTTTAGATAAGGTTTGGATTGAGACTATAACCGTTTTCAGCTCCCACAAGCGAAATGAATTTTGTGTCTCCCATTCCCGTTTTTCTGCTTGGTTAAAACATTTGACTGATCATTTAATAAGAATTTTTGTGTCTCAAATTTATTCGAATCATTATTCCAATAATTTCATGTGTTGATCAGTTTGTAATTTTTAAACTTTGGGTGTCTAATGAATGTACTTTTTGCAGTTTTTTTCAGTTTATTCTGTTCCTTCATCAACGTGAAAAATGTTAAACTGCCCCAGAAGAGGCATCTCTTTTTCCTTTTGAGCAGTTTGTTGTATCAGGAAATTTTGAATCAAGTACGATTGGATTAATTAGAAGGGGGGGGGTGTATCATTTCTCTACAGCTTTGGGGGTTGATAGAACAGAACCATTTTGAGTTTCAGGTTCTGACAAGTAGTGGTGCCTGCTTCTGAACTGCATCAATGCGCATCGGTGAGCGGCTGATTAGTAGCGAGTTGAAACCCTGCGCTAATCAACCGCTCACCGATGCGCTTTGATGCAGTTTGGAACCACGCACCTCTACTTGTCAGAACCCGATACTCAAAATGGTCCTGCTCCAGTCACCCAGTCAAATCCAAGAAAATCACTCCCTGGATGAAATTTTAGGTTTTTGGAGCTGTTGTCCACTTTTCTTGATTTTGAGTTTATATCAGTCAAAGTTCACATTTTACTATTATTTATGCGTTGAAGTTCAACCTCAACATGCCGTAGCACAATAATTATCATGACATAATCTGAATCGATATTTGTGTGTAATTAAGGCATTATTTTGTCACAGGAAGGTTTCGTAACTGTATCTGCCAGTAGTGTACCCAGAAAATTTTAGGTATTTAGGAGTGCTATCTTTTTGAGGGGTGGGGGTTTAAATTTATGATTTGGCAAAAAATGCCCCATGATTAAGGATAGAGTGTAACTTTCAGCTCAGTTTTCAGTTCAGGGATGGACCTTCAGTTACAAGAGGGGTTTTAGCTCCCCCCCCCCCCCCCCCCCGGTTGCGTCCTTCCATCTTGATTTAAAACTGTCTTAGAATTGACAAAACTCTCGATTTGAGTCATTTTGCTCCATTGCAACGTTTAAATTATGAGTTTACTTACAATGTCGAACCAATAATTATAATCTGTTTTAATGACAGACAGTGTATTTAAAATCTAAAAATCAGATTAGCTTGGATGCCTCTTTGAAACAGGAAACCGATGTTTGATCGGTCAACTTTGAAGTTTCCACCTTTCACTAAAACAGTGTTTTGCTAAGTTCTCGCCATTTTTTTTGTGTAATGAAAGAATGACTCATTTTATGAGCTTTCAAGCAACTCGACCAAATTTGTCTTTTATGCCACTCGTTACATTAATGAATTATTACTCATGCTTTCTGAACGTCGTATCAGTGGCCATGCAATAAGTCATTCATGTTTGGTTGCGGTTTTTCTGATAGCTCAATCAGGAGACTAATGTTGTACCTACTTTCAGCAGACAAGACGAAGTGTAAGGAAAATTGATTCATTCAATTGGTTTCTCGGGTTTCTCAATTGAGTCTAGTGACCAGAGTTGGGCAAATGGGGGTGGTAATCAATCACGCGATTACCGAGTAATCGTAGTCGTTCTTTTTTCGGAGGGTGATATTATGGTAATCAGGGCTAATTTTTACTAGCCACCCATCATATTAGAGACCCTAAAGTTTACTATTTATCAGTGAAGAATGCATTTAATTACCATCCAAAGGTTTGACGATTATCGGTTACCCAGTAATCGTGTAATTGATTACACTTCTATTTGCCCAACTCTGCTAGTGACGCTGTAAAGCTGATAAATCCGAAACACTAGTTAATCGTTCCTGATCAATTAATTTCCGTTTTGTTTTGTAGGCTGAAAGTAAACAATTAGGAGTGCCAATTGATGGCTGTTCAAGCAATTCAGCAAGTTCCAAAGACTACTCAAGTAAAGCCTATCTTGTGGGGTTGTATAATGATTCATCTGTCGTCAGATGATAAGATTACAATGTTCCTATGGAGCTCTTGCTAAATTTTGCTACAAGCAATGGGGCTATTGCACACTTTTGCTATAAGCGATGTAATAGTCGATTATGGTGTAAAATCCTCAAGAAATAACGATGGCGGCACTAAAAACTTCCAAAATCCACTCCTTAACTCAATAAACGCAGTTATTTGCGCGAGCGTAATGGTGGCCGAAGGCACTAACAATGGGAGATTCCCATCTAACAATTCTGAAACTCCATCAAGAAGTGACCAATAAGAGACTACTTTCATTTGACACCGGTGTCACTTGGTGTTGCGGTACCATTCATCGGATGTGGATCATCACTCTGATGACTAATTACTCTGTGAATCATCCTTGTCAGCATAGAAAGAGTGACGAAATTAAGATAGGAATCTCCCATTGTTAGTGCCTTCGGCCACCATTACGCTCGCGCAAATAACTGCGTTTATTGAGTTTAGGAGTGGATTTTGGAAGTTTTTAGTGCCGCCATCGTTATTTCTTGAGGATTTTACGCCATAATCGACTATTAAATAGCTTATAGCAAAAGTGTGCAATAGCCCCATTGAATCATTGATTCTTGAATAAAATCCAGCAAAAATTATGATGGGCACATAAAATAGAATGACTCATAAAGACTCATAAAATGACTTAGTTTGAGGCGAAAAGGCGGAGCTACGCTGGTTTCATGAGAGATTCCTATCTAATTTGAAGCTATCCTCTGTGTGTTTCTGTAGCGGGAGAGACAAATTAGGTAAAAATCTCTTTATGATACCTTCACAGCTTCTTTATCATTGCTCTTTAATGGAGGAGCAAAACAGGTGTCATGGAGGACTCTTGTCTAATTTGTCACGCTCTATAGAAATACACAGAGAAAGGCCTCAAATTAGATAAAAAATCTCCATGGTACCTGTCTAGCTTTGCCATTACGCCTTAAACTTTTGAGTCATTTTGTGAGTCTGTGAGTGAATTTTGAAATTTTGAATGTGCTCATTGTAATTTTCGCTGGATTATTCTCAAGATTTAACTATTCTAACACTTATTGCTATAGTTAGCAAAAGCCCTAGTACAATCAGCAACAAGCCCCGACAGATCAATCAACGGATGATAGGGAGCATTCTATAAGTCTCCAGAGTATTGCACTGGTGCAGGAAAGATTATGATTAGCAATCATTTCCAACATTAATATTCGTACTACAAGACAGGATACTGTAATCTTTTCTGCACCGGTGCAATACCCCAGAGAATTTTAGATTGCCCCCCTTGTAACAAAAATACACTTTTCCTCCCATATTTTTATTTCAGCTTTTTCATCTTCTACATGATATTTTCTTTTTCTGTTCCAGGTTACCACTGACCATCAACCATGATTACAATAACGCCACAGCAGTTTTCAGCCCCACCACCCTACGTCCCGAACCTCAATGTTCCTCCTCCAGGGTTCCATCCGAATCAACCACCGCCTCAAAGGTTTCATGCTGGTCAAATCAGGCACAACAACTACTTCCCTCAGTTCCGCCCGCAGTTTGCCAGGAACAATGCCTTCCTCGATCCGGATTTTGACGGCAAGAGATTACGAAAATCGACGATGCGAAAAACCGTCGATTACAATGCAGCTATTATAAAAATGATTGAGGTATTGTGCATGTTTGTATAGTCTTTTTTTTCTTCCTCTGTATAAATATATGTTGTTGAAATTTGTAAATTTTATCATGGCAGTATTAACTGCTCCTTTGTAATCTGCGCCTTGCAGCTCAACTCTGAAGACCAACGCGTGAATGAATAAATAAATGAATAAATTAAATAAATGAACCCTCCTCCTCCAAACACCCGACAAACAAATATAATTTGTAACATTGCAGTTGGGACCGTTTCTTTTGGTCCCATTTCAACTGCTACGTGTAAGATAGCTGATGTAAATAAGAAATAAATTGATTGAAAGAATACTGGATTTTTTCAAGATTGAAGTTCCTAATAAAGAAAATTTTTTATTTTTATCAATGCACTATTTATTTCACCTCGGTCATAATAAAGTCGAGAAAAAAAAATCTTGTTTTATTTATTCAGAATCAATTCTTCGATCATCGTTTTTCTTCAAGCATGATTGGGTGAGGGAATAGAATAAATAGATAATTATAATACTGCATCCTTGAATGGAATAAACTATTGCATCATTTTGAATTTGATGGATTACTTGTTCTGCTAAATTAAAAAAAAAAAAAAAAAAAAAAAAAATATGAGTAATAAATGGAAGTTTCCAAAATTGAAAATTAGATGAAAAAAAAAATATAGTAAATGGAAATGAAAATTTCAATTCAAATGTGCACCCCACAAAAATTCTTTGCCTTTCTCTCTGTCTCATTAGTTAGAGGTGGTTTCAGAAGTCTAGGTGTACCTAGACTGATAATCTTTGGAATTTGTTAATATTATTTCTCATGTTACAAAGTAACAATTAATTAAAATGAATTTGAGCGTTGGCTTTTCATTGAGGAACGCTTTAAAATCAAAAGTTTCAAGTCGGAGGCAAGTTTTTTTTTGATTTGAAGGAATGAAAACTGAAAATTAGCCAAAGATTACTGTCGAGGTGTGCCTACACTTCTGAAACAAGCTCTACCGTCATTCTTGGTAGAAAATATTTTGCTCCTTTTTCCTCCTTCAAATCTATTTAATAATACATCTTTTTTTCTATTTTTCTCTCTCTCCTTTACAATATCAACAGAGCAACATTATTTATCATGTTTTGTACTGTGATTATCAATATTTTTTGTCAAAATTAAAGAGTCACTCGAAGGCTTTCTTGTTGATTTCAATTTTCCTGGCAAAAATACCTTACTGGCTTTTATGAAGTTTATTTTCCTCTTCGTACAAAGCCTTATTAATCAAAGATGTCGTTTCTAATTCATTATTTACTCTGTCATCTTATTTATTTATATGTAGTTTAATTAGTTCTTTGATTTTCCGTCAGTCAAAAAGACTGAATATTTGTTGATCTATTTATTTTAAATCTTGAAAATTTGATCACCTTCGGAGAAACTTAGGATCTATCCATGAGCAACACCTAGCGCGCATAGCACATGGGTTGATTTATAACAGATTCCTGCGTTATATATAATTTAAATCAAGTTATGAATCATCAAGGAAATGGCCTTCGAATAAACCATGTAATTGCATTATAGGTACCTATTCAAACCGTCTGAACTGATGTTTCAAGTCATTGTATAAATCCATCCTGGAAGATGTTTTTAATACGACTTCGAACATTGGCCAAAATGATTTCAATTTCCTGATTTAATGTCTCAAAGAATTTTAAATTTAATTTTATAAAAAAAATTAATTATAAATTTTATGATGTTTTTAATTTTTTTTTTTTTTTGCATTTCTGAATTGAATCTGTCTTAAACTAATCAATGTGCAACATGTGCTAGGTATTTTCCGTAGATTCACATGAAAGTGAACTTGTAATATTTCCTTGCATTTTCCTTCGGTCACTTTCCTTTTATTGCTTTTCCTAGCCTTGAAGTTTTGGAGGAAAAAGGATCGCAAAAGAATTTCATTGAAGACTTATCAGAAAGAGGGTACAGAAAACTTTTTGACCGGTCTATCCAAGAAGTTTTCATTTAATCTTAATGCCGATTTGGAGGGGAGAAGCCTTCATGATTTCTCAAGTGCCTTTTTTCTGACTGAGTTCTTGAACAGGGTATCTTCTAGTACTCAAGAACTTTCCAAGAACAGTCAGACGGTGTTAAAACACTAAACTTGTTTATCTCATTGTTCAAACTCCATGATAACTCTTCATGAACTTGTAAAGTGACAGTATATGAGGAAAAAAGAAGAATTCAGATTCCATCTTACATGTACTTTGTCTTGACTTTGGTGATGCAGTTGTTTATTACTCTTTGGTTTGACGACCGATAAACAGATCGTAACTTTGATTTTTTGTTGAAACGGAAGCTTTTCTTGGATTCTCAATAGTCTTTTATGGCTTCAATAAGTATGAAAAAAGCACAAAAAGTTCGAATCAGCTGACAAGTTCACTGGTTCAGCCAAGAAAGACTTTTTTTCTTTCTTAAAGACTGAAATTGACAATTCAGCAGAGAATGAGACAATCAACAAATCATTTTTTGTTAACTTCTGTATACTTCCGTAGGTAACTTCATGTATTTGTTGAAAATTGCTGTTGTATTCGGTGTTGCCATTTATTGACTGCATTTTCGGCCTTATGAAGTGGAGCTCTTATGGCCCTTAAAGCCGAATTTTAGTCTTTAAAACAGCAAAGCTGCGCGAGGACGCGCGCGCCGGGGCTACCGGTTTGTTTATAATTTGTTGCATTTTTCTATTTAATTCTATCTGAATGGTTTGAATTTACCGCCAATTCGGCAACGCTGTTTTACGCCGCGATCGCACACAGCTCATCACGCCGTCCTCTATGATTTTACGCATTTTCCTATCCAACTCAACCTAAACTGTTTGAATTTCCCGCCGAAAATCGCGGGTATGCGCCGCGATCGCTATTTTCCTGATTGCGTCGCAACATAATTGTACGCATTTTCTCGTTTAAATCGATCTACATTTTTTAAATTTCCCGCCGAATTTGTCGTCTCTGGTACGCCCCGCGATCTCACTTTTCCGTCAGCACCGTAGAAAAATTAGTGATTGGACGGGAAGAAAGGGAGGAGTCTTTCGTAAGTACCAGTGTTGCCATTTTGCGGATAGTTATTCGATTTTTAGTCGGTAAATTATTGGAAAATCTGGCAACATTGGTTAGTACAGTACTATTACCCAGTGGGGTACTTATAAACATAGTGAAATAACCTAGTTTTCCGCTTCCGGCTACACTTACACGCGACGCTGAAATAAGTGTTTTCCAATTCCTGAAAAAGCTTTTGATTCGAGGTGTATTGAGTGCGCAAGCATCCGTGGATGCGGCATTTTCATTCCTTATGGTTTTCCTTTACACCAACACAATTAAATTTAAAAAAAAAAAAAAAAATTACCGCGATAAAACGTGATGTTCGATTTTCTGGACGTTTCCGCTCACGACCAGTAAAAAGAGTTGTTATTTCTTTACTTAGAATCTTTTAAAAAGCTCACTCTGTTGGAGGAAATCCAAATTGTAGTAGTTGTATCGATGGTTAAACCAGGAAGTCATAAACATCAGCAACTTATGATGTCAAGCAGATTCATAGCCAAAAAAAAAAAAAATGAAACTTGCCAGAGCCATCATCATCATTAAATTCCATCGAGTGTCATAAGAATCAACGTCAGAAGAATTCTAATGACGGTCAAAAAACTCTGTCTCCTTTCCCAAAACGAGCTCTTCTGCATTGAAAAAAACGGCTAGTTTTGAGTGCTCAGATATTTACATGCCTATAAGTGGCTATTTCTGATATAATCTGGACCAGAGTAACCCAAGGCAATTTTTGTCTCTTAAAAACACATCAAACACGCATGCTTTAACCCTTTCATGCACGCATTTTGGAAACTGACTTTTTTGAGATTTTTTTAGAACGTTCAAGAGAGGACAGTTTTCGAAGAATTTTAATGGGTTTTACAGTTTTTTGCAAAATGTCTATTTAAATCCCATTGAATCACTTGTTCCATAAGATGGTACACACGTGTACCACTTCCTGTGAAAGGGTCAAATCAGTAGGGCGATGACTTGTTAAAAGCATTTCGTTTTAAAATGGATAGTTTGTTTCAGAGTGTTTCATATTTTCTGCGCAAACAATAATCGCTTTAGGTAGGACTCTGTGAAGCTTTAATCACACCACAAACTAGTTTGAAAGAAGTAAGCACTGATTGGCTTCAGTTCTCCTCTAATTTCTGCAACCTTTAGAATTTCAAACTAACTCGGGATCATGTAATGAGCAGGGAAACTAATCAGCGCCCACTTTCTTCAAAACAGTTTGCACTTGTGATTCAGGCTTTCGTATTGTCAAATCATTTTTCAGGTATCTTTTCTGAAACTCTTATTTCTGGGTTGTATCTTTTTTTTTTCTGAAAAAGAAGATGATAAAAAAAGCTACGGAACTCCAGAAGAATCACATAAACCTTACAGTTTTTGTTTTTTCATACAAGGTATGTAAGAAGAAAAGGTACTGCTGCAATTGTTTTGGTAACAACTGCAGTTATCCAATATTGCAATTGTCTAATATTATCGAGGGGGACACATTTTCTGGGGGTCACTGGGTATCTCTTTAAAAATATTAGATACATCGTCTTCCATCTGATGTAAATAAGTTGAAAATTTGACAAATTGTTTCATTATTTCCTGTGTAAAAAAAGACACTTTTCTTATCTGTACTGTCAAAACTGCCTTTTGGGGCCGTTGCAAGGGTCTGAATGTTGTGTTTTTTATGATGAAAACAAAAGTTTTTGATGAGCGGAGACAAAGATGCCTTTGGTTTCTAATTAAGTCCCACTGTTCCGGAGATTAGATTGTGGCCTAAAATACATTGTTTTAAATGGGAATTACACGTAGTGACATCTCTACGCACATAAATAAATTTTCAGACCCTTGCAACTGCCCCATTCTCCATAGCTTCCAAGTAATAATAAAGAACGTACTGGCGTAAGTCACTGAAGCCTTTGAGTCCTTCAGTTTTTAGTTTTCGCTCTCCTGAAAAGTTGCAAAAATCAAGTTACGCCTACATGTCCGATGGACAACATGTCTGGTGGTTTTTCAATAATTTCAGATGCTTCTAAACAAATTGCAGTGGTACCTTTTTTTATACATCTTGTAGAATTAATAATACTTCAAGCTGAGTGTGCAGAGTTGTAGCATGCTCTCTAAGACAAGAACTGTTTGCTCAAAGGTTCAGAATTTTGTTATGTTGACCCCAAGGACAGTAATGTTAGCTCTCAACCCTTTCACGGGAAGCAGTACAAAAGTGTACCATTTTATGTATAATGGGATTTGATGGAATTTAAATAGACTTGCAAAAAATTTTGTGACCCATCAAAATTCTTAGAAAACTGTCCTCTTTTGAATGGTCTAAAAAAATCACAAATTAAAGGCAAATCCCAAAACGCGTGCATGAAAGGGTTAAGAGCTGTGGTAGGCCAAGCTGATGGGAAGTGGACAATGGCCGTAGTAGTAGATAAGAGAAAAAAATGGAGTAAAACTAATCTGTTATTGCAAGAATGGTAAATAGTATCATTCAAAGTTGAAAATATGCAAAAATGAAAACATTGTGCCTTTATGCGCAGTGTTGTCGTTTATGGCAGAAATTATTTGAACTTCACATTGAATTGAGTGGGAAATTTGGATAATTTCTGCCTTAAAATGAAAACTCTGTTTAGGCATGCTATTTTCATCCTCCTCTACTCCCGTTTTTTTTAAATTTGGTTCAATATTTTGCCTCGAAATGACAAACCATAGTATTTGAGCAACTGCCCTTCACTACTACTACTACCAGAGGTCATTTCAAATGTGCTGGTCAATGACAGTGCTCACAGGATTGGCTTAAAAAATCTCAAAATTTTGGAGTTGATTTTGCTGCTCAGTAATCGAGAACCTGTTCACGGCACTTAGACATAGCGAACTGTTATCGGCAAACTCATTGGAAATGGCCCATATCCGTTTCTTTGCAAATGACTAACTTGGCCTACTTGAAAGAACACTCCTTGCAAGTTATTTGCAGGTTTAGTCCCTGAAAATCATCCATAAAATGAAGGGCTCAGCCAAACAACATTACATCTGCAACCTACTCATTTTTCAGGAGACATGTAAAACGTTTTAGAAGGTGAAAAATTGAAATAAAAAAAAAAAAAAAAAAAAACCTGCGTGAATACACAAAGGTCACTAAGGTGTTTTTTTTTTTTTTTTTTTTTTTTTTTTTAAATTTCAACTTTTCGCCATTTATAACGTTTTTTATGTCTCCTGAAGTTGAGCAGGTTCTGCAGATGTAACGTTGTTTGGCTGAGCCCTTCAAATGAGTAAAACTTTGAAAACTAGTAACTCACATTTGCTCGACTTCTTTAAAAAAATTTCTGAAAGTCTCTCGCTTCTCTCTTAAGGACAAGTTTGATCCGGGTCAAACTTCTAAAAAAATATCATTAGAACGTAAGTTTCTAAATTGAGCAGTTGAATTGCTTTCCACTCAAGTCTGCTGCTTTTTATTCTTATAATTTTAATCAATCATTTGTCCCTGATACGTTTCTTTTTCTCGAGCATATCAAGTTAAGTTGATTCCAGGGTCGATTAGTTCCAATCGAAGTTACCACGCTGCGCTGCTGAAAAAGTCAACAGTGTTTGCCTGACTTTGATAAATATATGCTGGAAGCACAAATTTGAGGTACAAAGGCACTTGCGAGCAAACTTTAGGGAGATTCGCCAAAAGTTTTTAGCTGAAATACTCAAAAATAAAGCTGAGATATTGGAGATGCAATAATTCCCAAAAGCCTCAATGAGTGCGAGTGAGGCAGTTTATCATAAAATCACTCACACTCACTAAGCTTATGGCAAAATGAATTTCCTATATTAGTGCTCAAATTCTTAACCAATTTTGCTCGTTTAAGGCTCAAAAAATCCGCACAAAAATTACGCAAGTGCCGACGTTCTTGGATTTTGCATTTTACATTTTTGGATTTTGGATTTCTTTTTGCATTTTTTTTTATATTTTCTTTCTTTTCAATCTAAATTGCCAAAACCGCAATTTTCCCTGAAAGTGACTAGTTGTGCTATCCATTGAGTTGAATTATGGAAAAGTTTCGCCTGGAATCACCTTAAGAGCAACCTTTTGCTCTATCCTTAAAAAACTGACTTTGGTGGTGTTGTCCTTACTTACTTCCCGGTTATTTTATACAATCGTATGGTTTTCTTTCTTGTTTTGTAATAGGGACGAATATGGCAGAGAGATTACAGAGACCGAACCTTTCTGCAACCCGACGCTATTTATAATCCTGAGCTTCTACCCCCACCAAGTTATCCTGATAATGCTGTCAATGCCGTGACCACTAGATTCGTTAAAACAGCCACCAATAAAATGCGCTGTCCTGTATTTTGTATGGCGTGGACACCTGAAGGTCGAAGATTAGTGACTGGTACTTCTAGTGGTGAATTTACTCTATGGAATGGATTGACTTTCAATTTTGAAACTATCCTTCAGGTTTGTTGGTCATAATTTTAGCATATGAAGTAACATCTTACTGAAAGATATTAAAATGAAACTTTGCATCTCAATCTTGAATTGTAGAAAGTTTTCGTACGATGATCATTTCGGACAATTGAAGCTGCCTCCGGAAAAAAGGCTCACAAAACAATGGATGTGCTCTTTCCAAGAACTTGACATTGTGAGCAAATGGAGGTTTTTAGCTGAAGAGCACACTTGTTGTTTTTTGGGCCTTTCTTCTGGAGACAGCCTCAATTTTTGGTCATCTTCAGAGGGGAGATCCTTGAAATTTCCGATTTTTTAATAAATTGGATCAGAATAAAAAACGGTGGTTGGCGGAGATGAGCTACGTAGTTACCATAAGTCTACTCAAAATACAGAATAGGTTTGATTGGCTGCTAGGTGCCTAAGACTTTCCATAGCCAATCTAATCAATATTGCACTGAGAAAAAAATTTAGGTAATTTAACAGTCTATTTGTTAAAAATTATGAGTACAAACGCATTTGTTGATTTAACGAGCCATTTTGTTGATTTTACAATCCGATTTGTGAAATTATCAATCCAGATAGTTGTTTTAATAAATCGTATTGTTTATTTGCCTTTTTGTATTGTTGATTTACCTTTTTGGATTGTTGACTTAGTTTTTTAGATTTTTGGTTTACCAATTGGATTGTAAAATCAACGAAATAGTTCGTTAAATCAACAAATGCGTTTGTACTCACCATTTTTAACAATTAGACTGGTAAATGACCTAATGTTTTCTCTCAGTGTGTATCTTGATCAAACTTGTGAGCTGTCTTTCTTATCCGTTCGCAGAATTTTACATGGAGTCTTGAAGGATCTGCCCCTTGATTCTGAAACTTAATATAATTGCAATGAACGCAACAGATCTAAAGTGAAGCACTAAAATGTCACAATTTTACCTAGGTAGATGAAACCAGGTTTGTGCAGTTTGATTCCTGCGAGGGAGCGAGATCTTCTAACTTAGTTGACCAGCATTGACCATCTTACATAGCCAGTTTTCTCCCATAAGATTAACATGGGAGTTGACCAGCCTACGTCATCGCCCGCTAGCGATCTGACCGACCCTCGTCAGTTTTTTCCCATAAGATTAACATGGGAGTTGACCAGCCTACGTCATTTTATTTTATTTTCATTTTTGGTACATAGTTAGCCAGAAAAACTGACTGGGTACAGGTCATATCAGAAAACGATACATTTGTTTTCTTATAGCTAGACTCGTGGTGAATATCGCGCGTTGCACATACCTTGTTTTATCTACCTTGCAATTTTACAATTTAATACAATAATTCTCAATACTGTAAAGTAATGGTCTTGAATAAAATGGCACACAGAAACAAAATATCAAGTCATGGTGTTTCATTCTGCCTTTCCTTTTATGCCCATTCGTGCCTTTCATGAGGTCAAAAATATGACGGAAAGAAACATAGCAATATTGACTTCTTGTTACAATAACATTTATTCAAGTGATTTACAATGGCAAATGAATCATTCGCAGATACTCCAATTATATCTGCCTAGTGAATGCAGCAATCATTTTAAAAACTGTAGAATTTATGAATGGGCATCCAAAAAAAAACGGCGCAAGTGTATTTTTTTTTTATTTTGAGTCTATATCCTTTTGATCCTTTTGAGCATCAAAATTAAGTTTTTTACCTAAAGCAATGTGTTGAAGTGCACAACCTGCATTTATAGATTTATCGTTCTGGGTCAACCTGGCTCTCTATCCCCTTGACCAATCAGAGCGTGTCAGCCTATTGTTCATTATTAGTGTGATGGCCACTACAAAAGTCAATCGTTTTCAATCCGTTGTTCTTTATTAAATAAAAGTATAAAGTTAAACTAAAAGGTTTCAATGTCTTTTTCATTGTTCGTTACAAACCGATCCAACCTCTTCAACACAATGCTTCCTGTAAAGGCGGCATAGTTCTTTGTCTCTCCTGAAAACTCAAATTTTTTCATATGAGCCATTTTTTCCGGATGTCCATTCATATGGCTTCTAGACAAGCATGGCTGTTTGATGAAAGAAGAATGGGGCTCTTGTAAATTTTTGCTACCGAAGATTTAAGAGGTGATTCTTGCATAAAAACCTGTAAAAATGATGATGACAACACGGAAAAATCACAAAATTCACTCTCAGGATCAGGCTTAATGGCAGAGAGACGCAGGTATTATGGGAGATTCCTATCTACATTGAGTCTTTGTGTCTCTGTAGAGAAAGAGACAAATTAGACAGGAATCTCTCATGATACCTGCGTTAAACCGCCATGATCTTGTGGCAATGGGTCTGTCGCAAACTTTTGCTACAACGATAAAGAGTGTTTCATCATATGTAAAATCGCCGGAAAAGTCCATTGGTGGCATCAGAAAGTCAGGAAATGCGATAATAAACTCACAAGAGACGTTTAATGAATTCCAAGATGGCGGTAAAATATCGAGCAATCTGTATGCACCTTTAACATCCAAGGATTGCCAATGTTGACAACCTCACAGCCTTAGAGGTTATGTGTTTATTTACGTTGTGATTGGGTGTGATCGATATTGTGAGGTTGGCTATCCTTGGATGCTCGTGGTGCATGCATACAGGTTGCTCGATATTTTACCGCCATCTTGGATTTCATTAAACGTCTCTCGTGAGTTTGATTCTGCATTTTATGTCTTTCTGATGCCATCAATGGACTTTTCACGCGATTTTACATGAGATTGAACACTCTATAGAGCTGTAGCAAAAGTTTGCAACAGACTCATTGCATTTTAGACTTTTTTAGTGGGATTTTCGTGATTTTCACTGGTTTACACATCATATTGGACTATTCATTTGCTCACAGGAAAAGTTTGCAGGAGCCCCATTGTTGAATAGATGCATACTGGGGAGTGATTATGAAGGATTATATTGTAATTGGATTAAGTCAATGATTGAGCTCGTAATTTCCTTATGGGTGTGGTGTTTATCTTGCGAGTAGGCATTCCCATAGAAACCCTTTAATCTCTATGATGATAGCTTTAGGTTACAGTCTAAACCAATAATTTAGTGCTATGAATTTATAATGATCTATTTGTGGTTATTCTGTTACAGGCGCATGATAGTCCTGTGCGAACCATGGTCTGGTCAAATAATGATTCTTGGATGGTCACCGCAGATCATGCTGGATATATCAAATATTGGCAGTCCAATATGAATAATATTAAAATGTTCCCTGCGCATAAAGAAGCAATTCGTGGTATTAGGTAAAACTTACTGTCTAATTCATCCTCTCAAACCTCAAATGTCTCCATTTTTTGGTTTATTTTCATTCTTTATTTGTTTCGTTAAGATATAAACCAAGCTCTGAACAACAATCGACTCAATCAAAAATTTCCCGTGTCCAAAATATTTTGTATTGAGAAGACGATTACAAAAATTTAAAAAAGTAGCAAATTTATATAAAAAAAAAACAAAAAAAAAAAACAATGCAAACAGACAAGACAAAGAAAACAAGAGCAAAAATCCGCGGAATGAGTCAGTAGTAATTTTTAATCAGATACGTATTTTCGGCAAATATTTGAGTTATTTTTAATCAGAGCCGGATTTGTAGACCACAATGTTGGTTATTTTTAACGGAAGACATAGTTCAGTCTAGTTATAGTTTTTACAAAGTTGACCTATGCTTTCATCTCCTATCCTGTGTTCATACTTCGGCCATTTGTAGATTTATTTCTTGATTATTTCTTTGCTTGAAATTTACCCAGAAAGCAATATTCTCTGTATGATCTGTCTGATGAAAGGTATATTTTGTTTGTTTATAGTTTTAGTTCTACTGATGAAAAATTTGCATCCTGTTCTGATGATGGTACGATACGAATCTGGGATTTCTATCAATGTCAAGAAGAAAGAATTCTCAGAGGTTTGTGGTTTTGTCGTTTATTTTTCTTACACTCTCAGTACTCGGGAATAAAATTGTACTGTGACCTTGCAAAAGAAAGCACCCTGGTCAAAATTATTATTGTTAAATTTTTCTGTTATTTTCAATAGAATTTAAAATTTTTTAAAGCTTGCTCTGTAAGAGGCATTCTGCGTAGCCCTTGAACTTTCGAAAGTCACAAAATTGTTCAAAGGTTACCGAGATTTAAAACAGTAAAGATTTCGACTAGGCAGTGGCGTCGCGTGCCATCTGGCAACAATGCAACTGCTCCATTTAAACTCATTAAATATATCAAATTTTCCTTGTGCACTGTGCACCCCCTGAATTCGATCTTTTACATGAGTTTAAATGGATAGAATTCATTGTTGCCAAATTGCACGCGACGCCACTGCGACTAAGTTACTTTCTTTTGCAGGTCATAGTACGTGAAATATCTTGCAAAGTGTTTGTGAACTATACAGATTGTTTTACTGTGACATCACCAAAATTATGTCTATTTGATGTTTTCACAAATGTTTTTGTGTTTCTAGTATGTTTGGCTCATACTTAACAACTTTTATCTCTTTCATTTTCATGTGACCTGCATTAGAATGGAGCAGTTGTAAGGGTCTGAAATGTTGAGTTTTTTTTGAAGAAAACGATAGTACTTAATGAGCTGAGAACAATAGTGCCTTTAGTTTTTTCCTAAATGACCCCGTTTTGGAGATGCACATGCGTAAAGTTGTAAAGAATCATGTGCGTAGTGATGTACATAATTATGTGGAATTCCCATTTAAAACAATGGGGCTGTTGCACACTTTTGTTGTAAGCAATTTAATAGCGATTCTTGTGTAAAACCTCCAAAAATAATGATGGCAGCTCTAAAAACTTCCGAAATCCACTCCTAAACACAATAAACGCTTTTATCTGTGCGAATGTAATGGTGGTATGACTGTAGACGGTTTCACAGCAAAGTCAACGGTTAGCCAACAACCACAACAATGCACTCATCAGTTGCTATCGGTTGTGATAAAACTTGCGTAGTGTTCCAAACTATCTCACTCACTCTCCCGTGACCCCCATGTATACCCATCTCTTTCTAGTTTCGAAATTCGTATACAGGGCCTTGTTTTACGACATATTATTATCAAAATCGCAATAAAATGCCTCAAGGAATTCATTTCTGCCATAAAATCTCACAAAATAAGTCTCTATGTACGATTTTTGAAAATAGACAATTTTTGAAAATTCTACGTGGGGGGGGGGTGTCACGTGAGAGCAAGAGAGACGAACTGGCTTTGTTTGGAATGCTCATCACCAGTAGTTGCCATTACTAAAACCCTCTATTAAATCGCTTACAGCAAAAGTGTGAAACAGCCCCATTTATTTTGGGCCAAAATCTCATCTCCGTAACAACGGGACTTAATTAGAAACCAAAGGCATCTTTGTTCTCAGCTCATCAACATGTCAGACCCTTGCAACTGGCCCATTATCTCTCACTTACCATTTTTAAACCAATAAATTAGTCAATTTTGATCAGACTTTTTTGTCAGACATTAACTGTACTGTTCAATTTATGGTAGATTGCGAGAGGCATGCAATTAGCAGTTCTATAACACAAATTGCAGTATCGGAGAAAGATAAAATGTTACTCTGATCCATGTTACTCTGATCCACAATGTTTTCAACTAGCCACCTTTGCTATTTTTTTTTTATCATTGAACTCAGTAATTACGTCATTTCTTTATCCAACAGGTCATGGTGCCGATGTCAAATGTATAGACTGGCATCCCCAGAAAGGCCTCATCATATCAGGGAGTAAAGATAATCAACAACCAATCAAACTTTGGGATCCTAAAACAGGCCAAGCCTTAGCAACTTTGTGAGTAAATTTCAAAAACCCATTTCTACTGTTCTTTGACCGTAAGTGAGAAAGATAATATACCAGAAATCGACTCCTATATTATAACGCAGTGACAAATAGTGCGTGAGATTTGCATACCTAGCACAATTACTGCCTTCAACGAAAGCTAATTAAAAATTGATGGGCCTCTAGGATCTTTTTGGAAGCTTAAAGTAGAGCATGAACCGACTCATTTAAGGCGCGAAAAGAAATATGTCAAAAGTTCTTCGAAAAATAAGTTGATCTTTCAGTTTTTTAGAAAAATCCTGGTGGATATTAAAATGGTAAATTCTTTTGTTCTTGGCAACCCCATCTTGTGATACGTTGTTGGAAAGGGCATAAAATCCTAGGACTTGCCGCAAACCGAAAGTCGATATTATTTTTGTTTTTGATGTATCAAAGGTCAAAGTTTGATTTGGACCCATTTTCAAAAGATCATTTCTTCTCTTCAGGCCTACAAAATATTCCCGATCTGGAGATCTTCGGATTGCATGATTGGTGTGGCAAATTGTGGTAAAAAAAAATGTGTGGCAATTAATTTTTTTTTCTTGGAAATTTTTGCACAATAGCACAACTCTTCAGCTTATTTAAGCGATTCACGGCAATTTGAAGTTAAAATTTCGCTGAGTGCGTAAAGTTGATCTTTTTGCGAAACGTCTGGCAAAAAAATGTTGGGACTGTAAGAGAATTTAGAAGTCAAGGAAAGTTTTGCAGGCCTGCTTCTCTTTAAAAAGTCGGATTTTAATTAACTCGGAGCCAAAAATACTCGAAAAAGCAAGCCTTTTTCTAAAGAGAATGCAATTTTAACAAAAATTCAGCCTAAGTTCTGTTCTAAAGCCCCCATACTTACTCGATATTTTTACTTCTAGTGGAGATATCTGAAAAATTCTGAAGGACGACCCTCTTTGAGTGATACATCCATCTAAAGGGCTGAAAGACTTAATAAACTGAGCATTTTGGCTCAATCTGGAAGTCGATATCATTTTCTGTATTGGAGATAACTTCGATTTACAAAATTCTAAACCATTTCTGTTCAATTTGTTTTAGGCATGCTCACAAAAATACTGTTATGGATATCAAGTGGAATAAAAATGGTAATTGGCTCATAACCGCGTCTCGCGACCATTTATTAAAATTATTTGATCTCAGGAATCTATCAACGGAAGTACAAACATTCCGTGGTCATAAAAAAGAATCAAGTTGTGTTTCGTGGCATCCTTACCATGAGGGTCTTTTCTGCAGTGGTGGCTCAGATGGTGCTATTCTGTTTTGGCATGTCGGGTACGTTTCAAAATTGAGTTATTTTGATATAGATTTACTTATCGTTTCCCCATTTGTCACAGTTTTTTTTTTTAAGCGTTAGTTTGTTTGCTCTCTGTTTTCATTTTTGCTGCTGGTAATCACAGAGGATCACATCATAATCTCAATCAGATTGAATACGCTAAGATGGCGGAGAAATATCAAGCAATCTGTATGCATGCACCGCAAACATCCAAGGATGACCAACTTTGACAACCTCACTGGAGGTAGAGGTTATGTGTTTGTTTACGTTGTGATTGGTTGTGATCGATAATGTGAGGTTGGCTATCCTTGGACGTTTATGGTGCATGCATACAATTTGTTTTTTTTACTTTCTGATGCCACCAATGGACTTTTCAGGTGATTTTACATTATACTGAACACTCTTAATTTCTGTGGCAAAAGTTTGCAACAGACCCATTTTGTTCATTACTTTTCAAAGAGTTTTAGATTTTTAGACGTACTTTCAAGTGGCAGTTCTGTTAGACTCAGAAATACCTGCGAAAGTCTTTAAAACTGGTCAAGAAATTGAGGCTGAAAATTTCTACCAGGATATTTTCTTTTGAAAATCATAGTACAATCATTACAATTTTTTTGATCTCGAGTAAAGACATTCTCTATGGAAAGAGGAATCTTCACATTTAGTATTTTTTTTTTTTTTTTTTTTTTTATCAAAAAGTGTATCTGATCATAATTTTTTATTTTTATTTTTTCTGTATTGAATAGAGCCGATAAAGAAGTAGGTGCTATCGAACAAGCACACGATAGCATAGTCTGGACATTAGCGTGGCATCCTCTTGGACATATCTTGTGTTCAGGATCAAACGATCATACGAGTAAATTTTGGACGAGAAATCGACCGGGTGATCAAATGAAGGATAAGTACAACCTCAATACTCTACCTCAAAGTTTAGCTGGATTCGAAGATAATGAAATTGGTAATTTTTCTTTCTTTCTCATACTTGTTTCTGTTCCGTTTCACGAAAACAAAACTAGACATTCTCCGTCTCACTCATTAAATGGTGGCCAAATTCCATTCTCCTTTAAATGGCCGCTTTATTTCTCATCCAATTTTGATGATTGATGGCTTAAAAAAATCCATAAAAAATTTTAAAAACACGTTTGTACTGCTAATTAGGGTACTCACAGAATACTGCAATCAGAACGGAATCTTTAATTCATTTTGAGTATTTTTCACTTGGGGTCAGAGACAACAGAGACGACGCACTACCTATCATGCTCTTAGTGGCAACCTTTTTCTTGGGGTCGCAAAAAAGCAACGTCCAATGGCTTCTATGTGGACTGTTGAGCAAAGATGTTGATGTTAGTAGCCAATCAGAACAAAGCATTATTGTTTTGGTCATTGGTCAACAATCCACGTAGGAATTGTTGGATGTTGTTCCCCCATGTTATTTTGTTGAGTCTCTTAAAATAAAATCATCCACCGCATGATTGGCTAGTGTGTGGTCTCTGCGTGGGGTATCCTCAGACCAGCAATATTGAAAAGTGAACATTTTCAGTAACCTTCAGCAAGCGATTGATTGTGTGTCACGCTTGATTGAAAATATAATCTCGGAAAGCACTTACGCCATCTTGAAAAGTGAACAGGCCCGGGACCGAATAATGTTGCAACTTGGCGGTCCCCCAAAAAATGTTGGATTTTGTGCACTAGTGTAGTTGCGTGGGGTTTTAATTTCCCATAAGTGCTCACCAATCATCTGCTTGCGGGTTCATAAGGACGTAACATTATTTGTCCCTGGTAGCCAGTTTGTACTGGTTAACTCCAAATCTTGTTTCCATTGGCACTTATGGGACTTTTACTTTCTGATGGTTGTGTTCTGTGGCATATTTATCTGTTATCCCATTTTAATCACCCAATAAACACAACATTTCCAAAAGAGACATGTTTGCCCTCCTATAGTGGATTTAAAGGTCTTAAAGTTTTAACTGGACAGGGCCGGATTTAGGTTGCAGGGGGCCCTGGGGCGGCGGACCTTTGATGGGGGCCCCCCTTCGGGTAAATCTTAGGAATAATAAATTATAAAGTCCCTACTTTTAAATTCATATCGATTTAAAGAAGTAAATTATTACCCTGATAAAAAAGTTGTTAATAATTTTTAAAGGTTTGTTAGTATCTTTTAATGTTTCTTTATTTTTTTAAGGGTTATTTTACAAAAAGCTTCACTTCCAACATTGTTGGACTGTTAACAGTATTGTAATGATAGAAAAAAGGAATTTCATCAACCATGAATAAAAAAAAGGGGGACCTGCTTTGTGGTGGGGGCCTCGATGCGCGCGCCCCGGTCGCCCCGCTTCTTAAGTTTGGTCAAAAATTGGGAATACTGGTTTGAAACTAGATATGTATGTAGTCAGTTAAATTTATAACTAGTTTAATGATTCACTGAAGCATTCTATTGTTCCGTGTTAACTGACCTCTTTAAAATTTTCTCATTTCTCAGATGATGTAGCTTTCATTCCGGGTATGGGTCCAGAGGACAAAGTGGCCGAGTCACCTCCACCTATGCCTATAAATCCGGATACCATTCCGGGTCTCGATGTGGATCCTGCTGAAGAACTAAAGCTGAAAGTCCCTATTAAAAAAGTAAGTTCTTTCTGAAATATTTCTTGCTTTCTTTTTTCTGATTACCTCGTAACTCTCTTTGGTTGTGTGTTGGGACTGACCCGACATTTCAAAAATTGCGTTCTGGTCTTAACCATTTGCACTCCGCGGCAATTTTGCCCAACCTCCCCCGTTACTCTTTGTAACCACGAAACCTTGTTCAAAACAAAGAAAAAGCAAGGTTAGAAGGAGAGCTAGCTGGCTGAAAAACATTGACCACACACGGTAAGTAGTTCCACTATGATCCGCCAGAGGCCACCACGTCCCAGCTCGGGCGAATATTTTCGACAACGAGAGCTTCGGAGCGAACTTTTTTCTGTCGAATATATTCGACTTTAGCGCAGAACCTTCTTTTTTTTTGCCGAATATATTCGACATTGTAGTGCAAAGGGTTAAGTCGGGGCTCACCCGACAATAGGGTTTTAGTAATGGTGGCAGCCGGTGATGAGCGTTCCAAACAAAGACAGTATGTCTCTCTCGCTCTCACGTGACCCCCATGTACTGCCATCTCTTTCTATTTTCAAAAATCGTATATTGAGACTTATTTTGTGAAATTTTATGGCAGAAATGAATTCCTCAAGGCATTCTAATGCGATTTTAATAATAATATGTTGTCAAACAAAGCCCTGTATACGAATTTCAAAACTAGAAAGAGATGGGTATACATGGGGGTCACAAGAGAGTGAGTGTGATAGTTTGGAATGCTACGCGAGTTTTATCACAACTGATTGCGACATCATTAAGTCCATGTTTATTTGAAAGTCCAGAATACCCTCTCCAATGAAAATAATTAAATAAGGCTAAGATTTTATAATGTACAAACCCTTGTTTTTTCAGGTTCCTTATTCAAAACCAATTCCGAAACAATTTCAACAACAATGGAACGTTGTACGTGGTATTGAAGATATTGTTGATGATAGTACGCAAGATGAAAATGCTGAAGTTCAGCCAGAAGATATGCCCGGAGCGATACCCATTTCTGATATGAAACCTGATGCTATTGTTATTTTTGGCAGACTCCTACCAGTCAAACGTAAGTGTCTTCTAAGAAGTTTTCAAACTAAGAATCGAATGTTTATTGTTAAGAGGAGGGTGCATTATTGACGAATTAAAGATTGTCGGGAGATTTTCTCGAGTTAAGTTTCGCCTTCATGGTTCCGGCTCGGCCACTCTTCATACTCCTCTCACCTTGCAGTGAAGGAGCCAGTGCCCAGTGTGGGTGGGGTGGGAGAGCTGTTGAAGATTAACCTCACAGTCTCACGCATAACTGCGGCAGTGGTTGGTTAGAGTCCCTTGAGGAAAATATTGTACAGGGTGTACCAAACCACCTGGACAGGGCATTTTTCTCCAAAACTACTGAACCAAATGATTTGAAGCAAATAGTAAGATTCGGAACTGACCTCAAATTTTTCATTTTTGATATTTTCAAAAGCCCCCTACAGTCTCTAGGGAAGTATTTGGGGGGTTCAAACAAATTTGTGAAGTTTCAAGGTGAAATTTAGTTCGTGAAAATCTTGCGACAATCTTTAATTCGTTTACAGCACACCTCTGTAATTCTGAAAAATACTTTAAGGGTGCCGGCATAAATATTTGCTACAGATTGTGCAGCACTGGTAGGTATGCTAAAATTTTGAGCAAAACAAACTGCAAACAGTTGGCCAATTTTCCCATGTTGATGTACATTGTTGAAAAGGTATTTAAAAGAGATTTCCAAGGAGACTAACTGTTTTGTAACAACAAAAATGTTTGTTGATGGCTATGGCAAAAATGTTGCTAAATTTGGCATTTTTTAAATTCGCCAAAAAAATCAACAAATGGTCCAAGAAATATAATTTTTTTTTCTAGCACCATTAAATAGGTGAGAAAAGTGTACCAAATTTCATCCAAATCGGAGGGGGTCAAATTTAATATCATAATTTTCTGGTCTGATTTAGCATGGAATGACCCAGAAATGTTATTTGGGGGTGAGATTAGGTGAGTGATGACTCTCAGAGCTTACCATCTACCGACAAAGTTCAGTAGACCTTTGGAATTTGTTGGTGCCTGGTGAACACCATTACTCTGTTGAAAATTTGATCGTCCTCATTGTGCCTGTGCTGTAAGTTTTAGAGATCAAATTTTGTAAGAACATTGTACAAAACTAAAAAATTAATTTTTTTTTTTAAAAAAAAAAAAAAAAAAAACTTGAATAAGTTAAAATTTGCTAGAAGAGACTTAGATCTTGTAGGAGGAAAGGATCGCTTTATTGCTCCATTATATTGACTATTGAAGCTCCACTTTGATTCCGCAATAGTTATGAATTAATTGATTTGCCAAGCAAAGCTTTGTCACCTGTAGGCAGTGCGAGTCTTGTTTAAAAAAAATTGAACTATGCTCGCGTCAGTAAGGTGGCATGGGGGTGAATAAAAAAAAAAAAAAAGTAGGGTGTCATTAGTGAGGAAAATATCAACTTAGAAAAGTTGAAAGAGTTACTCCATATTTCCCGATTAGTATAATACTTTATATTCTCTCTGTTACAGCGGGTTCTGCCTTACAAAGCGCCATCCGTGAAGGTAAAGATGCTGTGATGCGCCTGGCTCTCTCGGGTGCCATTCCTCAACTAATAGATGTTCTACCTTATGATGATGACACTAACTTCGACAACTTTGTCGTAGAAGATGATGATGAGGAACAGGTATGTGTTTGCAATTATTGTTTCCTTTCGATCCAATTTTCTGTCGAGTTGAGGATGTATCTTGTCAAACGACCATTGGCATCAAGACAGCAAGGAAATCATACTTGTTGTGCCATCAAGCAATACCGCCTCTACTCATACCATGCTGCTTCTTTTGAAAAAGTGGGGGTTATGTTCGTCTTGGTATATGTAAGCTTATGGAAAGCTTATGGCGTTATCGAGGTTTTGGTTCGTTTTTTGAAGTTTGACCAAAATTGGAAAAGTACGTCAGTAATGAAAGTTTATGGCTTAGTTACTTCCCCAAAGCAGTATCAGCGTTGAAAATCATGTTTTGAGAGGATAAATCTCGATTTTGCATTTCACAAAAATTTCATTCTCCATAAGCGTACGTATACCAAGACGACCCTAACCTCAAAAAAGCAGCTTGGTATGTTTAGAGACGGTATTGCATCAAGACACAGTAAAAGCTCGCTGTGTCGGACGCTCAGTTACTCGGATTTTTCGCTGAGTCGGATTTTTTTCCCGGTCCCTTGAATTGCCCCATAAGACCAATGTAAAAAACGTCGGCATAAGTCGGATTTTTCCGAGTCGGAATTTCGCTTGTCTCGGATTTTTTTCCGGTCCCGAGATGACTTTTTTTTTTTTGAGTCGGACAAAATTGCAGATAAACGAATAAAATAACCCAAGAACAGATTGCCGAGTTCAAATTTTTGTTTGCGTGTACATGTCATATATCAAACCAGCCGACCCACCTTTCATCTCTAACACACGCCGACTTCGCGGCGGGGCAGTGAGTGTCGTGAGTGATGCGTCGCGCGTCGTCGTGATAACACTGCAAGGACACCGAAGAGAGTTTCCAATACGATCGCCATTTAATTAAAGACGACTCCATGCCACAGGGCCAAAAAAATGTTGAGTCCTCGCTAAGTCGCTAAGCAAGAGGTACGTGCTATGTAAAACGTACGGTCGGCAAACGTTCGCTCAACATTGAGGTTATGTAGAACTCCTCGTACACCCTTCGCAAGTCTCGGACGTAAAAGACTTCGAGGATCAGAAGTCTTTTGGTCCCGGAAAGGACCGACTTTTTTGGGCCCAGCAGTGTTGCCATGGTGGCATCATTATGCTAGCCGGAAACGGAAGACGAAATACGACAGGGTGACAAGATGAGGAAACTGATCGGAAACAAAGGAAGAATGGCACGCAACACCAAAGTCTTGGCGCGACACGGCACACTTGGACACTTAGGAGAAGAAAAAGGGGGGGAGGATCGGTGAAAAGTAAACAAAAAAAATGCAGAGTTCAGCAGACCAGATGATTCATCAACGACACGAGAAAATCTCTTGCGTCGGTGTGATATTGTGATACCTCCCCCCTCTCCTTCATACTAGATGCTGCGTCCGAAAAGACCAATTCCTTCAGACACCTCCAGCGCGAGCGCCAACCAGACTCAGCCGCGAGCCGCTGTCGTGCTCGTGGCGCCGGTTCAGCGGCAGGCGGCCGCGGCAGTCATCGTGTCGCAACGAAGAATCTCTATTGCTTCGCGGTAAAATTGATAAGACACCCCTCGGGAGTTTGTTTAGTTAAGCGGCAAAACCTCTTTTCCCACATCCGAGTTGCTGACACAAGTGTTGGGTACGAAATCGCCAAGAAAATACTGGTTTTTTCGGGAAACTTCGCGCTGAGTCGGATTTTTTGGGGAAAATCCGACTCAGACGTAATTTTCATGAGTCGGACTTTCGTTAAGTCGGATAAATGCCGTGGTCCGAAGACGATCCGACACATCGAGCTTTTACTGTACATGTTTTGATTCGCCATTTTTAGGTACAACCCAAAGACAAATAAAACGCAACTTGGGTATAACTGATCCTCAAAGCTATGAGGACGGTCCATTTTGAACATTTTTTGGGCCTAGACATTTTTATCCCTCTTCATTGTTTTCTACTTTCCTTCGATTATTCACTTGGGTACTTTCAACTTAACTGCGTCAATAAATTTTGACAGTCACCATTTTTTCTCATCATTCTTACGACTACTTTGTGTTTTTTATTAGAACTATTATGAAGATCCGAATGAAAATGCTTGGAATCAAGGTGGAGCTATGGATGAAGACTTCAGAATGCATCGTGATCAAGGTATGTTTCATCTGTTGTTGGTATTATTTCTCCTAATATGGAGTCAGACAAAAAAAAAAAAAAAATGAGCAAATTAAAAAATAAAAAATTCTATAAAACTGCCAAGCCAAGGGAAATAGGAACATAGAAGCGGAGGAACAAGTCTGATCCTGACTTATATAGACGCAGTATCTTCTTAAGAGCAGTGTTGCCAGATCGAGGGTAAAAAGCCGTATCGTCCCCGTTTAAATCAATGTAAAGCGTACGGCTTTTTCACCCCAATCTGGCAACACTGCTTAAGAGTGATGTACGCTCACCAAGTCAAATATAAAAAAATGGACAACAGACGTTTTTGCATGAGCCTGTTCAACCACAACCTGATATTTCTAGTCCCTCATGAACAGCCCTTTTTTCCTTCAAATGCTTATTTCAGGGGCAGATATGCAACCTGCTCCACAAAAATTGCAGAATTTTTTTTTGAGATGCCCATCATTCAACAGCAAAAATTCGAAAGGTCAGGATGGAAAAAGAGGGAAATATTAATTTGCCTTGTGTACACCCTTAAATAAACCCAGTCAAAACCATAATCTACTGCATTAATCTACATGAAGGCTGTAACTAACAATTTTTACAATTTTCTAGAGGGATTTGATTTTCGACCCTTTGCTGTTTCCGTGTTCTTCGGTAGTGAAGTTCTGATTGGTTCTAACTAAATGCTAACCATTCTTTTACTCTTTGTTTGTCTAGGTTATGAAGATGAAGAAATGGGAATGGAAGATGACTATCCTCAAAGGTTTAATCGACATGAAATGTACGATTCAAACTCTGGACCACCTGGACCTCATGGACCGCATGGGCCACATGGTCCACCAGGACCACACGGACCTCATGGTCAACCCGGGCCTCGCGGAGGGCATGGACCGCATGGTCCGAATGGCCCACCAGGTCCTCACGGACCGCATGGTCCTAATGGCCCTCCAGGTCCTCACGGACCACATGGCCCTAATGGCCCACCAGGTCCTCATGGACCACACGGCCCTAATGGCCCACCAGGTCCTCATGGACCACATGGTCCTAATGGCCCACCAGGTCCTCATGGACCACATGGTCCTAATGGCCCACCAGGTCCTCACGGACCACATGGTCCTAATGGCCCACCAGGTCCTCATGGACCACATGGTCCTAATGGCCCACCAGGTCCTCACGGACCACATGGTTCTAATGGACCTCATGGCCCACCTGGTCCACCTGGTCCAAACTTTGGACCTCCCAGGATGATGGGTCCCAGACAAAAAATGGGTCCTCCGATGGATATGCCGCCTCAGGGTCCAGGCGGATATCCTCCGCATTTCAATCCAGATGGCGAAGAGGAAGAGTATCGTGAGAACGAAGAAAATGAATTTGGCGAGTATGACGATAATAACTTCAGGCCGAATCGCAATGATGGTTACCGTGGCAACAACAGAGATAATAACGATAGGAATTTCAGGTCAAACGGTGAATCTGGCTGGAATGACAATTACTGGGGCGAAGAAGGTGGAGGCGGAGAAGAAATGGAAGGAGATTGGAACGAAGGCGACGACTATAATAACTACGATGATGGTCCCATGAATCAAAGAGGCATGAGGTCACGTGGTAGAGGTCGGGGTCGAGGCCGAGGACGAGGTAGAGGTCGCGGCAGAGGTCGGGGAGGTAAACCGGATAGGTTCAACGATGTCAATAATAGTAATTATGATGATAATAATTATGATGTAAATAATAGTGGTAATAGCAATTTCAATAGAGGCGGCGGTCATCATTCAAGAGAAGGCGATGATTCGAGATTTAGTAAAACTCGGAACAGTTTCAACGAGAGCAGTGATGATAGGAGCAATCGAGGTAGAGGTCGGGGCGTGAATAAATCTAGGGGAGGAATTAAAAAAGGAAAGAATCGAGGAAGAGGCTGGTAAACTTTCTCTTTGGCACTGTTAAAATATTTTGTTTTGTTCTGTTTTTTCCTCCTTGTTCTCGATCTTTAAACTTGAGGAGCACTTTGGTAATAGGGCGGATGAAACAGTGAGTGTGCTCGTGCTTACAAAACCTAATTTCAAAAGGTTACTATGAATGGTATGGTTTTATGGTTAGGTGAGATTATGATTTGAGTCATTCTTTGGAGAAACCACTTTTTATGAAAAACGCTATTTTGAGAAAAATGCATTCCAAAGTTTGATTGTATGTGTGTTTAATGCTGAAGTTCCGATTTGTAAAAACTAAGTGTCATTTGAAAAAGCACACTCTTGTAAATCATCATATAAACAGGTAAAATTATACTCCGTTGAGAACAGCACAGGAGAATAGTAAAAACTTGATAAGTTTTAGGTGGTTTCTTTAGAGAACAACTTTACCATTATAATATTCTACCAGTGGCAGCTCCTAATTTTGAGAATTTGTGCTTTCTTGCCGAATTAATTGTCCAGCACACCTCATTTTACGCATGAACTATTACATACTATGTATTTATGTCTGGAAAGCTTAGAGCGTGAGGACTCACCATTTGAGTCCTCCAGTAAAAAAGCGTATAGGTGTATACATGGTTTCTCCAAAGAATGACTCAATTGTGGATTGGGTTTTCTTAATCATGTGAGATTTATTAGACTTACGCTTTGATTGTTGGATAATTAAGAAAATCCAGTATTCCTCATTAAAATCTCATGAAGTAGCACCTTAAAATCTGGATTTTTGAGCATGAGCACACCGTAGGTTCTATTCATCCTTTTACCAAAGCACTCCTCAATTGCTTGTGATTTTCATTTTGAAGTATCTTACAATGTATTACTATTTACAACTTGAACATCTGGGAAAAAAAGCATGAGTCTCTTATTATTCTACTATGTACTTGTTTTATTCATTGAATGTTTGAAAGAAAAAAAGAAAATTAGGATCGAACCAAAAATTTGTTTACACCTTTTTCATACCAACCTGCTCATTAGAGATGCACAAAATGCTGTTTCACAAGTAGGCAGTCTTTATGGTTAGCTGAAAGCTTGTTTCAGATCTGGAGTCTGGGTCAAAGTGTAATCTTTGCCCAGTGACTCCTTTGTGTAGAGCTTTCAATGTCTTTGATTCCTTCTTGCTTCTGTGAAAGCCTGAAATGAATTATCAATCATAACTTGTCGAGCTTGCATTTATATTTTCATTATTTTCTGTAGTACTTTTCATCAAGGGACGTAAACATCTACGTAAACATTTTAAACCAAGCCCTTTGGGGTTCATACAATTCAGTAGGATCGGAAAGGTTAAAACAAAATTTCTCCCACCGATCGTTTTTTTTTCAATCTTATTATTTTCACGAATAATTATGAATTTTAAAAATCTTAATTTTATCTTATTTAATTCAAAATTTTCTGTTTAATAATTCATATCCCCCCCCCCCCCCCTAGCCCTTTTTCTTTTATTCATTTCATTTGTTTACTTCAGCGAGCTGTAGCCATAGAGAGGCTGATACATGTTACAAGTCCTATCTCAAAGTGTGACAGCATAGGCGATCTGGATCTGAATCTGGTTCGTTTGCCTCACTTTTTCTAACCTTATTCAACATTTGTAATGAATCCAGTGGAAATTGGTTTTAAACGAAAGTGCAAGTGTTTAAGAATGGCTATCTGGACACCGAATCCAGGTGAGAAAATGAAGCTTGTTTCCATCATGTGTCAGTTTTTTTATCATGCAAACCCCTCCAGAAGAGGCAGTCATATCGATTTCTGTGTTCAGATAGCCACTCTAAAACACTTGCACTTTCGATTATAACCAATTTCAAATGTATCTGTCACATTTTTTTTTTTTAAAAATTTAAAGGTTTAAAAATATGAAGCAAACAAACCGAGGCTGTGTGAAAAGCGTCCGTAAGATATTTCTATCATGGCTACCTGTGAATTTTTAATATCACGCCCCACAAATCCTCTCCGTCGCTATAGCTTGTTGGTTCACTCTCAACATTGTGTCAAGGTTGCCTACCTAATTTTTAAGTGCAGTTCTTTTTAATTCTATTTGTGAAAGGTATAATATAACCATAATGTAGTAAGAAGGTACAAAAGCACAAGAACGGCTCCATTATTACTCCATTAGATATTGGTATTAGTTACATTATTTTGCCTGCGAGCTGATTGTTTACTTTACTTTTTCATTAAACGGATAGTTAAGACTGTCTATCTGTTTACTTTTTCGTTAAACGGATATTTAAGACTGTCTATCTGTTTCTTTTTTGTTAAACGGATAGTTAAGGTGATTCTATGGCAAACTCCCAAAAATTTTAATCCAATAGATGGCGTTTCTTGTCGCTGGCTCAAAAAATAGCCTTTTTTGACGGTTTTCGGCTGTTTTCTCTGAACAGACGAATAAGAGACGAAAAATCGGAATGTCAGCTCCTGCTTAATTTTTTGCTTGATTTTTTGAGCCATAAACAGGCCGAATTGGTTCTAAAATAAAGGCGAAACTATGCAAAGCAAAAACCATATGTAATTTGGAGTTGTATCAGTAAAGATTACAGATGAAACAGAAACCTGTAATCTTTACTGATACAACTCCAAATTACGTATGATTTTTTCTTTGCATAGTTTCGCCTTTATTTTAGAACCAATTTGGCCCGTTTATGGCTCAAAAAATCAAGCAAAAAATTAAGCTGGTGCTGACATTCCAATTTTTCGTCTGTTCAGAGAAAACAGCCGAAAACCGCCAAAAGACGGCTATTTTTGGAGCCAGCGACAAGTAACGCCATCTATCGGATTAAAATTTTCGGGAGTTTGCCATAGAATCACCTTAAAACTGTCTATCAGTGACGCCATTGGTAGAGCATTGAATGATCCAGCTATGTATTGCTTTAGTAACTTCAGATAAGTCTCTTGTTAGAGCTCATTTCAGAAGTTTAGGCGCACCTAGCCCATAATCTTTGGTGAATTTTCCATTTTTATTCCTTCAATTCCTTCAAATCAAAACAAAATTTGCCTGCGACTAAAAACTTTTGATTCTAAAGCACTCCTCAATGAAAAGGTAACACTTAAATTCATTTTCACTAATCTTTATTTCGTAACATGAGAAATAATGTTGAAAAATTCCAAAGATTTTTGGTCTAGGTGTGCTTCCACTTCTGAAACAACCGCTAGATGTAAAAAAAAGGCAATTTAACTATGGTTACCATAGCAACAGTTGAGTTGTACAATTCTAGACCAATAACGCAAAACGCACCGATTACCTGCACTATTTATGGGCTGCCATCTTGTATCGTTTTGTTGAACCTATTGCGTAAGAAATTTTGAACCTCTAAGCATGACACATCTTTCATCCAGATTAACCCTTTCAAATGAGAAGCTTTCTTTGTGCAGCCTCCATATTAGTATAACTGTAGGTTTTTGATTCACTGAAAATGAAAAGTACATAGCCGGATTGAAGTGCTTCATTTTCAAAAAAATCTTGTTACTTCACGCTCTCAAAGAGGATACCTGTTTGCATGAAATGTGGGCGGGTCGAATGGTTCGTTTTTTTATTCACAGGAATCCGCACTGGTGCAATAACCCAGAGGTTTCGGAGCTGCACCAAAGCTGTATGGTGCAGTTAATTATTTTCTGCAACATTTGTATCTCCAGAATCAAGAATGTCAAAAACAGCATGTTTTGTACCTTTGTCGTACATAAATTTTTTATGTAACTTAAAGAGCTCTCTCGTAATCCAAGAATGTTTAACAATTTATTTTCTCATTAAATTTATGTTTGTTTATCCAAAGAAATGGAAATTGCATGGAGGAAGACAACTTTTTTTAATTACCTGATCACAATCCTGCCAACTGCCTTGTAATAGAAGCCAATCATATTATCCCTTGAAATAGCTTTTGTATCACATAAGTTATCCGGACACTTTATTCTAACCTATTTCTTGAGCATGGCCACTTGTGTTTAACCTGTCTTTAAGTGTACAGTAGCGTGCTGTCCTGTAAGCGGTACAACTCTCTTCCTTTTTTTGTAACTGAGCCATTCAAAAAACCTTTTTTTTCTGGAAATATTTTTTCTCTCTGCTGTCCTGTGTAGTTGCCAAAAATAACCGAGGAAATGTCCAAAGATTTATTTTTTCCTATCGATGACTAAGATGTTTGAACTAGGCTGCCTCAATTTCCTGGCCAAAACGGCTGAGTGTTTATCTTTTACTCTCTAAATTGAATAAATTTTAAAGTGTTGACACAGCATGATCACGTTCAATTGGAGTTCTTCTCAGTATTCCTCTGATGGCACATGTTTTGCAAAAGGTTTGGCCTGAAAATTGATAATGCACTGAAAGAGGTTGATTACAAAAGGTTTGACCCGAAAATTGATAAGGCAGTGTATGAGGTTTATGAATTGAATGCATGAACTGATTTTTTTATTATTTTTCCCTCTCTTATTGTCAATGTAAATTTTGTTCTTTTTCTTCAACGCACCTACCTGTCTGCTCGAAAATTTAATGTATTCATCTTAGCTCATTTGAAACATGGAAATACAGATGTATCCACTAATTTAAAAATTAATTTTTTGGTCAGGTTGAAGTTTTTTTTCTTAGCATTCTCTTTTTGCTTTAACAGCTTAGCTCAAAAAATCCGCTCCTAAACTCATAAAATGCTTTTCAATGCGCAAGAGTAATGGCGGCGTTGGGCACTAACAATGGGAGATTCCTATCTAATAATACTGTAACTCCATCAAGAAGTGACCAGTTACTGACGACTTTCCTTTGTCACCTGTGTCACCAGATCCAAGGGTACCATTAATCAGATGTGGATTACCACTCCAGTGTCTAATTACTCTGTGAATCTAGGGTACCATTAATCAGATGTGGATTACCACTCCAGTGTCTAATTACTCTGTGAATCTAGGGTACCATTAATCAGATGTGGATTACCACTCCAGTGTCTAATTACTCTGTGAATCTTCCTTGTCAGCATAGAGAAAGTGTCAAAATTACAAAAGAAATCTCCCATTATTAGTTCCCCACGCTGCCAATACCCTCGTGCATTTAAAAGTATTTTATGAGTTTAGGAGTGGATTTCGTGAGTTATTAGAGCTACCATTGTAATTTTTGCAGGTTTTTACAACTATATCGACCTGCAAATCGCTTACTGTTAAAGTGTGCAACAGCCCCATTTCAGAAAGTGACTAGTAGCGCGATCTAGCGGATTGAATAATCCCCAATTTTTTTAATATTTGAAGTTGATTTAAAGAAATTTTCAAATCTATTTTTTAGATCAATCGCACAGTGGCGGCTCGTGCAATTTGGCAACCATGTTTTACCTTCATATGATTCTATGTAAAACAATCGATTCTATAGTGAAGCAGCGCTTCACCAACGCTGCTTCACCTTCACCAACAATCGATTGTTGAGCATGGATTCAAATGGAGCGTTGACATTGTTGCCAAATTGCATGAGCCGCCACTGCAATCACGTGGTAGAATAATACGCTCTATACTCTCTCAAACCTAATTCATGAAACAAGGCTGTATGAATCTACTTTGTTAGTTAGTGCCATGCTTTTAAGTTGTTTGCATCAGGTCAGTTTCCTGGCCAGTGAAAGTAAGGATGAATGAATGATCAGAATTTTTTTTTTTTTTTAAATGTCCCAGCATCTACCTTTGTAGTATGTTTTTCCAAATCCCTATCAGAGAGTGTAGTTTGATGCAATTATCTGAATCACATGAGGATACATATTAGTTAAGTAAAAAGTTCAGTGTAAATAAAATTCCAATGTCACCTTACCTACAGACGGTGGTAAAACTTGTGTAAATATACTCTTATATTAAATTTATACAAATGGATTTGATTAAAAAATATAAATAAAAAAAAATATTTTTTGTTTCAAAGATAGTTAGTATTTTATTTAGCAGTCTACAGAACAAATGAAATTAATAACAGCAATTCTAGTTTTGTTGGACTGCAATATTTTGTCCACAAAATACTCCTTTGTTTTTCCTTCAACCGAAGTTCTTATTATGAGAGAATACACTTCTGAGCTGCCCCATTTTTCAGTTTCCAAACCTCGATCAATGATTATAACTCTTGACAGATGATTCCAATCAAAAACTGGAAGCCACAGCCACCGTTAAAGTGAAATTTTCGGTTTCTCTCGGCAGAAAACCATGAAAATTGCTTTCAGTTAGTAATATACCTTTTCAAAACTAATATTTACTGCTTTCACATATTCAGAAATTAATTTCATAGATCACAGTCTGAGTTATTGTGATGGGAGCCTATTTTGGGAGCTGACTTGGCTTAGAGCTTTCATTGCAAAAATTCCTACTGTAATTAGTAAAATGTCCTGACAAAACCGACCTTATCTTCATCCAGACCAAAATTGAGATAACGGTACCACTCCATAGGAGAGATTGTGACAGACAGCTTGAGACCGAATAAGTGTGAAAATTAGTAAATTTAAAGGAATGGAAACGTTTTGAAGTTTTAAACAGAAATAATGTGATCTTGAGATAAACGGAATTAAAGTTTTGGAAAGTCAATAGTCGACAGAAAAATATATCAATTCACACATATTTTTACAGCCTCTAATTGGCTAAATTATGAACTAAAACTTTGTGTTGTTACTCTTAAGGCTACTTAGAGAACATTTGGCATTGAAACGTAAAAGTGTTTGGAGGGTGTTCCCAACAGTTTATTTAACTGAAAACTAAACTTTTTACTAAAAACCCATAAACTCAACCCCAGCATCTTGTTTTTGCTCTCCTGAAAATTTTGGTCCGTGCAGATAAGATTGGTTTTGTCAGAACGCGTCATTTTTTGAAAGTCAATTTCAAACAGTAAGAGTCCACTCAAAAGCAATTTTAGAAGCAATAAATTACTGGTCTCGAGATATTTTCCATGGCTTTCTTCTGCGAAAAACGCCAAATTCAATCAAAACCAAGGCTCTGGCTCCAAGCCCCGATTCTAGGCGACTGATAACTCCAATCTTCGTTGCAAGGTGTATAAAGCCAGGTATGTGTACTTTGGTTTTAAGTCTCCTCTCCGCAAGGGAGCGTAGCGGGTCAACTCGTCGACAAGCTTACTTTTCTCCCACTTAATTAACATGGGAGTTGACCAGCCTACGTCATCGCTCACCAGCGATCGGGATGCCCCTGGTGGCAAATGTCTCGAATTGCACATACCTTGTTTCATTTACCTTGTCTTCTATGGATATTTCAATTACCAATCAGTAATCAGTGTAAAAGAGGGGGGAAAAAAGAGAACACATTAGCAACACAATCCATTTTTAGAAGAGTATTTTTAATGTAACAATTAAATTACAGAATTTGATTACGGATCATTTGATAAAATATACAATTCTTTCTTCATTTATAATGGTCAGATGTTAACTTTTAACCCTTTCCTAAAAAAAGTTTTTCAAAGTAAGCATTTGATGTTTGCCCGCCAAGGTATACATCAGGACACATTGGCAAAATAGAAGGCATAAATGCAAATTAGTTGATGAATTAAACCTTACATTCAAAATCACTCGCAACTTTTCCTCTGAGGGTTGTTTTTCAGCAGAAATTTATTAACAGTAAACAGATTACTCATCTCCTGCTTTTCAGCTGAGTCTGAAAACTGGAAATTCAAGAACAGCCATTTTCTGGTGATATACAGAGTCCCACCTGAATAATTCAAGGGCAGCTCATGAAAAACCTTTGAAGAATGACAATATTTCCGTTGTCAATAGCACCTGCGCCTTGAAGTAGGTATAACAACTCGGTACACAAAGTTCAACTTAAAAACAACTTAGGGCAAATCAGTGACCTGTGCCGTTTAGTTTTCCTTGTTGACTCTTCAAGTTCAAATTTAAAACAACCTAGGGTAAACCGGGGAATCAACTGGTGATTAGCTTAAAATTAGAAATAAAATGACTCGCTTTATTCTTGGAGCTTTTTTTAGAACCGGAGGCAGTACTTAACCCATAATCTTTGACAAATTTTCGATTCCCGTTTCATAAAATCCAAACAAAGTTTCCCTGCTGGTGATCACAGAAGATCAAATCATAATTGTTATCGTAATCGGATGAATTGGATACATTATAAGCAGAGCTGCCGTTTAGTGTATAATTAATGGCATTTTTCAATTCCCTGATGATTTTACCGGTTGAAAGAAGATAACACAGTTCAGTTCAGTTTATTTCTGCAGTGCTTGAAAATACTCTCATCTGCGTAAACTTTTCTGAAACAGTGGATTCATCGATGAACTTAAAAAACTTGCGGAAATTTTAATAACTAAACGGCCATTGCACAGATTGAAAAAAGATTACAGATCAAAGTATTTTCAAAAAGTATTCATACACTGAACTGAAGGGTGTAATCTTTTCTCAACTGGTGAAATCATTGGTGAATAGAAAAATGTAATTTATATGCAAAACGGCAGCTCTGATTATAAGTTATAACCTTATGGGTGACTTCAATGATTGAAATGTGTCGAGCTCTTCATTCTGATGAAAACAGACAGAGAACTAATGAGCGGACACCAGTCGGAATCTTGGTCGACTGAAGTACAAAGATGTGAGGAAAAGGTTACAACTGGTTAACTGCGCGATCGAGTTGCACAGTAGCAAGCCTATGTGATTTAACACATTCGATCAACATACAATCCGATTATGATAACCATTATGTTGCAATCCTCTGTGATCACCCCCCAGAGACTTGAAAATTGTGATTTTAAGGAATTTTTCTTGCTGAAAAGCCAAGCTCTAATTCATTTTTATTTAATACAATCATGCAATATGAGAAATAACGAAGGAAAAAATTCCAAAGATTATCCGTTGAGCTCCGCCTAGACGTCTGAAATGAGCTCTAGCAGTTGTCTTTTGGGGGTCTTACTCCGACAGTGTTTTGCAAACTAATTTTTTTGGACGATTATTGCTGCAACTGTGCACTCGGATGATAACAACAAATCAGAAAAATCAAAATTTTAAAACTGGGACAGCTACTTTATAATTTGAAGATACACATGGTATTGAGCAAACCAGGAGGTTCAGAAAGTACAGGTTTTAAGAGGGCAGTTAAAATAAACAAAGGAGAAAGTTCGTGCTTCAATCTTTGTTCGATACCCATTGAATCATAAGGATCAAACAATGCCTTGTTAAAATAAAAAAATTAATAAAGAGAGAAAGAAAGGAGTACCTAAAGGAAATAATTGATTTTACACTTACATAAAAAAAATAAATAAATAAATAAAAAAAGCGTACCTTACTAATAATTTATCGGAAGATTAGAAATAAAAAAAAGTAAAACCAAAAACATCATGAGCTATCTTAGTAGTCATCTCCTCGGCTGATGACTTCTTTTACAGTCGGTCTCAAAACAATTGTATGCTCAAACTGCGCTGTATAACAACCTTTTATATCACATAGAGGGGGATATGCTTCAACAATATCTGAAAGAAGAAGAAAAAAGTAAACGTAAGTTAATTGATACGAGAAATCTCCAAGAGAAACGAGAAACAAGAAAATGCTCAATTTTAGCGTACAATGGGGCTCTTGCAACCTTTGCTATAAGCAAAAGAATAGTCCAATCTGATGAAAAAACCAGTGAAAATCATATTAAAAAAGTCTAAAATTCAGTAGTAATCTCACAAACCTGCTATTACCGCAAGATCACAATGATGGTTAAACGCAGGTTCCATGGGAGATTCTTGTCTATCTTGAGACAAAATCAAGCAAAACTCTAGAAGGAGTTGACTAAATAAAAATCTGAAAAAAGCTATGTTTACTCCATCCTTTCCTGCATACTTCAGAATTTCTGCATTTTTCTCCTTGTGAATTTATAAGCGCGAATTGACTGCTTGAGCCAATGGGCTTCTTTGTTGTCGATACATCGGACTCAACATATCGACTTCAAGGCAGCTCATTGGCTCAATCAGTTTATCCACGCTTTTAAATTCGCAGTTGGAGAGACCCCTCTGGTCTACCACAAATTAAAGTTGAAAAAAAGCTCAAAAAGGTCATAGGGAGTCCACCTACCCTATATAGCTTGGGAAATTTTTTACGTAGAATCTTTTTTTATCCAGTAATGTGAAAATGCGGGAGGCAAAGGTTATATTGTGCAGCCCAAGGTATGGATTGGAGACATGATTTTTTCAAAAATCATTTCAAAGACTTCGCCTATCTGCAGGTTTAAGAGGGAGAGATCAGAGGTTGGGAGTGCTCCTGATAATGATCCGGAGATTTATTACCACGAGCCTGACAAATTTTTCCATTTAGAATCCTACCTTTATCACAGAGATCCCGCAGAGCCATTTGGTATTTAGTGCATCCTAGTCGATCAAGCCATCTCTTACAAAATGCTAAAGTTCCAAAGTTCTTGTTGATAGTACTTAAAAGTGCTTTGGATGATTGTAACCTGAAATAAAATGGAAATCATTCAAATTTTATTAAATTGACCCGTTCAGACCTGGTGTACACTTCAATGTACACCTGAATAACATAGAATCTTATGGAGAAAATAAAAATACAAAATGCATATCATTTTATATGAGAAAATTGAGCCCAGATCAGCGTCGATGGCCAAAAATCTACAAATACAAATTACGTAAATACAAATTAAAATTTTTCCACTCACAGATTTTCTTGATCTGGTCACAAATTCGTAACTAGGGAGGTTTTGCATACTGCAACCTGGTCACAAAATTTGAAACCAAAAATGGCTGACACCCATTTAAATGCAAAGTAATAAAAAGACTGAGCCCAGATACTAAATAAAATTTGCCTTTAGGTTCTTTTATTCTAAGAGCCCTTTGTGCGCGCTCACAGTAGGATCGTCAAATTGGTATCGATGAGCCAAGATCCACCACCAAATGGCAGGTGAGCCAACCGCATGTTTGGTTGATGTTCCATTCGTCAAACAACAGTGCAACTTGAGGGCCCGTCAAACTGCAGAGTTATTTGACGATGGATGGTGTGTCATCTGTTTACCAATCTACAATCAATAAATCCGTTTTGGAGGTGTTTTGGTCAAGGTTTTTGTTTGAATTTAAGAAATGTAAGGTTGGCAATTCTAAAGTTTGCAGTGGATTTTGGCTCACCGATGCCAATTTGACGATCCTACTCGGAGCATGTACGAAGGCCTTAACAATCGACCAGCGTGTTAAGGGGAGGGAAAGGGATGTTATAGAGGATGCAGTGGCGTACAAAGGGGGTAGCGAAGCAGCAACTGCGGGGGGGCGCAACGTCTGTAGGGGCGCAATTTCACCAAGAAAAATTGATGGAATATTCACATTTAAAAAAAAAAAAAAAAAAAAGTGGAGGAAAGGAAAAAGTAGAAAAATGATGGGCAAGGATTCAGATTTTCGTCAGGTTTTTGCTGAATAGCAGGTCGTCGGTGAAGGGGGGGGACTCCGACTTCAATGCGACGGGTAGAAACAAGTTATCAATCCTCAAACATAATTTTAAAAGGCGCTTGAATGCGTTCACTACCTGATTCTGTATGAGAATGCGGCCTGGCGCGGGCGGAGGCGTGGCGGGCGGGGACGGGGCGGGGGAGGGCCAGAACGAGTGAATTTTCTCTTTTCAATTGCCCCCGTGCAATTGTTTCTCTACGCAGAGTCTCCGGATGCAGTGTTGACTCAAAATAATATTTTCAATACATTTCTCTACTTTCTTGGGCTGCAGAGTGCAAACTATACAAATATGAATGGCTTGAGAAGATGGTTATGATTTAGTAAAAATTAAGGGGGCTACGAAAGGGGGTGCAAATGTAAAATGGGGAGAAGGATAGTGTTAGAGAGGGGTAGAATGCGCTGGGGGAGGGGTGGGGGGTAGGGGTAGGGGGAGGGGTGGGAGTAGATTGGTGGTGGTATAGGGGGCGCCAAATTCTAACTCGCGGGGGGGCGCAACGTCAGCACGGTACGCCACTGAGAGGATGGGAACAAGCATGGTGGTTGCAGCCACAAGCCTCTACTTGGTGCAAGGAAGGACTTGCATCAATGTTCCTACCAGCACGACTAGCCATAAATGAAAAGATGAAGATATTTCAAGGATACACAAACCTACCTCAGAGGAACAAAGCCTGGCACTTCAAAATTTTTCATGTAGTGAGATACATCCATATCATCGTGAACTTGACCCTTTCCAGTCGACCCAAAAGTCTCGATTGCGTAGAATTCATTTTCTTCCATCAAAGTTCCCTCTCCTCTTTTGACAATTGGTACAGTCTTTCCAGCATGGATACCTGATGTAATCAGCAAAAGGAAAAATGAAGACCTCAATCTGAATAGATAAGTCCGGTATTTACATAATTATTTAATTCCCTAATAGATTTATCTACTTATTTAATAGATTTAGATACATAGATAGATAAAGGCTCTGTTGCTGTAGCTTTTGGAGGTAGCTCTTATGCCCATAAATTTCAGAGCAAACGACAGGCCTGAACATGTAAAAAGGAAGAAGGATGAGGAAAACACCCACCCAGATACCGCAACAGAGCGGAAAACCCTGAATAAGGAAGGACTTCCTGCAGAGGACAAGAGTATTGGGAGGTCCACTGCAGTGCAAGAATGTGCATTTCTTGCACATTCTTTTCTTTTTAGAAAAGAAAAGAAAAAAAAAACCCCTTTGACTCAATCCTTGTTTTTCTCTTACATAGGGTTGCCATCAAATGTACTCTGTCAATGAATTCACCGATATGACTCCAAAAAAAAAGTAGAAACACGGTGGGTCGTTATGCTGATATTTCACAGCGAACGACTGGACTCCATAAAAAAAAGAACGAGTAGGAAAGACAAACAAAGTATCCTCAAAACAAGGATAGGAAAGAGGAGAGTAACGGCGACCTGCCAGGGACTCTCAAAATTGGGAAGGAAGTACTTAGAGCACTCAAGGAGGTAAAATGCTCTACATATGTTTTTTTTCTCTCTCTTCTTTCATGTGAAATATTACTTCACTCTCTACCTATTTTCGATTCCTTCCTCTATCCATTCATGTAACTCCATCTATGTAGCTCTGTTCTCCATGATTCACTATCAACAATTCACTCTCTTATTAACTCCAAAACATGTCTCCTTATTTTTTGAACAAGTCATCAGATCTTGCAGTTTGGCAACACTGTTGTAGCAAACTTATCCTTAGTATCTCTTGAAACAACTTAGTCAAGGTATATGGAAGAACAGGTATGGACAGGAGGCGGGGTTTAAGGGGCTCTGGAGTTTTCCCGCCAAATGATGACGACACGCTTGCTTTGGCGATGACGTAGCCGTCACCTACTGCAGTAGCGACAGATGGGGATCATGGGAGAGTGAGTGAGATAGTTTGAAACGGTAGGCGAATTTGATCGCGACCGTCTAGAACATCTGTGACGTAGCCGTCACCTACTGAGATAGGCTCCGCCTCCTGTCCATACCTGTTCTTCCATATACCTTGCAACTTAGTTGTAAAAAAGTAGTAGTAGTAGTAAAAAAAAACCCCTTTGACTCAATCCTTGTTTTTCTCTTACATAGGGTTGCCATCAAATGTACTCTGTCAATGAATTCACCGATATGACTCCAAAAAAAAAGTAGAAACACGGTGGGTCGTTATGCTGATATTTCACAGCGAACGACTGGACTCCATAAAAAAAAGAACGAGTAGGAAAGACAAACAAAGTATCCTCAAAACAAGGATAGGAAAGAGGAGAGTAACGGCGACCTGCCAGGGACTCTCAAAATTGGGAAGGAAGTACTTAGAGCACTCAAGGAGGTAAAATGCTCTACATATGTTTTTTTTCTCTCTCTTCTTTCATGTGAAATATTACTTCACTCTCTACCTATTTTCGATTCCTTCCTCTATCCATTCATGTAACTCCATCTATGTAGCTCTGTTCTCCATGATTCACTATCAACAATTCACTCTCTTATTAACTCCAAAACATGTCTCCTTATTTTTTGAACAAGTCATCAGATCTTGCAGTTTGGCAACACTGTTGTAGCAAACTTATCCTTAGTATCTCTTGAAACAACTTAGTCAAGGTATATGGAAGAACAGGTATGGACAGGAGGCGGGGTTTAAGGGGCTCTGGAGTTTTCCCGCCAAATGATGACGACACGCTTGCTTTGGCGATGACGTAGCCGTCACCTACTGCAGTAGCGACAGATGGGGATCATGGGAGAGTGAGTGAGATAGTTTGAAACGGTAGGCGAATTTGATCGCGACCGTCTAGAACATCTGTGACGTAGCCGTCACCTACTGAGATAGGCTCCGCCTCCTGTCCATACCTGTTCTTCCATATACCTTGCAACTTAGTTGTAAAAAAGTAGTAGTAGTAGTAAAGTCCAGCTGCCCAAACCTGCGTTCGTTATGCTTGTATTTCAAAGCGAACGACTGGAATGAGAATACAAAAAGGGAATAGGAAGGAAAAAAAAAAAAAAAAAAAAAAAAAAATCTTCGAGTCAGTGCTTCTCTCTCTCTTACATAGGGTTGGCTGTAAACATACTCTTTCCATGAAGTCACCGATATGACTCCATTTCTGACATTGGAAGCAACTTATTTAATAGATTCATTTATTTATTTAAAAACTAGAGCAAGGAACAACGAAGTTGTAATACAAGTCAAGTAAATTAAATTAAATGGCAAGAGACAGTGTAGATCAATTTCATCATAGGCGGATTGTGACCAAAAAATGTGGGGGGGGGCTAAAAAGTGATAACTTTTTTTTTTTGCTTCTCAAGTCTGCTTCTCAAGTCTCAAGTGATTACTTATCCCGATTTTTAGCCCCTCCGCCCAAAAAAAGTGGAGGGGCTATAGCCCTCCCTAGCCCTTGATACGGTCCGCCTATGGATTTCATGTCACATAGGTCACTTGAGTCTGCTCAAAACATTTTTGTTTGGCACCCTGGTGCGTTTACAAGCAGAATCTTGGAGAATAGTCAGAATGAGAGAGAAAAAGATAATGACTTACGATATGAGTCTATGGAATGGCCGTTCAAGTTACGAATTGATTTGACTTGATATGTCTTCCCATCGATTTCAACTTCATACGATTCCATAACTTCTTGAATGGCAGCTCCGACATCGCCTAACCTTACATCAATACCAGCAGCCTATACAACAAGGAAAAACAAATAAACAAAGAAAAATTGAAAGACCTATTTGGAACAATGATTAAACCCTTTCTGGTCAAAATTTTGTTTACTTTTTTTTTTTTTTGTATTGTGTTCATGCAAAGAGCGCTAACGAAGCGAGAAATAGTTCCTCGGAACTCCGCCAGTGAGTGCCATATGATCGGAATGTCAGATCAGGCCCAACAAAACAACTCTGGAGCAAGAATTAAAATGTCAGGTGGGACCCGCCACCCAACTGGGACGGGAAAATCGTAATGTCGGGTGACACCCAACATACGATTGGAGAAGGTTAATCAAAATTCATTTTTTCTCCGAGTTGACCAGGATGAATCAACCACCGTTTTTTGATTCCGTCAAACCTAAATAAAAGAGAACTCAGAAGACCATCAGTTAAAGAGATTTCTGACATAAACATACTGAAAAGTCGTTTTTTTTTAAGAAGGTTAATTTTTCTCGGTTACATATCATAGGTCAAAAATGCAGTGACCTTCCTGTTTTTTGCCTTGTGTAAAAAAAAATTCCAACCGTATCCAAGTGTGATTGAAGGTACCTATGAATAAAACTCCACAATGGATCAACGAACATACAAAGATAATACAAATAAAAAAGGAACAGCAAATAAACTATTAGTTTCCTACCTTAATGCCAGTATTAGTTGCATCTCGGACAGCTTCAATTAATTTATCATACTTTGGATTGAATGTTAATGTCCATGCACAATCAATGATCCGTCCTGTTAAAAAAATTAATATTAGAAACAAGGATATAGAGGTTTTGGCAAGATTTATCAGAAAAAACAACTTGAGGAAGAGAAAATTGACTCCCTTCTTTCTCAATAAAAGCTTTTGAAAGCTCCTTAAGCTTAGGATTCTGACAGCTTCAATGCCTCTTCTGTCAAGAAGACTGTTTTTGTATAACCAGGAATTTGATTGGCTTCGGTGCTTCTTTTAACTGTAGATTCAGCATTTAATTGGTTGATTTGGAATTTTCCGCTTTTCAATAAAACGACAATAGACATGATCAATTAACCTTCAAATTAGCCTGCATTGATTTTGCAAATATTTTGTGTTAACATCATATCAATAGTAAAAGTCGGCAATAAATGCTCTGGTTCAATGATTAATTTGATCTAATCATCAGCGCTCATGATAATTAGACAGGGTGATACCTGAAGTAGTTGCTTAGTTATTTACTGCAGGATTTTGCAAACTTGCTCTTTGAATTTACAAATTTTGAAAAAGCAATTACAACTTTATCAGAGGATTTTGAAACCTTTCAATCTGAGGTTCAGAATTTTCCAAAACGGTAGTTTCAAAGGATTTGGTTCCTGAAAAAATTTCAAAGTTCATAATGAATTCATTTTTTTTGCCGTAACACAAAACTTTGCGTAATGCAGCACCTTGCAGTCACACAAACACAGCCTTAGAATGTGACTGTAATATGTTTTAAAAAAGACACTTTAGAAGTTTCGTCTGTATTTTTCCAAAATATTTTAGCTATCTTGCTGAAACTCACTATTCCTCACTAGTCCCAGAATTTCTTTGGTTTCATGCAATCCGCAGAACGCTGGATCGGACATTTTTAGCACCCCTGTTCTCAGTGTGCTCATTGATTTTCTTTGAACTACAAGAATTTATGTTCCATAATTCTTTGACAAAAGTGTGCAGAAGACCCATTGTAGGAGAACCCATTGATGGATTTTTTTTGGGGTTTGCTCAGCATGATCTAGGACCAAATAACGTTGCAGCTTGACGGTCTTCCAGAAGACATTGAACTGTGCGTATTTAAGTATGGTTGAGTGTGGTTTTAACCCCCTGTAAGTGCTCACCAATCATCTGCGTGCAGGTCCGTGAGGACGCAACAAAACCAAAATTTGTTAAAAATCAAGCAAATGCCTGAAGTGAGCAAGTTCTTTTAAAATAAAACTTCAGAGGAAGTGGGATATATTATACAGACCATTGACGTGAGTTCCAAAATCAATTTTCGTGACATCATCTTCCAGCAGAACAGTTGGATCACCAGCGTTTGGTGTGTAATGAGCAGCACAGTTATTTCTGGAGCAACCAGTTGGAAATGCGAGGCCAGAGTTTAGTTCATCCCCTCCAACCAATGCTCTTGAACATTTTTCTAACTCTTCACAAATTTCTATCATGGTCATTCCTGGTTTGACCCAATTTTGAATGTGACGACGAACCTAAAATTAAAAATTGTTTTTGAGAGTGGTTTGGTAAATGAACAGCAAAGGTGCTATTATTCGATCCTTCCAGCTTTAATCAAACATTAGACTTGAGTAATTATTAAGGATAGACTCAATATTACATTGAAAAGAGACAAAATGTAAAAAAAGATACAAATTGCAAATCCTTTTCAATATGTACAAACTTAATGAAGGAACGCACGGAACAAACAAGCAAGACACTTCAACATAATGATGGAAAAGTGGCATCGCGTGCCATCTGGCAACAATGCTACTCCTCCATTTAAACTGCATTCAATATATCAAAGTTCCCTTTGCACTGTGCACCCTAAATTCGACTTTTTACATGAGTTTAAATGGATAGCATACAGTGTTGCAAAATTGCACGCAATGGAATCAATTTTCTTATTAGGAGATCTGCCAAGGCTGTAATATAAATCATCAGCGGTTTTCATATAGCTACGATATAACTGGATAGCTGGGGGGAAAAAACTAATCTTATATATCCTATATGCAGGGGTGGATCCAAGGGGGGGAGGGGGAGGGCACGTGGGTTCTTGAGATGCTTCAAACCTCAACATTTTCACTAGGGAGGCCTCCAGAACTCTCCTTGAGAAGTTGTGCCAACCCTATATAAAATATGTAAGGTTTATTTTAACCAATAGATGCGACCTTTTAAACTTGCAAACACATTCTTCTCAAACTGCAGTTTTGCTTCTGTGTCATTTGCTTGGCAAGATCCAAAAATTGGATGTTTTTTGTATTCAGCCACAAAACTTCAAGAAACAGAAGCTGGATATGAGTTTGAAGACAAAATTACCTGACGATGAGCTTCAGCGGCCTGCCTTGCTTGATTATATGTGTCGTTGTGCAATCGATCCAAAGCACGTTTCTCTTCACTTGAAAAACGATCTTTTGCGGTTTGATCATTCTGACATTGCGGATATTCCATCTCTTGACCAACTGGAAAATTTCCTGGAAATAAGAAAAAATGGATTTTAACTGTGTCCATACAACATTTTCTAGTAGAGAGAGCAGCACTGTTGATAGTGCATAGCTTACAGATGAACAGGCGAAATTCAAAAATCAGATTTGACTGTCATTTGCGGGACAGTGAGAGTCAATTTTTTGAAAATAAGTGAACATGGCGTTCAAGATCAAATTCTAAGGAACACTTTGATACCATTCCCAGCTTTCTACGACCAATTTGTCGGGTCGAAAGTACAGACTAGAAATTGCGAGTATGAAGTTTCCTTACAAATTCAATCAACACCTTCAAACTCCCAATTTTTTGCCAGTACTTTCAACCCAAAAAATTGGTTGTAAAAAGCTCAGAATGGTAACAAAATTTTCTTTAGAATTCGATCTTGAATGCAGCGTTCACACATTTTTGAAATATTTACTCTCACTCCTACAAATGACAATCAAAGGCGGCAAACCTTTGGTTTCAGTGAGCACGCAATATTAGCGCGATTTAGTGGATTTGAATCTCACTACAGGTCGCTAACGATTCACCTTAAACACCAAAAAAACAATTAATAATCAACACATTACGGGAAAAACAATATAACTTTGGTTCATTTTGGAGCAATATTTACTGGTCCACCATCTCGAAAAGTTTCAAAATATCCTCATTCAAAGCAATGCAAAAGACAGAGACAGAGATATGTCCACCATCTTTGAAAGTCACGGAAAGAGTATGAAGAAATGTTTCGATTAGTTCTTGAGGGACTGTCATTCTGGTTGTATTATTTTGTGATAAAAGTATGGTATGTAGAGCTCGGTCATCGTATGTTGAGACAAATGTCAAAAACAGGTTTGTAGTGACGACACAGCATCAACCACCGCCAACAGTCAACAACGTTATACTTATCATGGTTAGTATAACGTTGTTGACTGTTGGCGGCGGTTGATGCTGTGTCGTCACTACCAACCTATTTTTGACATTTGTCTCAACATACGATGACCAAGCTCTAAGCGCTGCAACACTCCGCTACACAAAGATTTCTCAGCGAAAAATGAATAAAAAAAAATTAAAAAAATTCAACGTTGATTGAAATTAGATGGAAATAGTAACATGTAAAATTAGTTGTTCAAATCAGGACATTGGTCTGTTCTGATGACGAAAAGATAGAATAGGCAGTTAGATTACCTTCTGGATAGAGTTTCGCAATAGGTACTGATGGAGGACTTGTTTGCTTCCCATCGAAAACTTCAACCTTTTCTCCTTCCTTCTTCTTCGGCTTGCTCTTCTTCTTTTTGGCAGCATCAGACCCTTCAGCTTTTTTGTCATTGCCGTTGATTTTACACTCGGACAGTTTGTCTGTCACATTATCACCATTCGTCTCAGCTTCATTCTTGTCCTGTTCACCGGATCCTGTTGACAATACAAGCACAACTTCTTAGAGATGCATCCACAGGCATGAAAGCAAAATGAAACATGTAAGTAACATCTAAATGTATCGAAGATGGTTACCAAAGGAAAATCCTCACACAACAAGTACTTACCTGGTTTCTTCCTGTTACGTTTCCTCCTCTTCTTCTTGGCGACTTCGGCAGTTCCATTTTCTGCTATTTCATCGTCTTTATCTTCGACATCGGGCTCATTGTCGGACAGTCCATTTTCTGCTACAACGGCTGCCATAATTAAGCTGGACGCTTAAATTAGGAAAGCACTGCTTTACAAATCCACTAGGAGAAAAATTGACGATAACACGAGAGCACACGCAAAATTACAAGTTCTTAATTTTCGTTGAGGTTAGGTTTTTTGGATCACTGTTGTTGTGATTGATGATGACTCTTCTGGAAACAACAAGCAACAAGACTCGGGAATTCCCGAGCAGCGCGCGATTTAAATTACCGCTCTCGAACTCGGCGCGCGCAGCCCAGGTCCAGGGGGCCGATCATTTACTTCTTCGATAAACCGATCGCTATGACTATGAGAAATGCTGTTGGTCCGAAATTATGAAACTTGGCTGTTGCTTGCTGTGATATAATCATCGTTAAAGTGTCCATTTTTAAAGCCAACAGCCAAGTTTCACAATTTTGGACCAAACAGCATCACTAATAGACGATCTTAACAATTGGTTTATCAATGAAGTAAATGCAAATTTCTAATCCGTAGAATGAAATGTGTGCTGTTGAAGGTACAAGATTGCCTGAAAAGTACGCAGTCAAACCCAATTTCTGAATTTCTCGAGGTCATTAATCATAAGTGGCGGTAGCCACCAGGCCAGGCCAAGTCCAAAACCCCTGAGCATTGGATTCTACACTCAGAATTACCTCGGTACACCAATTTTCGTGACATTTGGTTCATACAGGTGGTCACTATTCCAAAAAAACCACCAATTTTTAAAAGCTTTGGGGGCTGTAGCTCAAAAGGAGGGCATTTTTGGACACATGTTTTTAGAGAGGAAAGTATTACTCTGACCTCTAGAATACGTGGTTACAAGGACAACATGTGTTTCTGATACACCCTGTAAATCAATAATCCTAAAAAAGTATTTTCAAAGAACTTAAAATTCTATTTATGTATAAAAAAAAAAAAAAAAAAAAAAAAAAAAAAAAAAATCGAAGTATCTCTAACTTTTTTTTTTTTTTTTTTGCATTTACCCCCTCCTTTGTGCCTGGTCCTTACTTCCTATTGACGTAGCTGTTGCCGTCATTTTTTTGGATATACTTATTTGATATTTTTGGAGGCTCCTACCTGCTTTTGGATTTTCCTCTTCGTTGACGTTTACTTCTGGCTCGTTCATGTTGAGGCCTTGGCTGTTGGGTACGATCACTATAGCCTCATCTTCTGTCGGTGGATACAGGGCGAATTCATCGGCTACTCTGTAACTCTCTACATCCACCGGCATGTAACATATACCGTCCGCCTTCTTTTTGTTGGATTTGAAGGGGACTTTGCGGCCATCCGGCACTACGCGGCGTAGAGTAGTTAGTGCGTAACCGAGAGGGCCTGTAGTTGCGATGTCTCCGATGCTCTTGTCCCAACTTTGGGTTCGATTGTACGTGTACACTCGAACTTTTACTTTTTCAGGGATGAAGATGCTGGCTAGGTAGTTTTCTGGGTTGAAGAAAGACTTTGCCACTGAAGTGTGCCAGAACAGCACCTCTTTTCGCTCGGAGGCCTTGTCCCACGTAAGAGAGACCGACAGAATGGTGCGCCGTACTATCTGGAATGGAACAAACGAAAACAAAACAAGTTCTAATAATCACTGGTAACAATAGATATAAACGAGGGAAATCCTATTACAATGAAATGTGTTTTGTTTTTTCGACTTCGGAAAAAATAATTAATTATCAGGATATTTATTAAATCTGCGGTAAGAATGCTCGGGAATTCCCTTTCAGGATTTTGACTATATAACTGTTGTCTGATTTAATTAAAGCTGGAGTTGCTAAGTTATTGCAGCAATTTTGGTTCCATAATATTTTTTCTTTCCTTTATGTCAGTATTTAATTTTAATGATTTCGAATTTCAAATAGAAAAATGGAATAAAAAAGATTAATTTATATTCGGTGGTTGGTAATACTCGGGAATTCCAGCAAAATTGTAACTGGCACCTGTAGAAAGAATGAAAATTAGTAATAAAGATTATTTTACTATTCATTACCTCAATAACGTGGCGAAGGAATGGCTTTCCATTAATGGTAGGGACGACTCCAAAGTAGCGGAAGTCATCGTAGAATAGAGCTGGATGGCACTCTTCCTCAAGGACGAGTTCTTTTTCGGCCGGCTGGATCTGGATTTCCAGCATACTCATGTAGAAGTCGTCTCGATGTTGGTTGCTGTTGATTGTCGAATCAAATTCCCACCCCAATCCGATGTTTCTTCCGGTTTTGGCATCGATCCATATAAGTTCAACTGAAGTGGCATCCTCCATGATTGTATTTCTTTGCTTGGAAAGTACTGGATATCGAAATTCAGTGTGATTGGAGTGCTTTATTTTACGATACCTGAAACCCAAATGAAACATAGAGAATAGTATTGTTTCCAAAAAAGAAAAAAAAAAGAAAATAAAAGAGCAGAAATTTGAAGAATAGAACGGCTCTTCGAACGTAAGAAAAAAAAATACTCTGGTTAACGTAACGCATGAATCATGCGCGGTTGAAAGAAGCAACATTTCCCGTAGGTAAATTAGAGTCCCTTGATGGAAATATTGTATAGGGAGTACCGACACGACGCTTTATGCACTTTGACAGGAGTCGATTTAGTCGATCGCCTGAACGAATTCGAAGGTTAAGTTCGACAGTGGACCAGTGGTGGACAGGCGGATTTGCCGGCATTCCGGTCTGTTCCTGTACGTTCCTCAACGAATCGACTCCTTTCGTGTGGAGCCTTCGATGTCGTCGACTCCTGCTCGACTCCGTGAGAGCCTAAAACCAACGACCAATCACAACTCGTTGAGCTCGTGTCGGTACTCCCTAAACAATATTTCCATCAAGGGACTCTAGTAAATGAGGAGCGATTCGGCATTCTTGAAAAACAAAATAGTGATTACCGTGACAGGCACAGTCTGTTTCGTGCGAAAAATTTGAGGAGAAACTCTTAATTTCAAGCACAAAATATAAAAAAAATAATTATAATAGGGGTACCGTTAAGTGAAGCATGCAAACTCTGAATCTTTCATATCATAGAAATCCATGATAGCATAGCAAATTGTTAAACTGGGAATTCCTAGGCTACGTAAAAGTTGCTGTCACTGATATCTACTGTATGAAAAATATGTCGGTACTTACCTACATGTTTGTAAACAAATCCCGAAATCTGGACAGATTTCATAGTGTCAGTAGTGACAACTGCCCCCCCCCCCCGCCCCAAGGGTCGGCCAAAAGTGATGATTTTTTTTTTTTTTTTTAGAAGAAAAAGTTTCGAACTGAAATCTGGTGGTCATTACCGATTTTTTTTTTAAATTTAGGGCCGAAAACGTAGGATATGCAGGTCTGTAGAGTATCTAAAATAATATCGATGAGCATAAAAAAAAAAAAAAAAAGGTCATCACATTTTTGCCCCCCCCCCCCCAAGCCGAACCCGAAATTACGCCCCTGCAAAGGGTTCAGACAAATCTCGATGTGTCTAGACAAAGGTCATAGTAGAAATTCTTCATTCCAATGGTCTTCGTGACAGCTAAGGAAATTTATACTCCGGGAACCTGGTGTAGAGGTAACTTTGCTCTCATCGGCGACTTTGGTTTGAACAGTAGGTTTTAATGCGTTCGGAAACTTGAGACTTACATGAGTATTTGAAGTTGGTAGTTTCTAGGGAGTGATGAGGAAGTCTCTCGGTAGGTACATATTAAAACTGTACCTCGTCTAAAACCAAGGGGGAAAAACTGTAGTGGGCGAGAAGAAGAATGATTGTTATATTGAGGGAAAACGCGATTAGAAGGCACGTAAAAGCATTGGAAAGAAATTTTTATGGCATGAAAGAATAAGAAAGTACCTGATATTTTCGTATTTATTTCTAGGCATGGTGGTACGAGGTGGCATCTTGCAATATGAATTAATCGGAGAAAAAACGGCACGTGGTTACAAGATAGGTTCAGACGTAGAATAAAGACAAGAGGGAAATAGAAGAAGGAATAACAGCTATGGACAGGCCGACAAGGGCACGATCAGGTTAGAGTCCCTTGATGGAAATATTGTTTAGGGAGTTCCGGCACGAGCTCAACGAGCTGTGATTGGTCGTTGGTTTTAGGCTCTCACGGAGTCGAGCAGGAGTCGACGACATCGAAGGCCCCACACGAAAGGAGTCGATTCGTAGAGGAACGTATGGGAACGGACCGGAATGCCGGCAAATCCGCCAGTCCACCACTGGTCCACTGTCGAACTTAACCTTCGAATGCGTTCACACGATCGACAAAATCGACTCCTGTCAAAATGCATAAAGCGTCGTGTCGGTACTCCCTATAATAATATTTCCATCAAGGGACTCTAGATCAGGTTAGCGAAAAGTTGGACTTGTCTTGAACTACCTATAGCATGACCTCACTTTTCACGAATACTTGCCTCTCATTGGTCGGTGGTATAGATTCGATGCATCGGTTGAACTTAAAAGTATGACTTCGAGCCACTTCGAGGGTTTCAACTTGATCGAGCTACAGGAGGCGGAGCTTAAGAAGTTTTGAGTGAGTTTTATCAATCGGCAATCGGCGCTGACGTAGCTGTATAGTGATGTAGCCGTCACCTTTGCCTGCACCACGTTCATGGCACGTTCGTCTTTATGCCTTCGTGACGTGGCCGTCAATCTCTCATTCGCGGACGCGACTCATTTCGCGTCCGCCATGTTGGGATATAGGATGTTTACATCTGGATTCGCGCCCGGAAAAAAAAAAAAAAATCGGACATGATCCACAAAATTTTCATTCTGAAATGCCAGTAGAATAAAAGTGAGGCCGGAAACTAAGATTTCTTTCCAGAATTTACAGAAATAAATGAGTTTCAACACGAATCAACCACGTCCGCCATGTTGGGATATAGGACCACAGCGTTGCCTATTGGTGCCGTTAAATTCCAAACTTGCTTCCATTGGCTCGACTTGTGGGAGTTTCCGTTCTGATTGTATTATTCTGTGCTAAAACGGTGTAGAATAAACAGCGCGGGGTAAGCGAGGTAAAAAAAGGGGGGAGGGTCGTTTGACACTTTCTTATACAAATGTATTATTAGAGCATATAAGTTGCCGCGAAAATAGAGTTGCCGAAAAGTGCTGTCGCTCATCAACGACCGGCAGCACTATGGGGCCGATGCCCGATTTAGGCGGCCAAAACCCCCAAGTAGACGCATATGCCTCTTTTGACCACGTATGGACCTCAGAATCAATCTTTATGGTCCTAGAAGACCTTCTGTCCCTTTGGTGGCCCCCTTAAGCCCCTCCCCTCCCCCTCCTCCATAGAGTTGTACTTATCGCGCGTAAACCATTATCGTTGGTTGAAATCAGAGATTTCCTTCGAGGTGCTTTCGGTTACTTATTCATTGAGAGTCCATTCACGAAGAACTCTCTCGCTCCCCCTCCCCACCTCTCCCCGCTCCCATTGGCTAATACAGGGGGCGAAGGGGCGACCCCCCCCCCCCAGTTCAACCAAAAAAAAAAGGAAAAAGGGGGAGGTAAGGTGAAAGAAGGGAAAAGAAGGGGGGAAGGAGGAGAGTAAAACGGAAAAAGGGGTCACCGGGGAGCGAAAATCCCAATTTCACCCTCCCCCGTCTGTGAGGGCTGAATCCGCCAATGCCCGCTCCTCATCTTAGTCTTCCCCCTTCCCTTTTTAATTTGTTCGCTCCATTATTTTTGTTTTGTTTTTCGTTGGGAGTGATTTCGATCTACTCATAGAACAAACCATCTATTGCTGCAAGAAAAACATGTTTTATAAGTGCGAACATCCTCCGCCGCGGCTTGACAATGACCCGCACTGATCTGAGGCGTTTGGGAAATTTGTTAACAAAACAAACGCCGAACATTTCATGTTGGGCGTGATTTTAAAAGGTAAGACAACACTTTTGTATGGGGCATCCGATTCTTTTGTCCTTATTTTCTCACATGCATGAGGTGACGAAGATCCATCTTGTTTTCATCCCGACCAAACAATTTGAATGTACTGTTTCGCTGTGTCCTGCGTCACCTCGGTCATACTCGCGACACTTTCTATGACGGGCGAAACATTAGGTGCTGATGAGTTTTAATAAGTGTTCAAATGGAAACTGACACAGCTCACAAAAAAAGCGTATTTTTTTAGACAAAAACTTGCGAAAAAAAAAAAAAAAAATCACCAAACTCATGCCTAATCTCAAAATGCTCTCTCTTGAGCAACCAATGAAATGTCGGTTCTATTGGTTTAATTACAAGAATATCAAAATTAATCAATTAACTGATCTGTTTTCTAATTTATTTTAGGTTAGTGAAATCTGTATGACACTCCTAATAGCTGACAAGTTCGTTTTCGTAAGCTTCTTGTCTCCATTTAAACAGGAGAAACAATTTTTTTTTTTCCATTTTTGATGTATTTTTTTTTAAAAAAAAGGGCCCAAAAAACACCTTTCTGCTAACTTGCGCTAAAAAAGCTGGACATATTCTGAAACTACATAAAGTTTGGAATCAGAATCTGGCAAGGAATAGGCGTGACTCCGCGTGTACCGCTTTTTTTAGTCCACTGAAGTTTTGATGACTGATGAAATTCAATGAAAAAAAAACGGATCTTCGTCACCTCATGCATGTGAAAAAAAAGGACAAAAAAAAAACGGGTAACCATATGAAAGTGTCGTCTTACCTTTTTAAAAACACGTCCATCATGAAAGTTTGGCGTTTTTTTTGATAACAAATCTCCCAGACGCCTCAGATCAGTGCGGGTCATTGTCAAGCTGCGGCGGAGGATTTTCGCACTTGTTGACATCATATTTTGAAAACGTCGCCCCAGAGCCATTATCATGCTAGGGCGGTAAATTGTCATTGATTTGAGGTCCACACATGTTACTCTGAGCACCTTGATGTCAGAAATCGATTTATCTGAACCTAGGTTTTGGCCGCCTAAATCGGGCATCGGCCCCACAGTGGGCAGAGGAGGTGTAGGTCTGAAGGACCGAGCGCGAACCGGCCGCGGCCGCCGGCTGCGAGCAGCCCACAGCCGCGCACGCCCATTGACTATTATTCGATGTCTTTATCACTAACGCGCACTGTTGCGAGCCTTGATGAAGATTCCTCGATCTGCTGAGTGCTGATGGAGGAGGCAGGTCTGATATTATACGCGTGCGTGCTTTCGCTTGGGATCATGTCCGTCCATCGCACGATGGTCTGAGATCGGGAAAAATGGGGAAAAATCATAGAAAAAGTCATCAAAAACATGGTGCACGCAGAGAAATTGCCGGGGGGGATGTTTTGAACATCAAAGGAAGGTCAGAGGATACCATCCAGTAATAAGCTTGTCTAAGAGAACCCCCCCCCCCCAATCAAAAACAAATTCGTAACTTTTCTTCCTAATGACACAATTTTGAGCCACTGTAGATGTATCAGAGTTGGGCAAAAAATTATTCGAAGATTATTCGGTGTGTCCGGCAACGCCGAGTCAATCGAATTATTCGACGAATAATTCTACAATTGACCTATACCTTCCGTGTGTTTCCCTTTCCTCAACTCAGGTAGCAAACCCAGTTTTCAGTGTTGCCGGCGTCATTTCATTATTTCTGATTATTCGGTTGCCCAACTCTGAGATGTATAAATCAATATAGTAATAACTTTGGCGTGTTTGATATTATGAATGAAGGGACAACAGATGATAATCAAATGGGGCTCTTGCAAACTTTTGCCATGAGCAAATGAATAGTCCAATCTGATGTAACAACGAGCGAAAATCAGGAAAATCACACTAAAAAATTAAAAAAATCAGTCATAAACTCACAAAACTACATTAATAGCAAGATCGTAATGGCGGTTCAATGTAGATTGTAGGTGTCATGGAGGGTTCCTGTTTAATTTTTCACCATTTTCTCTACGAAAACACAGAGATAATTATTCTCGATTTAGATTGGAATCTCCCATGATACCTGCGTTGAACTGCCATTTGATTTTTACGTGATTTAACATTGGCATTCCTTTTTCATAACGTTCCAGCAAAATTTTGCAATAGACTATAATGATTTGAGGAAAATGAATTATATTTCATAATTCATATACAGGTTTAAATTAAGAGAAACCCCAGTTAACAAACGCCCCGCTTCTCCACTGTGTGCCAGTTTCAGTAAATCTAATTATCGTAAGTGCGCACTCGATGGACGATGCACGCACTTAGATTACTAGTAGCTCCTATAAATTCAAGAGCTGTTAACGGATAGTATATTTGTAGCATCATCATCACTTGATACAATTCAGCTGAATGTATAAGAACCCACAAACGAGATTGATCAAACGAAATGAGAGGAAACGATTTTTGGTATCCCAAAACGTGTTGTTATTACTAATGGGGGAAGGGCGGGAAGGGGGCTGTAGCCCCGCCGCGCCGCTGGGTCCAAGCTTTTCAGCGAGGAAATGGGGCTGTTGCACACTATTGCTATTAGCGATTTACAGTCGATTCTGATGCAAAAACCTCGACAAATAACAATGGCAATACTAAAAACTTCCGAAATTTACTCCTAAACCCAATAAACGCTGTTATTTGCGCGATCGTAATGTAGCTAGGGGCACTAATAATGAGAGATTCCCATCTAACAATACTGTATTCAGGTATTCGATTTAAATACACCTCGCAATAGATTCATCAATTCGATCGTGAAACCGTGTATTCTTTTAAGGATGCACCTTCATTTTGTAAGGTAGACTAAAACGCTACTTTCGCGCACGAATAGGTAGAACAATATTTTCTAACCCCTAACTTAAAATATCAGAGACAAATAGAGACCGTGCACTCCCTATTCTTCCCGTGGTTGCGCGCGGTGTCCACTTTTCGTGAACCACTTTTGTCGAGACTCATCGGCCTCAACAATCAACCTTCGCATAATGTTGGATGGTGAGCTCAACAAAAAAGGCTGTGATTGGTCCGCGGTCCTGGAAACGGAAACAGGTTTTGCTTGGTGAATGCAAACTACGCGCTTATCAGTCAACATTAGGTGAATGTTGGCTGTTGTTCCGATGAGTTCCAACCAAAATTGAACCACGAAAAGTGGACACCGCGCTCAGGCATAGTGCAAGGTCTCTATTTGTCTCTGAAAAATATATTCGATTCAAAAACTCTTCCAGAAATCTCACACAGAGTTTAACCGATGAAACCCGTGTCGCAACTTACTTTTATGGATGCGCCTTCATTTTTTAGGGTAGAATAAAACGGTACAGTAGTTAGTATACGAATAGTAATAGTAATCTACTCTTCAACACACAGCTAAAGCTATCCGATTCAAAAACTTATTCCGAGAGCTATCACGCAGAGTTTGACCGATGTAAACCGTGTCTTACTTTTATGGATGCGCCTTCATTTCTTAGGGTAGGCCAAAACGGTACAGATGTGTACGAATAATTATCTGCTTTAAAACTCACAGCTAAAGCTATCCAATGGGGCTGTTGCATGCTATGAGCGATTTAGTAGTCGATTCAATAAAATCCTCAAAAAATAAAAAGATTACACACACGGAAAAAAAAGATTAATGAAAATAACCATACGGATACCTGATTTTGGCACCTGCTAGATGTTATGGTAAACTTGACCAGAAGTATGGTACATTTACCGATACTTTGAGTAAATTCAGCATGCAATCAGGTAACATCACCTAGTACCTATAGTCAAAACACAGTATACTTCTGGTTAACATTACCATAACATCTAGCAGGTGCCAAAACCAGGTATCCGTATGGTTATTTTCACCGTAGTTCCCCCCCCCCCCCCGTGCAGTTCAGTTCAGTGTATCACTGCAATGATCTAAAAATACTTGCATCTGTAATCTTTTCTCAACCGGTTGAGTCGTCAATGACTTCAAAAAAAAAAACTTGCGGATATTTTAATTAAGTAACGGAGTTTCCACCGATTAAGGAAAGATTACGGATCAGAGTATTTCGTGCATTACAGCCATACAATGAACTGAACTGTGTAATCTTTTCTCAACCGGTGGAATCATCGGTGAATAGAAAAATAGCATCGACTATACACAAAACGGCAGCTCTGCGTCGCACAGTGGAGCGAGTCTGTGGGAAAGGCCGGACATGGCGTAGTGCAGTAGCGCACCGAGAGTTTCTTCATCTCTCTCTTTTCTCCATTAAGAAACGTATGTTAGACAAGGATGGACAAGGGGATAAAACCCCCTCCTTCTGTCCTTTTCCTACTCATACATTCAAATGGGAAATGAGAGAGATGAAAGAGATCCTGGTTGCGCCATAGTGCAACGAGAGTTTCTTCATCTCTCTCTTTTCTCCATTAAGAAACGTATGTTAGACAAGGATGGACAAGGGGATAAAACCCCCTCCTTCTGTCCTTTTCCTACTCATACATTCAAATGGGAAATGAGAGAGATGAAAGAGATCCTGGTTGCGCCATAGTGCAACGAGAGTTTCTTCATCTCTCTCTTTTCTCCATTAAGAAACGTATGTTAGACAAGGATGGACAAGGGGATAAAACCCCCTCCTTCTGTCCTTTTCCTACTCATACATTCAAATGGGAAATGAGAGAGATGAAAGAGATCCTGGTTGCGCCATAGTGCAACGAGAGTTTCTTCATCTCTCTCTTTTCTCCATTAAGAAACGTATGTTAGACAAGGATGGACAAGGGGATAAAACCCCCTCCTTCTGTCCTTTTCCTACTCATACATTCAAATGGGAAATGAGAGAGATGGAAGAGATCCTGGTTGCGCCAGTGCATGGCGTAGTGACTTTATAACTATGTGCGTGTACCTTTGTTAATACGCATCGTAAAACACTTGAAAACTGTTTCATCGGCGTTATTGCTCACATCCCTTAAAAATCCACCGTTTGTCCGTTCTGACGTAAAAACCAGCGAAAATCACATAAATCACACTGAGAAAGTCTAAAATTCAGTAATAAACCTTTATAATTACTTTAATGGCAAGATCGTAATGGCGGTTCGACGCAGGTATCACGGGAGATTCCTATCTAATACCTATGTCACTTTCTCTTTGGAAACACAGAGGTATGTCTCAATTTCGATAGGAATCTCCCATGCAGTGGCGTAACTTGCGGGGCCGCAGGGACCGTGGTGCAGTGGGGTCCGGCACGATTGGGGGCCCTTAACGCAGCCAGGTGAAAACAAAAAACAAAAAACAAAAAAGGAGGGCCGAAGGCCTTCTCTGTTCTGTTCTTCAGTTAAGTAAGTATATTTTCCTTTAAAAACGAGAGGCGCAATTGTTTGAAGTGAGGCCGTTCTTTCCAAATAAATTAGCCTCATAATTTTGTCTCCTAGGAGATCAGAATAATACAATCAGAACGGAAACTCCCATAAGAACCAATAGAAGCAAGTTTGGAATTTAACGGCACCAATAGGCAACGCTATGGTCCTATATCCCAACATGGCGGACGAGTGTGATTTGTGTTGAAACTCAATTATTTCTGTAAAGGACGTGGCACAATCCTTATGGGAACTGGCTTACCGCTAAATGTTTTTTAAATATTATAAATCGACAGATTATCACTTAAAAAGAAAAAGTTCTCACGGCACCAAAGTGATCCCATGTCCAGTTTTTTCGCTATTAAAGCTCAAAGACGGGAACTACTTCTCTTGTGCGTCGGCGCGCAATGATGAAGTAGTGCCGGCCGCCTCACAACTCGGCTCAACGTAGAGTGTGGTCGGCCCATTTCGATCATTCATTCACCCGCTCGACTACCTGCCGAAGTCTCTCTTTCTATTCCACTGCTCGTCTCTCTCTCCCTCTCCCTCAGTGCGATCGGAAAAGTGTTTCTGTTTACATTCCGCAATCGGTATCCTCAGGGGAGAGGGGAGGTTGAAGCTGGAGTATCAACAACTTCGGTATCTCAAAGCGTCCGAGGCGCCACGCGCGACTACTCATTACGAGAGAGATGACAGTAAACTAATGTGACCGAAAGAATTTGAAAGAAGCAAGAAAAGCCGAGAATTGTGTAAACACGGAAACGGACGAATTGTTTTTGCTCGTCTCTTGGAACCCAAACGTGCTCGGGTGGGAAAAGAATAGCGTGCGTGGTGCGGGTGAGGGAGAGGGAGTGAGAGACGAGCAGTGGAATAGAAAGAGAGACTTCGGCAGGTAGTCGAGCGGGTGAATGAATGATCGAAATGGGCCGACCACACTCTACGTTGAGCCGAGTTGTGAGGCGGCCGGAACTACTTCACCATTGCGCGCCGACGCACGAGAGAAGTAGTTCCCGTCTTTGAGCTTTAATAGCTAAAAAACTGGACATGGGATCACTTTGGTGCAGTGAGAACTTTTTCTTTTTAAGTGATAATCTGTCGATTTATAATACTTAAAAAACATTTAGCGGTAAGCCAGTTCCCATAAGGATTGTGCCATGTCCTTTTGGAAAGAAATCTTAAGTTTCCGCCCTCACTTTTATTCTAATGGAATTTCAGAAAGAAAATTTCGCGGATCATGTCCTATTTTTTTTCTTTTTTTTTTTTTTTTCATGCGCGAATCCAGATGTAAACATCCTATTTCCCAACATGGCGGACGCGAAATGAATTTGCTTCAAAATCCGACAGAGTTTCCGTTCTGATTGTATTATTCTGTGCTAAGAGCCTCCTCTTCACCGGAGGTTTAACGAGGAAGAGCTAAAGGGACCCATTTCACTTGTGGAAGCCCGGAAGCAACTGTAGGGGGTCTTTCGATCTTTAAGATCATTATTTTGAAGGTTCAGGGCCTTAAAAATGTTGGCGCTCATGCTGGCAGTTGTTATGAGTAGGTGGGGGGGGGGGGGTTGAGGTCAATGAGTTATTTTAGAGTATGCAGATTCTGTTGAAGGAAGGAAGGGGGCCGGCCCTCCAGTTCAATAATCTGCGGCGAGGGCCAGAGTTTCAAAGTTATTCCACTGCTCCCATGGTACTTGCGTCCCTCCGCCATTAAGCTCGATGCTGAGAGTGAATTTTGTGATTATTCAGAGTAGTCATCGTCATCATCATTCGTCATCATCATTCGTCATCATCGTCATTTTAAAACCGGTGGGAATCATCGGTGAATAGAAAAATAGCATTGATTATACGCAAAACGGCAACCCTGGTGCGACGCGATGGATTTGTTCCTCTATATCTTCCGGAACGACAAGTTCACTGAATGACGTGACGGCCGAACTTTATGTGTCAGTCGAACTTGGACCACACAGATGAGTAGTCTTCACGGTCGGGCGATAGAAACCACCACCATGCCGACTTTCTTTGGCATGAGTCGGTCGGCTTCGGCGTCGACAAACACGCGACAAAAACCCAGTCGAGTCTTCATTTTGAATCGATCGTATTCGTGAAATTTTATTTGTATTCGCTGGAATTATTTATTTTATTCCTTGATTTTACAATTTAAAGTGTAGATAGATATATTGTGAGTGCTTGAAGTGCGGTAGTTTTCAATTTGTGATATCAATGGTGTTATTGATTCCAAACTAGCAGTGTTTCGGAGGAAAAAAATGTGCGATAAGAGGTTTGATATCGGATTAATTTTGATCGTTCTGATTATAGTTCGCGGTCAGGATTCGGTGGAATCAGTGTATTGTGATGAAGATAATAGTATTCAGCTCGGCCCGAGTGACTATGTTATTTATTCGAATCGAAGTCTTTTTGATTTGAAGCACGGTATTCTTTACGACCCTTCGCTCTACCATAAAACTGGGATTGATGGTGTTTACAGGTAAACAAGTGCCTTCTTATGAACATGTAGGTATATACTATGACTTACAAAAGAAAGTATCCTGGTTGAAATTCTCATTGTTAAAGTTTTCTGTTGTTTTTAATGTTATTTACAAGTTTTCAAGACGTACTCTATAAAATAGGCATTCTGCTTAGTTCTTGAACACTGGAAAGTCACACAATTACTCAAAGCTTGCTGATATTTGAATTCTGAAGGAGTAAAAATTTCGACCAGGGTACTTTCTTTTGAAAGTCATAGTGCTTATGTGCGAAATCTATTCAAATATGTCTTGATATTTTCTCTTACAAAAATGAAAAAATTTAAACGAAATGGCGGCAGTTGTCGGCTGAACCTTTTTTTTGACAGTGTCCGAAAACTGCAGAATAAAAAATTAAGTAAAATATTTTTCTATTATTTCTATCAGTGGCCTAGCGTGGGATTTGACAACGTTGTAATGTGTCTATTTAAATCCATTAAAAAGATCGAACTATTGGGTGTTCGGCGAACACCTTCGCATTCGATATTTTACATGAGTTTTAATAGGCATATTTCAACGTTGCCAAATTCCACGCTACGCCACTGATTTCTATTGGACTGCGGAGAAGTTGCAAAATTAGTGCAATATGACAGGTGACTTGTACTGATTTTTTCCAAAGCCTCCTCATATGCAATTTTTCACTGATCCTTAAGCCCTCGACATTGCTCATACAGTTCGAAATTGGCAGCTTAAAACGAGATTTGCAGGGGGTTAACGCCATTTCCTTTAAACAGTAACATTCGAATGTAAGATGGGATTTTAAAGCAATGTAAAGGGTTTATGATGGATGATCGAAGCTATATGTGGGAGGTGTGGGATTTGGCAACAATTGATTTTGTCCGTTTAAACTCATGTAAAAGGTCGAATTCGAGAATATTCACCAAACGCCTAATGAATCTATATTTTTAATGGGTGTAGATAGAGGAAGTGCAACTGTGCCAAATTAAAAGCTATGCTTGGATCGAGGCATTGACAAACACTACGGATTAGATACTTACTTTCGTATTGATTGATGATTCAACTCGCTACCAGTAGCGGGGCTCGTGCAATTTAGCAACAATGTTTTTCTTCTGTTTGACTCCATGTAAAACAATCGAATGCTGGTGAAGTGCTGCTTCAGTATAGAATCGATTGTTTTACATAGATTCAAATGGAGGAAAAATATTGTTGCCAAATTGCACCTGCCGCTACTGCAGTCGACACATTCGCAAACTCGGTACCAAGGTTCAAATCAATAACAGAGTAGGTATTTATTGTTACTTCATATCGCCATGCTTGCCGGTCTATACTGATTTGCCTCGCTGGCAGAGCTGCCGTTTTGAATATAATTAAGTAATGACATTTTTCAACTCACCAATGATTCCATCGGTTGAGAAAATATTACAGATCAGAGTTTTTTTTTATCCATTACGCATGTCCAGGGCTGCCGTTTTGCGTATAATCAATGCTATTTTTCTATTCACCGATGATTCCACCGGTTGAGAAAAGATTACACAGTTCAGTTCAGTGTATGACTGTAATGCACGAAATACTCTGATCTGTAATCTTTCCTTAATCGGTGGAAACTCCGTTGATTAATTAAAATATCCGCAAGTTTTTTAAAGTCATCGACGACTCCACCGGTTGAGAAAAGATTACAGATGCGAGTATTTTAGTTTATTACAGTCATGCTCTGAACTGAACTGAGTAATCTTTTCTCAATCGGTGGAATCATCGGTGTATTGAAAAATAGCATTGATTATACGCAAAACGGCAGCCCTGCGCATGTCATACACTGAACTGAACTGTGTAATTTTTTCTCAACCGGTGGAATCATCGGTGCATCGAAAAATGCCATTAACCCTTTAAGGACCAAGCCCGAGTATTCTCGTTTTTCTTCTCTAGTCTACTTCACATTGTTTCAGTCTTCATTCTGGATAAACGCGACTATCGATGAAAACATGTACAAGATAAGATGTATTTGGGCGCCTTCAATTCGTCATATAGGCAATTTCAACTCCCCCGAGTACAAACAGTTAACTACCTTCCCTTTATAAACGGAAGAGTGGCGTTCTTTTGAAATAACCCGGTGGAGGGGGGTGATCACGGAGGATCGGATCGTTTTGGTATTGTTATCGTTATCGTTTGCATTAAATCAAATGTGCTTGCTTCTGCGCAACTCAATCGCGCAGGTGATCCCCTCCTCATCTCTTCCTGCTTCAAACGATTTAGATTACGACAGCCTCCGACTCATCCCTTCCTTTCGTCCGTTTCAATCGTTATACGAGGGGCTCAAAACGATTCGATCAGTTGAGCCACCCATAAGGTTTGAATCATCAATCAATACGAAAGTATCGAATCCGTAATGTTGTCAATATACCTCGATCCAGGCGTATAGCTTTTAAGACTTGAGTGTTATCTGATGACAAGCTATGGTGCTAAATTTTCGAAGACCACCATCAGTTTGATTTATTTTGCCTCGAATTAATGGGGTTCTTGCAAACTTTCGCCACAGCAGGTGATTGAATAGTTGATTTTTGCATAAATCTGTAATTATAACGATGTGTACCTACACAAAAAAAACCAAAGACATTATATCATATAGACGGAGTGAATCTTATACTATAACATTGAGCTGGGTGAGGCAAACTTACCGTACACTACAGTAGGCAGACGGGTGAGTCCATTGTTCGAAATTGGGGGAGGAACCTTCAACTGGTGACAAACAAACGAACATAACCTCTTAATCTAAATTTACTACTTTATGAAAATCGAGATCGAAGATGGATGAAACACTATTTAATGACCATCATTTTGACAACAGTATGATATAAGATCAAAAAAAGCTTCAAATAACTCACAAAATTTGAAATAGTGTGCAGCTTTCATTCACTCTCAAAATGGCGTCGGTTTGTTTGTTACCAGTTTTCCAAAGATTATACCTGAAAAAGATTACCAATTTAAGTTTTGATGCAACCGTTGAGCAGGCTGATGACTGGTGATCATTTTTGGTGAACATGCGAAGTACCGCAAGTTTGCTTCACGGATCTTGTTACGCACTCCGTCTATATGATATAATGTCTTTGCAAAAAACCCGAAAATTCACTCTCAGAATCGAGCTTAATGGCGAAGAGATGCAAGTATCACGGGAGATTGTGTTTCTGTAGAGAAAGAGACAAATTAGACGGGAATATCCCACGATACCTGCGTAGCTCCACCATTACGATCATGCCGTTAATCAGCTGTTTTCTGAGTTTATTTCTGAATTTTAGACTTTCACTTTCTCCTATCAGAAAAAGATAGAAATTGAGAAAGTGTTGTGATGGCGCAGATGTCTGTCTGTCTGTATCCCAGCGCAGTAGCGCACCGAGAGTTTCTTCATCTCTCTCTTTTCTCCATTAAAAAACGTATGTTAGACAAGGATGGACAACGGGATAAAATCCCCTCCTTCTGTCATTTTCCTACTTATACATTCAAATGGGGAAATGAGAGAGATGGAAGGTATCCTGGTTGCGCCAGTGTTTGAACCAATTGTTCATATGCATCAAAATTTTGCAGAGAAATGCTTTTACCATTCCCCAGAGGGAACTTTTTGTTTTTCTGAAATTTTATAGATGTAGGAAATAAGTTATTGATGATAACATTTTTCCTTTGAAATCAATGGGAGAATGGGTTAAAAGGGCGAACGTAGGGAAAAATTGTAATGTTCCAAATATATTTGTTTGAATTTTGATGAAAATTTGCACAAAACTTTGCAGCCAGCCTACTGTAAAATTGACCTCTAAGGGGGTGTGAGGTCTCCCCCATAATATTAGAGGGGTGTGGAGGTTTCCTCCTAAATAATTTTGATGTGAGAAAGTTTTCGGGGGTATTTCCCACAATTTATTTTGGTGCGATTTTCGTGATTTTCACTGGTTTTTACATTAGATTTTAAGATGCATTTGCTTGTAGCAAAAGTTTGCAAGAGCCCCATTCTTTTTCATCTGAAGCATATCTTTCTTCGAATATCTCATTTTAATTCGCTGCCACAATTTATTTATTTTTTCTCTTTTACAGGGTTTGCGTCTGTCAGGTGCGAATATGCATCAGGAAATGTTGCAAGGGGGGAGAAGCATACAACAAAACATGCGTGCCTTCAAACTCAAGCTTAGTCCACCCTTTCAACCCAATGCTCTACGACAAGGGAAACAACGAAAGCGGCATCAGTATCATCAACAATCAGAACTATTTCTTGCTCACCGGTTTCCCGAGTTGCGTCGTGACGCGGAACAAGTACGCCATCGATCCGAGGTTAGACGAAGACGACCAATTCCTCATTTTAAAGTCGGGAATTTTGTTCCTGGAACGTTGCTCCGTTCCGGAATACGATATATCGAACTACTGCCTCGAAGCTGTCCTAGGTCAAGATGAAAACGGTGCTGATTCGAGCGCTGTCCTACCGTTGCTCTGTTTCCCACCTATGCCGGAACCTCCACCGACTATCTACAAAATTGGTCAGATGGTGTCCATACCATTCTTATTGGTCACTTTTTTGGTCTACGCATGCATTCCAGAGATGCGTAATTATCATGGCAAATGTCTAATGTGTTACGTTCTCAGTTTGATGGCAGCGTTTTCGTCACTCTCCTTCGCCCAGTTTCAGCTTTTCACTCATTTGGAGAACATTTGCTTCCTTGTAGGTAATTTCTTTTCCAAAAATGACTAAACTTTTTCACTTGTATATACCGCGCCACACCTAAAACAGAGACAATGTACTATGACTTTCTAAAGAAACCGCCCTGTTAGAAATTTTTATTATTTTGTTTTTCAACCAGTTTTAAATAATTTTGCAGTTTTCAGGAATTCGTCTAATTGTAAGAGTATGCCTCTTAAAAGTAATCCTTAAAAAATCTAAAAATATTTGGTAAACTTTAGACAGAATTATCATCGAGGACTTTCTTTAGCAGGTCATAGTTTATGTACTACAGACCCACGCACTATTTATCTTGCCCTTGTTATCCCTTTAACAACTGCAGGCTCAGGTTACATTAAACAAGTGAATCTATAACTCGCTTTTTGGTAGGTAGTTAAATATTCGTACTCCGCGGTGTTCATTTTGCCTATTTCGATAATTGAAGGCACTCGACGAGATATTATTTTAAGCATGTTGACGATTCGGATTCTGCCGATGAGATATCGAGTTAAAAAGATGAATAACTCGGGCAAGGTTTTTGACAGGTTCGGAGTTTCATATATGAAAACAGCGTCCAACTGGACCATACGTTGACTGATGGGCAAAGGTGTTGCGGCCAATTGCCTGATGAAAGCGAAGCACCGAAATTGCATCAGTCAACTTATGGTTCATGTTGGATGGTACTCCCTATATTATTCTATTGAATCCCCCCCTCCCCAAAGTCTGTAATTAATCGCTCAAATGGTCAGTGCTTTGTCTCTGGTATATATTGTCTCTGTCCTCAAACCACCTGCATTATGGTATGAGATCGTTAAAAAATGGTAACAAATCAGAAAGTGAAATTCTCATCAACTTGTGATTCATAAACTTGCAAGACCAATTTTAATCATAGAGATTTGTAACAAGTAATTCAAACCTAGAAACGTCACTGGAAAGTTTTTACTCTAGCTTAAATGGTACAAAACGATAATTTTCGATAAATTTTTTTCAGTGATTTTTTGCTAAAGTTTTATTTTTCGCGATCTTAGACCATCGTGCACTATGGCAGATGCAGAATTCAGAAATTTGTCCGTCTCACAATCAGACCTCTACTCACTATTTAAACTGACGAGTTAGAAAGAGAAAAGGATAGAGGATGTGGTACTGCTTGACTACTTTTGGCTCTGTCTAATATAATAATATTTTCTTCAACCGGTAGAATCACTGATGGATTGTAGATTGCCATTAAATATTCACAAAACGGTAGCACTGGAAGAGAACCTACATTCTTTGAAATACGTTTGGGGGGGGGGAGGGAGGAATCATACACAATGTGGGTTCTATCGGCTTTGTGACTTCGAGAGTTTGAGCGCCTTCAATTGATGATCTAGGCAAAAACGAGTACTGCGGAGTAAGAATATTTACCTACACACAGAACTTGAGGCAATGGTCCTTCTCTTTCTTTGCCCACTTGAACGCTTGAGTTAGAAAAGGACAGATTAAGGACAGTCACGGGACTTTCGCTCTCATCAATCCTTTTCTAACACATGTGTCTATATGTGCGAAGGAGAGAGAATGACAATTTCCAGAGTCCGCTAGTGCAATGTCCTGAATATCCTTGGAGCCTCACATCACGTCTTTTATTGTTTGAATGGATCATAGGTGGATACAAGAATTTGTTTACCTCTCTTGAATACATGCATTAGAAAAAGACGGAGATAGGGGCTGAAGTCACGAGATGCCCCCCCTCTGATATCCTTTTCTAACACATATGTCCAAATAGAAAGAGAGAGAGGAAGGCGAATTCTCGTATCCGCCCATGGTATGGGTGCAATGATATTTAGCGATTCTTACTTTTATAGACTCTGTAAATACTCCCTCCCTAGAATGTAAATACGCCAAAGAACAAACAGACAATGTAAAAAGTGTTTGTCAAGAATAATTATATGCTAGGTGACATATTTCTCAGAAACCAGATTCACCACCATGTACCGACGAATGAATGAAAGGCGGTGGATAATGGATGAGTGAGGATATGAGGTGTAAAAAACAACAAATCGCCGCGAAAAATAAATCAGAGTGTTAGAAGCGCATACAGATCGCCGAACATTCATCAAACAACTCTGCCGACAATCAAGAGTATTGAGACAAAGGTTACACTTCATTCAGAAGAGGATATATTCTATGATACTTGTAGATAATGGGAGAGAGAAGTACTCGATCGATGGTACAGATGCGGTTGGAGAAAACTTCACTTATTAGTGGCGGTCTACGGTTGTGAGGGGGGGCTTTGGGCGATTAAGCTCTTCGCCCCCGCTTTTTTTTGAAGAGGAGTCAAAAAAGGGAAAAACAAAGGTCGTGACACCCTTGCGTCACTTTTACCAGGACTCAAGAAAAGTGAGAAACAAAAAAAAAAGGAAAGATTTCCGAGGATTTTCCCCCTTTTAAAACTAATTTAGTACAGTGGCGATGCGTGCACTTTGGCATCGTTGCATCGTTGCATCCAGTCCATTTAAAATCATGAAAAAGTTCGAGCATTGGGGGTGCACAGTGTTCTCCTTGGAATCGATACATTACACGGGTTTTAATGAACTAAATGCACCGTTGCCAGATTGCACGCGCCGCCACTGCAAACGTCTTTTGTTTTTTGTTTTTATTTTTTATTTTAACCACGATCTAATTCAATTTTCTCTTCATTTCAGCATTCCTAATCCAATTTTCGTTCTTGGCCACATTTTTCTGGTTGAACGCTATGTGTTTCGATATTTGGTGGACCTTCAGGTGAGTCAACAAATCATCTTACTTTATCAGACAGTATCACTTGCGTCACCTGCCACGCTGTTTATTATATGTCTATTCACAGCCGTGTAAAATATCGATTTCTAGGAAGCTCACTGTGAACCCCCACAGTTAGACCTTTTTTATGGGCTCTAATGGACAAAATTCAGTGTTGCTAAATGGCCAAGTATGGTAGCAGAAACCTTTTTAATTTACCAGTTTTAAGTGGTGTAGAAAAAGAATATGATTAACCTTCTACCAATTTGTCCTTCATATGTATACAGGGTGTTTCAGACCACCTGGATATAGCTTTAATTATTGTGGCCAAACTAAGGCAAATACGAAAATTAGGTGAAACACCCTGTATATTGTATACCATGAGAAAGGATAGAAAGAAAGGGTTTTATCCCTTTGTCTATATCCTTGTCCAACATACGTGTTTTAATGTAGAAAAGAGAGAGATAAAGAATTTCAGTGTAACACCTAACGAACTTTTTCAGCGGCTGACGTCATTACTAAAACCCTCTTTAAAGCAGCATCTAATTGTCTGTGGCAAGATGAGAGATACCTACTGACCCTCGATGGGATCTTTAGTTGATTGACAAGGCCACCGCGGTCTATCTATACATTGACAAAGGTTTATTAGTATCGATTATGGAGAGGAGGGGAAAAAAAGTTAAGCTCAAAAAAGTACTTCAAAGAAGAAGAAAATATGAGGTCAAAGAAAGTCAAATCTGTCATATTCCTGACATTATTCTTCCTATTTTCGCTCATTCCGGCTGAAAAAATCCCTGACGACTGAAATCGCCGAAAATTTCAATTGAAATGTCTAGACAGTCTATTGTCTATCGGATCTACAGTTTTGTGTATATTAAAGGCATTTTTCAATTCACCAATGATTCCACTGGTTGAGAAAAGATTACACAGATCAGTTCAGTGTATGCATGTAATGAACGAATCTGGAATCTTTTTTCAACCGGCGTACAGTGGAGCGAGAGAGGCTGGACAATGGACATGGCGTCGCGACTTTAAATGCTTATATCTTTGTTAATACACAACGTAGAAGTTTGAAAAAGGTTTCATTGCTTTTATTATAAAATTTTCTACAATAATCACCCTATATATAATTTGTTTTTTTAAGGTAAAAACATTCAAATTTGCATTTTCAGTCATATGTATACCATGTCCGAATCCTCCCAACGGCTCTCTCCATTGTGCGGCGGAGTCGTCGATGACTTTAAAAAGTTGCGAATATTTCAATAATTTAACGGCGATTGCACCGATTGAGAAAAGATTCCAGATACCAGCACACGGGAATTTTTTTTTTTTTAAACATTTATTTTTATGAAGACTTCCACAGTTGGAATTAATTCATTTTCTTATAACTAATTGTACATTATACTAATTATAAATATATCGTGTTGTTTTGAGTATATACTATACTCATATCTAATTGTAGTTAAATTCTGGGACAAAATTTAACCTTTTTGCTTATGTATGTACTTACTAGAGTAGATGAATAATATTGACATAGTATATAGTGTATATAGGAGGTAAATACAATTTAGGGGTAATTACATGGCTATAGTTTATCTCTACTTGAGACGAGTCAAGTTTACTGCCAAACCCTATCTTGGAAGAGGGCAAGGGGGAAAGAATTGTTACTTAGTTTTATCAGAAATCACGTGCGACGTCATCAAAAGGCTTGCGTCTTTTGAGACGTCTAACGTTTTCAATTTTAGTAAGGTTATATGCCTTGCGATTTGGATGTTCAGATATTCGGCGGTAGTAAGGGAAAAAAAAAGACTGAATGAATTTACCATTTGCATAGCTGATTTTGGAGTCTGCTATCAAGTATGATAAACTTTACAATCATATGGTGAATGCAACGTACCTTGTGGCGACAGGTTATCTTAATTTACCACAGGGTACCTTGCATTTACTTTATGATGGCAAAATTTACCATACTTGATAGGAGACTCCAAAATCCACTATATGCAGATGGTAAATTCGACCAGTCTTTTTTTCCCCCACGTATTTTCGTGCGTTCCATCCATGCATGAGCGCCCGCAGAAAAATTTCCAAGGGGGGGGGGCAAAATTTTTGAATCCCAATGGACGGTCAAGGGGGACCCCCCCCGAGGAAGAAGGGAAGACCCTTTTCTGTTTTTGTTCTTTTGTTTTTTGTTTTTTTTCCCCCTCATACAAATAGTGTACAATTATTAAGCCATTTTAAAGGTGTATCCGAATATTAATAAAAATTTTGACGTGTTTGATATTATGAATAAACGGACAATAGATGATAATAATGGTACGTAAATGTATAATTCTACTATTCCTTGCAAAAAGTGAGTTAAAGTTACAACATAAACTAATAAATAAAGTTCGTCAACTATATTACTCCTTAGATTCACATTTCATTTTCTTTCGGTCCTTTCATTTTTCTTCGTGAAATTTTGACCGTTTTGAATTCCGAAGGGGGGGGGCAAGTCCCCCCCCCCCCCCCCGCGGGCGCCCATGCATCCATAAACTGAACTAAACAGTGTAATCTTTTTTCAGCCGGCGAAATCATCAGTGTGAAAATAATCAGAAAATAATGTCATTACATATGTATACACGAACGACATCGCACTGTAATGTCTCCCATCATAGTCTATTGTCCTCTCTAAATCCACTATGCATGCAGATGGTAAATTCTACGAGTCTTTTTTCCCGTGTATTTTCTTGCGTTAATCGTGAACTGAAATAAACTGCGTAATCTTTTCTCAGCCGGTGGAATCATCAGTGAGTTGGAAATAATGTCATTAATATAAACGAACGGCAGCACTGTAATGTCTATACTATCATAGTCTATTGTCCTCTCTAGCTATCTGCGCGTCATGCACTCTCGTTATTATGATTCACACTATTTGTGATACGTTTACGTGAAACTAAGAATAAGAGTTCCCGTACAATGGTTTTATAGGGAAATGTGGGCGAAGTTATCCCAAGGGAGACCCAGATCCTGAACTTGAACTTAAAGTGAACGGGTATGGGGAGTTGAGATAAGGATTGACCAAAGTTGTGACGCGTTTTCGTTATCTGCAAACAGCGCACACTTTGCCGATACAAACTAGCTTCCGGAATATTCGCAAACATGTTTTTTTTTTGTTTTTTTATTTTGTTTTGTTTTGTTTTTTGTTTTTTTTTTTTTTTTGCGGTAGTGACGATATAATGGTTATTGATCGATATTTCTTCTTTTTCTTTTTCTTCTTTTTTTGTGGGTTCGTATTTTTATTTAGACTTTCTATAAGGGTCTAGAAGTAACTTTCAAGACCTTTATTTCCCTCACTTTCCATCGTATTTTTTCATATCGAGTAATTAAGGTGATTCCATGGCACGTGACCAAGGCAATCGATCAGTCGATCGATTAATGGTCATTTCCCGAACTCTGTGGAGTTTTTTTTTTTTTTTTTTTTTTTTTTTTTTGTAAAACCAGGATTGTCAGCACCCGAAGGTAGATCTAACAAAGATATCTGTTAAGTTTGGATGCTCGAATCTGGAATATAAGGACGTAACTATGGGAATTCGCACAATCACTATTCGATTTATTGTATCGCACAGCGGATTCCAAATTCCCATAGTTGCGTCCTTATTTTCCGGATTCGAGCATCCAAACTTAACAGATATCTTTGATAGATCTACCCACAGGTGCAGACAATCCTAGTTTGAAAAAAAAAAAAAAAAACTCCACAGAGTCCGGGAAATGACAATTAATCGATCGACTAATCGATCGCCTTGGTCACGTGCCATGGAATCACCTTAAACCCAGAGGCAAAGGAAGTATTGTTACAGCCATTCTCACCAAGGTGGGACATGGTTGGAAAAAAATGAAGTTTTGCGAAATATAAAAAAAAGTAGCTCATCTGATTCAGAAAATCTTGAATATTATGAAACTACTTTCATTTTTTTGTGATGTTCAATTTTTAGTTGCATTTTTAGGGTTTTTAGGAGTTGTGCTCAAAGACAGTGATTTTAGTCCAAAGTTTGCATCACTGATTTTCACTGATTATTCCATCAACCAGTTTTCTGTTTATCAGCCATGTGACTGTCAGGCCCTATGCTGTGTGTATCCTGCAGGAGAATTGAAACCAGTCAAATGTAAGTGTGATTTTCATTAATTCTTTGAGAAGTGTCCAAAGTGTGACGTCCGTTACAGAAATGTACTAAAACTAGCTACATAGTCGTTACTATTGATTGAAAATTGTTCAAATTTGGTGAGAGCAAGGATAAGTTGATATTTTAAGCACACAAAGTACTTTTTTGATGATAATGTTCTTTAAACTCATTTTACTGCAAGTTTAATTTTGGTGACGTTCGTTACATATCGGATGTCACATTCATGTAAATTTGACTTTCAAGAAACTAGCGCCGTCACAGAATTTAGAAAGAGGCAGATTATTTGATCAGCTGATAGACCTGAACATTCTGATCCGTGATTTACTGTTAAATTCAAGTTACGAGCCAGCAATGTGCAGAAAAAGCATTTTACTATGCTCATAAGCACAGTAAAAGTGTTTTTTCTGTGCATTATGGAGTCAGAACATGAATTTAGCGGTTAATCATGAATCAAAACGTTCAGGTCTATCAGCTGACCTAATAATTAGCCTCCTTCTAAATTCTGTGATGGCGCTGTAACTTTTTGAAAGTCAAATTTGCATGAAAGTGACAACCGGCACGTAACGGACGTCACCAAAATTTCACACATTGGACGCTTCTCAAAGAATTAATGAAAAACACACTTACAATTGACTGGTTCCAATTTTCCTTTAGGATACACAGAATGCAGGCATGAAATTCACATGGCTGATAAATAGAAAAGTGGATGGTTCAATAATTGGTGAAAATCAGTGATGCAAACTTTCAATTAATATCACTGTCTCTGAACACCACTCCTATAAACCCGAAAAATGCGGCTAAAAATTAAAAGTTACGAAAAACTGAAAGTAGTTACATAAAATTCAAAATTTGTTTGAATCAGATAAGCTATTTTTTTTTTGAAATTCTTTAACATACTTTAGTTTATGCCAGCCATGCTACCCTTAATGAGAATGGCTGTACATGATTTTCATGCCGGAAGATTAATGGGAGGGAGTTAGTTTGTTAAATGTGAAAGCAGTACACTCTCAAGTTACGAAGTGTTTTAGTTTACCACCTACTAATATATTTTGAATTAATTCTGGTTATAAACCATCTCAAAACAGTCATTATTTAATAGATTGCCTGACTGAGTGACGTCCGTTACAAAAGCCTTGTGACGTCCGTTACAGAGAAAATCCTGATTATCTAAAAAAATTCATAGGAAAACTTTTTCAAGTAATTACATCATTTGCTTCGGCATACTTTCAAGAATAGCTCTAGGCCAATAGTTTTTTAAAATTACTAGTAGTTTCTTACGAAATTTTAGAACAGTGAAAGGGTCTCAAAGAGCAGGGTACATTTGAGTGACGTCCGTTACAGCTGTTTTTTATTTTTCTCTCTTGATTGAATCATCACAAAAACACCTACACTTCAGAAATGAAAGATCATAATGGTACCTATAATTGGGTCTTGAAAGGATTTTTTTTAAGGGAAAAATCATCCAGTTTTTCAACTTTTAAGAGTGAAAATGTGACGTCCGTTACCATAGAGAATGGCTGGTTAACTCTTTCGCTATTGTGTAAAGTCCCTTATAGCGGACGTTTGTTAACATGGATTCTTATGAAACTTCAAAAAAATTGACATACACATAAAATTATAAGAGAAAAATTAGTTCGATTTATTAGTGAAGACTGAAGGTCTATAATTTGAGGAACTGGGTGCGAGAAGGGAGCTTCTGCATTACAGTGTTTTACAGTGTTTCCCCCGGGTTATTTTATCTTTCCAAGGAAAGCAAATACGTGCATCTTGTTAAAAATTTTACTGAGAATTATTCACGATACCAAGTGCAATTACCAAGAAAAATTAAGTCTTCATATTTTTTTAAAAAAAATAAAGAAGGAAATGAGATAATGCGAAACACTGCAATGAAGAAGTGGCCCTCTCGCACTCAAGTCCTCAATTAAGAAACTACTTTTTCATCACTCGGCACTGAAAGAGTTAAATTTGGCATTTTGTACATTTATCTAACAATAAGCCATGAAAAAGATCGGAGTAAACATATACCCTTTGGATTGGATCTTTTGCATGGATTTAAATGGAGAGGTGCCACGGCCCATGAGGCCTTTCATGCTTCACCCCAGCGGACTCATCAAAAGCTCATATTAAAATTGCACTTTAGTTTCCGAGCGAAAATGTATTACTCCCCTCAAAAATTCTCACGATTTCTTTGTTTTTTAAAGAAAAGGTCACAGGTTGACCAAATTCCTTTAGAGGGAGGGAGAAGAGAAGCCCCCTCAAATACACCAATGACGTGTAAACCAAAACAGCAGGAAATTGCTTTTAGAATTACTGGAATTATCAACAATTCTCACCATTAAATAGAAATTCCCTTTATAACTACCAGAATTCTTATTGACCCATAATAGAATATTCTGCTGCTTGACGAAAAACAATCGTGGAATCAATAATTAGAAGTTTTGATTATATTTTAAATGGAATTTCTTATCTGTCCATCTTTAATAATCTACCTACGTTAAGTATTTTCAACAGCAAGTACCTTTTCCTCCGTGTACATTTTTCAGTCAATTTTTTAAAAGATTAAATTTAAGGTGCGGTTAAAACGTATTTATGTATTCCTGGAAACTTTCAAACAACAATTTTTTGTGTTTTTTTTTGTTTTTTGTTTGCCAACTTCCCGATGATTTCTGCCCACTGTTTTCAGATCAATGTGCGTCGCGTCATGAATCTTGACGCAAGATACGAGCCAAGCAATTCGAGGATTCCGCGAAATTCCATTCTCCCTTGTTTGCGTATGCTGGCGTGGCGCGGTGGGCACAGTAACTGATAGCTTCTGCTTCTGTTTCGATACGGGTATATTATTGACCCATCACTGAAATGTTTCAATATCATGAAGGATCTTGAGCTTATAAAGTACCAACAAATTAGTTTGATTGGTAAAATAAGATGCGCGTGAAGGCTGAACGGAAGAGGCCCCCTTCCCCCTTTCCCTTTTCCACCTTTCATCTTGAACATAAAACTGGGATCATGGACGTGGACAAACATTAATTTATTTTAAGTCAAGGGCTGGTCAGGGTGGAGCTGCGGAGACTAGAGTGATCGAAAGCATCGATAATTAAATCGTGTATATTTACACGACACTTGAGGGGATCGGTATTACAGCCATAGTAGCATGAAGATTATCTGTGTTCATGAAAGAGTCTCCATATGCTATGTAAACAAATGGAGAAAGAGAATTGGTCCAAAGCCCCAAGGAGACTTCCTTATACACGAAGCTTATGGAAAGGCAAAAATACGTTCGAAGAAGCAATTCATTTTTGAGGATTATCAGCCTTTTATGAGGATCTTTTGTTTTATTTTGTATGTTTTAGTTTGATCTCACGATTCTCATGATGGTGAGCGTGAGACACGGTTTCTATCGATCGAATAGCGAGAGTTTTCAGGGGAAGTTTTTGAATATGGCTGTTGCACACACTTTTGCTAAAAGCGATTTAATAGACTGTTTTAGTAGAGCGATATATCGTATCGATTGCCGTCCGAGGGCCTCTGGTTCCAAACAAACTCTGGTTCAATGTAATTTCCCCATAAGCGAACTTTTGAACGGAAATTTAGGGTATTAAATCAAACAATAAATGCGACCTTTTTGCGATTATGAATTCTACGTCCTCGAAAATGCTTAATTTCGCCTAGTTCCACCCGTAAAACTGCCAAAATCAAAAAGATATTGCAGATTAAACAATGCGTTTGGAGGTTGGAATCACCCAAATGTTATTGTTGTTGTTGTGGAATTGGCGGGATTTCTGGCGATTCTAACCTACAAATGCAACATTTAATCTGTAATATCTTATTGATTTCGGCAGTTTTAGTCAAGGAACCAGGCATAATTAAGCATTTTCGAGGACGTACAATTCATAATCGCAAAAAGGTCGCATTTATTGTTTGATTTAATACCCTAAATTTCCGTTCAAAAGTTCGCTTATGGGGAAATTACATTGAACCAGAGTTTGTTTGGAACCAGAGGCCCTCGGACGGCAATCGATACGATATATCGCTCTAAAACAGTCTATAGTCGATTCTGCGGTGTAAAAACCTCAAAATAAAGCGATGGCAGCGCTAAAAACTTCCAAAATCCACGCCTAAACTCAATAAACGCTTCTATTTGCGCGGGCGTAATGGTGGCTGAGGGCAGTGATTTCTATCTTAATTTCGTCACTCTTTCTATGCTGACCAATGAGCTATAACTTTAGAGTATGGCAGCGGGCTAATCCACCTTGTGCCACACAGGGTAGAAGGAATTCCGGGAAAAAGCGGAATTTGGACGGCAGATTCCACGGTTTGAGGTTAAATTTTGTAGGTCGTTCGGAATTTGGCGGGAATTTGGATGGCAGATTCCAAGGTTTGAGGTTAAATTTTGTAAGTCGTTTCCGGCGATGTCCGAGTTTGTTTACCAAACGACCGGAAACAACCTACAAAATTTAACCTCAAAATCGATTTTTACGGCAAGATGGCGGCGCCCTAGGTGACAACAATGAACCAGCGGAACATTCCGTGATGTGCCACTCTAAAGTTGTAGCTCATTGATTCTGACAAGGATGATTCACAGAGTAAGTAGTCATCAGAGTATAATGATCCACATCCGATGAATGGTACCGTAACACATAGTGACACCGGTGTCAAATGAAAGTCGTCTGTTATTGGTCACTTTTTGATGGAGTTACAGTCTTGTTAGATGGGAATCTCCCATCATCACTGCCCTCAGCCACCATTGCGCTAGCGCAAATAAGAGCGTTTATTGAGTTTCGGAGTGGATTTCGGAGTTTTTTAGTGCTGCCATCGATATATTTTTGGAGGTTTTTACAGAATCGATTACTAAATCGCTTATAGCAAAAGTGTGCAACAGCCCCATTGGATAGCTTCAGCTGTGAGTTTTAAAGTAGAAAACTATTCGTACACATCTGTACCGTTTTGGCCTAACCTAAAAAATGAAGGCGCATCCGTAAAAGTAAGGCACGGTTTACATCGGCCAAACTCTGTTTTTGAATCGAATAACTTTAAAATGAAAGCATGAATTATCGCGGAGGTACCACTTCAGTCATCACATTTTTTGAAGGTAGGTATATATGTCAATAAGTACGATCGGAAACAGAAGTATAAAGACAGCTGCGCCTGCAAAATGCAGTCGAGGCAATATCGGTACAGCACGCAAGCTCTAGTCAAATAAATGGAAACATGAGTGTAACTAGTGTTGTGTATATGACACTTCAATGGCTTGACTGCAATTACTTTTGTCGCTGATGGTATATATCTACTTGCATACATACACTCTGAGAACTTACGCCGAAATCCGATAAAAAAAAATCATTGATCAAGTCCCTTCATACATCAATCAATAGCTTTACGTTTACAGTAAATACTGAAAAGACGCGCCCAGGAATCTTAGCAAAATATGACCGGTATTCGATTCTATTGTTTGATCTCTCGAAGCGCCGTCTATATTGCCAGTTGTGCAACTTTGACTAATGATTATCTAAATATGATGAGCTGTCAGGATTTATAGCTGGATTTAGGTGATGATGTCATCCGGTGAAAAAGTTCGTTGAGCTTCCCAAACTATCTCTCTCTCTCTCGACTCTCTGCCTCTCTCTCTGCCTCTCTCTGCCTCTCTCTCTCTCTCTCTCTCTCTCTCTCTCTCTGCCTCTCTCTCTCTCTCTCTCTCTCTCTCTCTCTCTCTCTCCCTCTTTCTCTCTCATGTGATCTTTGCAGAAGCGTACACAGGAATTTTTCTTTCTCTCTCTCTCCCTCTTTCTCTCTCATGTGATCTTTGCAGTAGCGTACACAGAAATTTTTCTTTCTCTCTCTTTCCCCATTTGAACGTACGTGAGTAGGAAAAAGACAGAAACAGGGCCCAGAGGCTCGAATGTGTCTTCAGCCCCTATCTCTTTCATTTTCTAGTACTGTTGACGAATTAAAGATTGTCGCGAGTGTTTCACGAGCTGAGTTTCGCCTTCAATGTTCTGGTTCGGCCACTATCCATACTCCTCACACATCGCGGGCGAGGGGCCAGTGAAGGTGGGATGGGAGAGCCGTTGCAGATCAGTCCCGCACTCACACGCATAACTGCCGCAGTGGTCGCTATGTCCTTTGAACAGCGGCGGCTCGTGCAATGAGGCAACAATGGATTTCCTCCATTTAAAACTGTGTAAAATAATCAATTACATGGTGAGGCGCAGCGCCTCGCCTAGTATCGATCTTTTTGCTTACGTTTAAATGGCAAAAGTGCACGGTTGCCAGATTGCACGAGCCGCCACTACCTTTGAAGGAAGTATTGTACAGGGTGTACCGAATCACCCGGATAGGGCATTTTTATCGAAAACTACTGAACCAAATGATTTGAAAAATATAAGTCAGATAAGGAATCGACCCAAAATGTTTCATTTTTAATATTTTCAAAAGCACCCGACAGTCCCTAGGGAGGTATTTGAGGGGGGGGGGGGCTAATATAAATTGTTCAAGTTTCAAGGCAAAACTTAGCGCGTGAAAATCTCGCGACGATCTTTAATTCGCCAATAGTACATACACTCAAATTTAACGGGAAATGAGAAAGGAAGACTATTTCCTGCGTAAGCTGGCATTGGATCCTTCCTAGTGTAGGTACTATTATCTCACTCTCATTGCAAAAATCGTACACAGAGACACTTTTTGATCATCATAATACGCTCGGATCAAGAATTCCTCGAAATGGAGCACTGGTGCAGAAAAGATTTTGGGTAACAATATTTTCAGTGTATAACAGAGCTGCCGATTTGCGTATAATTAATGACATTTTTCAATTCACCGATGATCCCACCGGTTGAGAAAAGATTGGACAGTTCAGATCAGTGTAATGAATGTAATAAACGAATCTGGAATCTTTTCTCAATGTCGTCGATGACTTTAAAAATTAATTATTTTAATGATTTAATGACTATTGCACCGATTGATAAAAGATCTAACAATATTAGATCAGCGTATTTTCGTGCAGTTATAGCAGTACAGTCATACACTGAACTGGACTGTGTAATCTTTTCTCAATCGGTGGAATCATCGGTGAGTTGAAAATGTCATTAATTACACGCAAAACGGCAGCTCCGGAGTATAAATAATATGCAGCAACACAGTTGTCAGTAATCTTTTTTACACCGGTGCGCACCTTTGCGGCAAACTCTAGAACTCGATCTTAAGCCATGGATATCAAGGATTATTCAGAGGCGCGCTCACAATCGACAATACTTACTCACAATTACCAACAAGAAAATAACAAATAACGCCTCTTTAGTTTTCAGGTAGGGCAAGATATGCTCATTTGAGTGTCCATAACAGTGAGATACATCGTTCGCTTTGGTATGAAGTATTGTGTAAACAATGAAATACCTCACAAACCTCGCTTCTTTATTCAGCAGCGCGGAACTTGTCAGGCGGATGATCGTAAGTCGATCGAGTCATCTCTTCACGAGACACTTCATATTTCTATATGAGCTCTCGAGCGATAGTAGACTATAGACGCCTGTATCCAAATATTTAAAGATGAAAAGTAAATAATAAAAACTTTCGCTCCACCTCTGGGCTACTAACAATAAGTGGGGCAAATGATAGCGCACAAATCATACTTTTTGAAAATAATATTTCAAGGAATATAATAAGGATTCTTTTCAGAACCATTTCCATGCGAGGTTCATCATATCACTACCAGAGCCTTTACAAAATATGGCGCTGGTAAAAAATTTACCGTCTCACTTATCCTTTTACGTCTTTTACAACCGGGCTACTGAACTAAATTAACGCCAGCTCGTTCGAATTTAGTGGGTAGTTAAATATCCCTACTCCGCAGTGTTCATTTTGCGTATACTAAGAATTGAAGGCACTCGAGGAAAAATTATTTTACAAATTTCAATAATAATTGATCAATTTACGATCTTTTCTCCCTCTCCCTCTCCCTCTCCCTCTCCCTCTCCCTCTCCCTCTCCCTCTCCCTCTCCCTCTCCCTCTCCCTCTCCCCCCTCTCCCCCCTCTCCCCCCATGAGGAATGCAGCTGTGTGAATTAGATCAAGTCATAAAAACGTTTATATTCGGACGTGGTACTATCGACGAATTAAAGATTCCCGCGAAATGTTCACACTTTTCAGTTATGGGTGTGAGTGGGGGACTGATCTGCAACGGCTTTCCCGCCCCACCCACACTAGCCTCTCACCTGCAAGGTGTAAGGAGTATGAAGAGTGGCCGAACCAGAACCTTGAAGGCGAAATTTAGCTCGTGAAAATCTCGCGACAATCTTTGATTCGTCGATAGTACATACGTGTTGAAAGGGTAAAGAATGAATCTTCAACGTTCGGTGCTGATTTCTGCCACCAGAGCTATATCATTCGATTAAAGTTAAATTACGCAGGCTAGTAGGACATTATCTCTGAGCTCAGAAATGTCGCACATATAGGCGCACTTAGACCAATAATCTCTGTGAACAATGTTATTTCTTTTATCACAAATAATAAAAATCAACGAAAATGAATTAAAGCGTTGGCTTCTCTCTGAGGAACGCTCTAAAATTAATTGGTCAAAGTTGTGGGCAAGCTTTTTCTTCTTTTTTTTTTGATCGAATGAAAGTTGAAAATTCATCAAAGATTAATGGTATAGGCTACGCCTACCCCTCTCGAAACGAACTCTACCAAATAATCATTTTAAAAATATCAGAGCACGGTGTTTTATCCATAACTTTGAAAATAATGCTGAAGGTACCAAAAAATGAAATTTCGTTTTTCAAGACTAATTTTGTTTTAATTTGTGTGTGTGTTCATAGTGGCTGTAAAGCGTTCAGAGGAGCGTTGCGAGATGGGACTGAGGAACGGACCAAATTCATCATCTGCTCGCTCTACGCGTGGGGCGCGCCTTTCGCTATTTGTTGCATCACAGCGTACATCAATTTCAGCGAAACGATACCCCAGAACTGGATCAGACCCAACTTTGGATTACACAAATGCTGGTTCGATGGTGAGCTCGGCCTGATCAATGTTCATAACCCATTGACTCTAAATTATTGGCGAAAAATGTGCTTTCTAAAATGTTGACCTCCTTAAAAAACACTTTTTTCATAACGAGGAGCATTCCCAAAATTTGGTTCTTCCCCGCTTTAGAGAAAAGTGGCGCACTGAAAAAAAAGCTATAGTCATGATACCAGATTCTATACTTGATAAGAATATCACTCTCTATGTGTGAACAATAGAAAGTCTAGTACTTTGACCAAAAAATTCTGGTGTTAATTCCAGAATATGGTCATAGAACCAGAATTTCCTAAAAATGTTCAAGAACTATAATATGAACACTAGAATTCTGATAATTTTACTATTCGTCAAATAGGTTGTCATGCTTCTGGTAATCTTTTTTTCAGTGTGCTGTCGTCCCGGGACTTTCCTCACACCCTGCATAAAGCTGCAGCGCTTGCAGAGAGCAACCCTGCAACCCTGCAGAGAATGAATAAACTTTTCGGATAGCGACGATGCCGCCATGCCATGAGTTCACTTTATTCTCGCAGGCAGAGCTTGGGAGCCGGAGCCCAGTTAGATTTGAATTTTATGTTCTGCGTTCCACAGAAAACTGTGGGAATAGGTACTGAAATGAGTTACAATTTATCATTCAAATACTTAATCAGTTAATCCAAAGGCTCTTGCACCAACAGAACTTGACAGAACTTGATAGAGGTAGTTTCAGAAGTGTAGGCGGACCTGGACCGACAATCTTTGGAGTTTGTCAACATTATTTCTGATATTACTCGATGAAAATGAATAAAAATGAAATTGAGTGTTCACTTTTCAATGAGAAAAACTTTAAACACAAAAGAATAAAGTCAGGTGCAAATTCGGTATTGATTTGAAGGAATAAAAGTTGAAAATTCGCCAAAGATTATGGTTTTGGCCCGCTTACACTTCTGAAACTACCTCTCACAGAACATGACTCTCTTCAAAGATTCGGTTCCAAGTTATTGCGTTGGGAGCTCTCGGAGAGCACGGCTCCCAACAAGTGCTCCCTAAAGAGCTCCCAACGCAATAACTTGAAACCGAATCTTTGAAATCAAGTTCTATTCGTGCAAGAGCCTTTGGATTCTGTATTTGAATGAGAAATGATAACTCATTCAGTATTCCCAGAAGTTTTCTGCCAAGCAGAACATACAATTTAGCTCTAACTATATGGATCTGGCTCCCAAATCCTGCTCGCAGATTTGATGATGCCCGATTTGAGTGCTATCGATAACTATTCGTACGGAGTTGGTACGGTATCTCTGCTAATTGAAGGGGCACATTATTCAAAACTGTACGCGCCGCTCGCTATACGTCTGAACACTCTGAACGGCTCTGTTAACTCTCAGAATTCAGAGAAGAGCCGATTTTCGCCGTAATATCTATCTTTCATTACAGCCAACGTAAAATTTTTTAAGCCAACCACTTTTAAGCTGGATGAGAAGTTTGAAAATTATATACTTTCATATTCGCCTCATTTTCTTCTTTTGCAGATGGTATTTCAGAACTGGTCTACTTCTACGCTCCCATCAGCACTTTGTTGTCTTTGAATGTCATCATGTTCGTTCTTACGACCTGTAAGATTGTGATCCTCAAGAGAGAAACCTCGGCTTTGAAAAATAAAGACAGCAAGAGACACGCTGAAAACGATCGCCAAAGGTAAGCGGCAATTTTCGAAACGAGCGCTTGCGCACACACGCACACACGCATAAACAAACAAACAAGTAGACAAACACACTCACACGCACGTACTACTTTTTGCAGCTAACGGGACGATAAACCTGCACTTTCCGCTTCAAGTTAACACGACTTTTTCTTTCTCCATGTATATATCTTTTTAAGTACTCTTTCAATTGGGGGGGGGGGGGGGGGTCAAATCAGAGCTGCCGATTTGAGTGAATTCAATGAAATTTTTATATTCATCGATGATTTCACCGGTGATTCAATGACATTTTTAAATTCACCGATGATTCCACCGGTTGAGAAAAGATTACATAGCTCAATTCAGTGTATGGCTGTAATGCACAAAAATACTCTGATCTGTAATCTTTTCTCGATCGGTGGAAACGCCGTCAATTAATTAAAATATAACGGTTGAGAAAAGATAAAAGACGCTAGTATTTTCGTGCATTACAGTCATACACTGAACTAAACTCTGTAATATGTTCTCAACCGGTGGAATCTTCGGTGAAATTAAAAATGTCATTAAATCTACGCAAATCGGCAGCTCTGGGGTCAAATATACTTGGATTGAATTTAAACTCGAGGATCTAAACGAAAACAAACTCCAGCGGGGCTCTTTTAGTGCTGCTTACGCAATTCTTAATTCGTGTTTTAAGTGTTAACTGCGTAGGCAGTAAAAGGCGAAGGGCATGTGGAGGGCTCAGAATTAATCATACTTATAATAGTTGTATTTTTATTCGAGAGGATTTAGAAATCCATGTTTACTTTCTCACTCTAACGAAGTTAGAAATTGAGAAAGTAGGTATTGCGATCAGGGCTGCCGTTTTGCGTATAATCAATGCTATTTTTCTATTCACCGATGATTCCACCGGTTGAGAAAAGATTACACAGTTCAGTTCAGTGCGTGACTGTAATAAAGTAAAATACTCGCATCTGTAATATTTTCTCAACCAGTGGAGTCGTCGATGACTTTAAAAAACTTGCGGATATTTTAATTAATCAACGGAGTTTCCACCGATTAAGGAAAGATTACAGATCAGAGTATTTTCGTGCATTACAGTCATACAATGAACTGAACTGTGTAATCTTTTCTCAACCGGTGGAATCATCGGTGAATAGAAAAATAGCATTGATTATACGCAAAACGGCAGCCCTGATTGCGATGGCGCCGATGTCTATCTGTCTGTATCCCTGCGTATTACTTTTGAGCCGCAGTGTTCCACATGCGTCCAAATTTTGCAGAGAAGCAGTTGCTTTAAAGATCCCTAAGAGGCGTTTTTTGTTTTTTTGAAATTTTAAATTGTACATAAGTTATGGAGGATAACTGGTTTCCATTAAAATCAAACGGAAAATGAGTAAACGTAGAGAAAATAGAAATATTTCAAATATAGCTGTTTGAATTTTGATCAAAATTTGCGAAAACATTCTGCAACCGACTGTGAAATTAACCCCTTAAAGGAGGTCTGGGGACCTCCTCCAGAACATTAGAGGGAGTCTGGGGTCTCACCTAGAATATTAACCCTCTAAGGGCCAGGTTATTTCAAAAGAACGCCACTCCTCCGTTTATATAGGGAAGGTAGTTAACTGTTCGCACTCGAGGGAGTTGAAATTGTCTATACGACGAATTGAAGGCGCCCGAAGACATCTTATCTTGTAAGTGTTTTCATCGATAGTCGTGTTTATCCGGAATGAAGACTGAAACAATAATAAATAGACTAGAGAAGAAAGACGAGAATACTCGGGCTTGGCCCATAAAGGGTTAAAGGGCCGGGGTCTGGGGGTTTCCCCCAGGAAATGTAAGGGGGTCAGCCCCCCCCCCCTCCAGATTAAGTTTGATGTGAGAAAATGTTCGTGGGATATTCTCTAAAGTTTATTTTCCTAATACTTTTGAAAGGAAATGAAGTGAGAAATAATAGTCGCAATAAATTTATTTTTCAAATTATGTCTAAATCTGAAGAAAAAGAGTCATAGTTTTGAACTTATATTACCTATGTCAGTTTGGTTTTTCTTTGTTCCAGGTTTTTCTTGTACTTGAAACTATTCGCTTTAATGGGCGTCAATTGGATTATGGAAGTGATCTCGAAGTTGACCGGAGACAGCAATACCGTCATTTGGGTCATCACAGACTTGTGCGACACTCTGGAAGGAGTCGTCATCTTTTTCCTCTTCGTCTGCACCAAGAACACTTTAAAGCTCTTGAGCAGAAAAATGTGCTCGAGTCTGGAGCTATTCAAAGACGGTTCGACGAAAGGAACTTCGTCGTCAAAACTTGTATCGATGACGGGTTCCGGCAAGGAACGGGTGGAAACGCCGTCTAAAGATCCACAAGTCTCGAAGGAACGAGACAGCGTGAGTCTTCGAACAATTAGCAGTGATTAGGAAGCGAGAGATGAGTAAGCAGTCGGAAGCACACACTGTCGGCCATAGCCGTATAGCCGGATACAGGAATTTGTCTCTCTCTCTCGTCTCCCATTTGAACGCGAGCGATAGAAAAGGAAGAAAATAGAGACTAAAATCACGCAATGGTCCCCTATATGTGATGCTTTCTAACTCATGTATTCAAATGACCATAGAGAGAGAAAGACAAAGGCCTGTAATTTACCCATGTTGTCAGCCGACAACCTTCAGTTCTTTGAAACGAACAGAAAGCGCAGGCAAAAATGGTCCATACCGGTTCATAAGGTCCATAACCAATTCCTTATACAGAATATAGATGTGTATGGATATCGTATGGGTATTCTTCCAGTGGCGTAGCGTGCATTTGGCGACATTGTATTGTATTAATTTAAACCCATTAAAAGTATCGAACGATTGGGTGTTCGGTGATATCCATATGGTGATATACGTATCCATACTCTGTAAGGGGTATTGGACCTTATGAACCTGTAAGGATCATTTTTGCCGCAGGGAGGGTTTATTAGAAACTTTGGCTAACGCTGTAGGGAGGGTCTATTTTGGTGTTAAATCACTTCTGAAAATACTTCCGTTGGGAACATGAGAGAGGAAAGAGTTCCAAAATTGACTCCTGAAAAATCAATACCTAAATCCGCTCCCTCAAACAAAATCCTAAGAAAACGGTCTGATGAAGGAGGGTCACATCATTAGGGGAGCCCCACACTGAAATTTTTTTTATTTTTTTATTTAAAAATTCTAATAGCTAACTTGGGACCCTCAAAATTGTTTTGTTAAATCTAACAGAACAGAATGGCGAATCAACAAAATATAGTCGTTAGAATGACAAAACTGATTGTTAGACCCAAAAAATGTTTGTAAATTTTGCAAAGTTTTGTTGATTTTGTAATATATTTTGTCCGTTTAATTACCTACAGTAAAATTTGTTGATTCGCCATTCCATTTTGATAAATTATCAAAACTATTTTGAGGACCCCGTTTTCTACCATTAAAATAATTGTCATATCAACATTTTTTTTTTTTTTTTTTTTTTTTTTTTTTTTTGTACATCTAATAGCAGCTTTCTATGCTAAGAAAAGTGATTTGTCATGGAGAGAGCTGCAATTAAATGGGACTCCCGACAGTGGCGGCTCGTGCAATCTGGCAACCGTGCGCTTTTGCCATTAAAACGTATGCAAAAAGATCGATACTAGGTGAGGCGCTGCGCCTCACCAAGTAATCGATTATTTTACACAGTTTTAAATGGAGTAAATCCATTGTTGCCACATTGCACGAGCCGCCGCTGACTCCCGGGAATTGTGACCCTCCTTCATTTGGCCGCCATCTTGGAATTTTGTCAAACTAATTTATTGAGTTTGTGAGTGAATTTTGAGACTTTTTGATGTTGTTAATGTGATCTTTACGGGATTTGACACAGGAAAAAAAAACCCAACATATTACAGTGGCGGCTCGTGCTATTTGGCAACAATGTCTTCGCTCCATTTGAATGTATGTTGAACAATCGATTGTTGGTGAAGCGCTGCTTCACTTTCGAATCGATTGTTTTACATAGAATCAAATTGAGGTAAGACATTGTTGCCAAATTGCACGAGCCGCCCCTGCGTGAACATAACGCGGCAGCAAAAGTTTACAACAAACCCATTTTTGTAAAGAGTGTTCATAAGCATGAGTATCAAGGGCGTATTCAGAGGGACAGAAATAGGAGCCCCCCCCCTTTCTAGTCTCTGTAAATCAGAGGGAAAAGGCGGTCTGAAAGTTTAAAAAAATGGGCTGACATCGAATCCCCCCTCCCTTATTTCTGAATACGCCTTAGATGAGTTACACCCTGAAAACGAGATGCAGGCCGAGTGCAAGGACGGATGCATTTGGCAACCTCGTATGGTTTCCAACTAAATCCATGTAAAATAATCGATTCTGAGTGAGGTCACGAGCCTAACCTAGAATCGATTTTTTACCTGGGTTTCAATGGCAAAAACAGATTGTACGATCCGGCGGGACGGCCATTTACTTACATCTGCAGGATGATGTACTCGTAGGTATTTATGTTTGGGGAAAACGGTACATATTAAAGTATCGTGCATTCATATCAGTTTTTTTGTCTACAAAAAGAAAAAACAAATGAACGAATAAAAGATGAAATAAAGAGTTATAGTTGTTTTTATAAGTGAGTGATTTGTTGATTTTATTTGTTATTTGACTTGTTTTCAAACCTGTTACCCAATGGACAAGATGCACAACAAGATGTTAAAATATTGTAATGGAGATTTGAGGTGGGAAAAAATGGAAGGCCTGCTGTGGCGTAAATATTTGTTGAAGAAAACTGTTTTTAAAGAGTTCAAAGGGACATCTATTAAAAGAAGTTTGAAAAGTTTAAAAAAAAGTGTACAGTTGCGTACGAACAGTAAACTACTTTCTGTTTCTGGCATAACGTTCAAACGTTATATCCGATTCAAATATTCCTCCGAAGTTTCAGAAATTAGACCGATAGGGTGGCGAAACCGTGTCTTATACTTTGGAGGATGCGCCTTCAGTTCTTAGGGTAGACTAAAACGGTACAGTTGCGTACGAATAGTTACCTACTTGCCAACACGCAGCTGACGGTATCCGATTAAAGGGGTGTCTCCACCTGCGAATTTAAAAGTGCGAATAAACTGATTGAGCCAATGAGCTGCCTTGAAGTCGATAGGTCGAGTCCGATGTAACGACAACAGAGAAGCTCATTGGCTCAATCAGTTTATTCGCGCTTTTGAATTCGCAGGTGGAGACACTACTTAATAAATACTGTTTTGTCCTTTCGAGCATCGAACAGCAATTCGACTGATGGAAACCGTTCTTTATTTTAATTAATGCGCCTTCATTTTTTAGAGTAGACTAAAACGGTACAGTTGCGAACGAATAGTTAACTGTACTTTCTGTTTCTGAATTCTGACCCGCGACTTATTACGTTATGGCGCTTTGTTCACGATCAAATTAGGATCGTCAAACAAGCAATCGATGAGCCGAAATGCACCACTGACGGCAGGTGAGCCAACCGTTGCATGTTTGCATGTTGCAACTTGGCCCGTCAAACTGCGGAGTTATTTGAAGATAGACGGTATGTCATCTGCTCACCAATTTCAGTCAACAAAACCAATTAAACCCATTTCTGAGATGTTTTGGTCAAATGTATGTTTGAATTTTGGAAGTGCCAGGTTGGCAATTTTGCAGTTTGATCAAATCCATTTGAGCGTGTAAAAAGCGCTTATCCGATTCAAATATTTCTCCCAACAGTTTCAGAAATGAGGCTCTAGCAAACTTTTGCTACAGGGAAATATTGAAGAATTTCTTCAATATTGAAGAATTGCTTCTTGTAGAAAAACCTGTCAAAATGACGATCGAACACTGAAAAATTACGAAATCCACTCTCAGAATCGGGCATAATGGCGATTCAACGCAGGTATCAGGGGAGATTCCTAGATCTAATTTGAGACATATCTCTGTGTTTTCGTAGAGAAAGTGACAAATTAGACAGGAATCTCCCATGCTACCTGCGTTGAAGCGCTATTACGATCTTGCCTTTAGAGCAGTTTTGTGAGTTTATTACTGAATTTTAGAATTTTTCAGCGTGATTTTCGTGACTTTCGCTGGTTTTTACATCCGATCAGACTATTCATTTCCTCACAGCAAAAGTTTGCAAGAGCCTTATTCGACCGATGCAATGGAAACCGTGCCTTCCTTTTGATGATGCGCCTTCATTTTTTAGAGTAGACTAAAACGGTACAGGCATGTACGAGTATATAGTTACGAACTTGCCATCACACAGCTGACGGTATCCGATTTTCAACTACTTTGTCCTTTCGAAACATCGAAACGAAAGTTCCCGCGATTCGACTGATGATGGATTGGAAACCGAGGTCAATTTTTGTGAGTGCGCCTTCATTTTTTAGGGTGGACTAAAACAGGACAGTTGCGCACGAATAGTTAACTACTTTTCAACACAAGGCCATTCGATTCGAGCACTCGACCCGAAAATGTCCGCAGTTCCACAAATGGACGCCAGAATGGACCAGTTTTATGAGAACAGAACAAAACAAACAAAATAAAATGAAGAACGAAAAACCACAGAAAAGCTGACAATCATCAATAATGATAAAGTCGCTGTCATATGGGCGGATACAAGGAGTTGTCCTTCTCTCCCTCCTCCCATTCGAAAACTTTCGTTAGAAAAGGACAGAAGAGGGGACCAAAGTCACGTGATGGCCCTCTCTGCGATCCTTTTCTAACACATAAGTTCAAATGGAAGGAGAGAGAGAAAGATAATTCCCTGTATCCGCCAAGAGAGAGACCGGACATAGCTTGGTGACTTTAAATGCTTATATCTTTCTTAATACGCAATGTAGAAGTTTAAAAGTGGTTTCATTGGTTTTATTGAAACATTTCCTACAAAAATCACTAAGTATACTTTGTTTTTTGACTGTATGAACATTTAAATTTGCAATTTTAGTCATATATTTCATGTCCAACACCTCCCAATGACTCGTTCCACTGTGCGCCGTCGCCGGAAGAAGGGCACATAAAACATCACAGGTGATCTCCAGCTAAAAACCTCTTAACATTCACAATGCAAAATTCTCAGGAAGAGCACGCCTTTTGTTTTATGAGCCCTTCTTTCGGAGACGGCTTCAATTCTGAGAAAAGGCAGAAGGTCGAGAGGGCATCAACTGATGAATTTATCTTCAATATAACGGTTTGGCACTTCTGACTGTGGAGTCGTCATTACATTTATGGGCAGAGGGAGATGCCTTTTTTCCATTCTTAGGGTGCATGGGGGGGGGAGAAATGTCTCCACACATCCTCCATCGTGCCTAGATCATTATTTGTCACTGTTGTGTGAGATGATAACTGGTTTGATCGTATTGTATCGTTTACCTTAACTTTGGTTTTTTCATAAGTGTCCCGTTTTAGAGATACACACGTGTAAAGTTGTAAAAAAGTGTGTGCGCAGTGACGTCACTACGCAAAATTCCCATTTGAAACAATGTATTTTGGGCCAAAATCTCATCTCCGGAATAATGGGACTTGTTAGTAACCGAAGGCATATTTGTTCTCAGCTCATCAAGTACTTTCATTTTCTATGTAGAAAATGCAACATTTCAGACCCTTGCAACTGCCTTATTATTTGACTGCACCGTATTAATAAGTGCATAGACCCCAAACCACATTTGTTGGTATGAAGACTCTTGATGCCGAGGTTTTTATTTTTGTTAGTTCGAAAAAGTTCCAAAAAACCAGGAGGGAAGGGTTGAAGAGAACAATCTGGACAAAAATTTTCTGTAGTTTATTGCAAAAAATATGCAATGCCGGTTCCATTAATGTAATAGTATGCAATAGTCTAGCACCTGACAATGCTGGGCGATCTTTTTTTCAGTCACATATATATCCTACATCAGCCTCTTAAGCTCAACGCAGCACCACAGAAACGCTTAAGCGTCAGGCTTACGAGCCTTATGAGGCAGTCAACAAGTAAAATCAAACGCGGAAGGATAATATTACTCACAGGTAGAGACAAACATGGAAAAAAACACTCATAGATGGAAATACAGCACATTTATTCCTGTAATGTTTTTTTTCTTTTTTTTTCTTACGTAATAAAATTAACAAGATACATAACAATAGAAATGGAAAAACTTTTTAAATATCTAAAAAAGTCAAAAGAACTCTTAACTGTTTGAAGTTTAACTTCTCCGAACTTCAAGGTGGAATGAACAAGCGGGTAAAGTCTTTATTTCAGAAGTGACAACACAATGAATTCCAAGATTGGCTAGGGCTCCTCGCAGCAAACCGCAGGTAAACGTGACATACTGAAAGCAAACAAACAAAAACAGAAATATCAGAATAAGAGGAGTACTCAGATGCGCTTTGTTTCCCATCAGCACTGATCAATCGGGTATTTCTTAGATTGGGCACGGATAAGCTCAGATTGTCCATCAGTCCATCCAAGTATATTTATCAATGCCCTGTTACAAATATGATTTATATTGAAATTGCCTTTTGTAAGCACAGATGTGAAACAAAGAAGCCTATCTAATAGGCCTAAACAGTCTCCAGAGGCCGCTGGAATCCATCTAACTCCATAGGAATTGAGAGAATTGGTCCGATTGTCCATCTAAGACAATCTTTCATCGGTCAATCAGCATCAAATTGGGAAAGAAACAGGTCTCTACATCTTTGATAATTATCAAAAACAGCCTTTCCAGAAGATACCTGGTACTTTTAAAATTTGGGAAAAACTTTTACGTCAATCTTTTTACGATAATAGAGCTCTAATAATCTTGCGAATTTTTTATGAAAAGTTCTTAAAATTTGATACTTTGGAGTCATCAGTGATATAAAAAGAAAAATGAGAAAACTGCACAGTTATGGAAACATTGCAATCGATATAGATGGGTTTTTAATGGGTCTGTTGCAAACTTTTGCTACAGCGATAAAAAGTGTTTACTCCAGTGTAAAATCGCCTAAAAAGTTCATTGGTGGCATCATAAAGTCAATAAATACAGTATTAAACTCACAAGAGGCGTTTATCGAAATCTAAGATGGCGGCAAAATATCGAGCAATCTGAATGTATGCACCGTGATCATCCAAGGATTGCCAACTTTGACAACCTCACGGCAGGTAGAGGTTATGTGTTTATTTACGTTGTGATTGGTTGTGATGGATATTGTGAGGTTGGCTATCCTTGAATGTTCGTGGTGCATGCATACAGATTGCTCGATATTATGCCGCCATCTTTGATTTCATTAAACGCATTTTGTGAGTTTATTGTTGCATTTCATTGCTTTCTGATGCCATCATTGGACTTTTCAGGCGATTTTACATTAGATTGCACACTCTATAGCGCTGTAGCAAAAGTTTGCAACAGACCCATTGTAAAATCATAAATTGAGAAGAGGAAGAATAATTTGAATAGGTTCTTAGGCGACTGTTAAAAAATGTGGATACTAACCCGAGGTGCAATTTCCAGATACTGACTACCATTTGATATTTTGGAGATCAATCTAAAATTGTTGTCAAGAAGAACATATACGCCAGCATGATTCGTTCTGAGATTATCAATCTGTTTTTTGAAAATGGAAGACCAAAAGTCGGTGCACATGAATTTGAGGGTGTCCAGTTCATCTTTGAACCTTGGCCAATCTTTGGTGAGCCTGAAACATAGGGAGTAAAACAAAAGATCAGAGATTATTTAAAAAGGTCAACTGCAAAATGCGACACTTTTTGACATTCAAAATTTAATGTTATGACTTTCAAAAGAAAGTCCCCCGGTCGAAATTTTTACTCTTTTAAATCTCGGCGACGTTTAAACAATTTTGCGGCTTTCAAGTGTTTTAAGACTAATCAGAATTCCTCTTCCAGAGTACGTCATGCATGATCGAAACTTCCGTTGGAAACAACAGGAAAATTCAATGATAAGAATACTGTTTACGTATACTGTTTTGGATTAATAAATTAAAAAAGGTTATGGTAAAATCTGAACATTACTTTTTTGCTCCACTCATGAGTAAGTTTTTCAGTTTTTTTTTCAAAAGATGGGGTGAAAAACTTTAGGCAAATCTGTGTTACGTTCGTAAAACACTATACATATTAACAGTGCTTTGTTTCATTATTCGGTCTCCAAATTAAACATAAAAATTGAAAAGTTCTTCGGTAAAAGGGAGGATTAAACAGCGGTCGTGCTTAAGCTCAAAAGTCCTGATTTATTAGGTGAAAAATACAAAAATATAATATGTTAAGAAAATTAAATTAAGAATTAACAAATTATTTAAAATTTTATCACCAAGATTATCTCATGTAAACATAATAGTGTGGTTGGCAGACTTGCAACCGAAAAAAAAAATTACTGATAATATCACTAAAAATCATTACTCAGGGGTGCAGAAAATCCTCGATCACGCGATCGTACGATCGCGTGAAAATTGTGGACACAGGTAAAATTGTGTGGACACAGGTAAAATTGTGGACACTGCCTGGAAGAAAATTAGTTTTTTTTTTTTTTTTTTTTTTAAATACTTTGACCAACCAAATAATGTCAATTGGGTTAATTCTACATGCTAGGCCAGGCTAAATTTCAAGTGAGAGAGCTGTTTTAAGCAAAAATTTTTGTTAGCGCGTTAAAATAAGCACAAAAAAAAGTCAACAAAAATTGTGGACACCGTCCTCTGTGTGTGTGAAAATTGTGGAGGTGAAGAAGATTCTGCACCCCTGCTATCACAACTGCAAAGAAAATAGAGTTTAACAAGAAAGTTGAGCCATGCAGCACTCAGACGATTTCACCAATTAGAATTCAACACTAACCCTGTAATTCAATAAAATAATTAAATTATATAACAAGTTATGTTTTGAAACTTCCAAACTTAAGAAAGGGACATCAATCAAGTTTATATTCTTGGTGTTAGGATAATAATTAGTAGTATTTGCGGAGATTTCAAATTGTCATTGCGTGAAACATTGACGAGGAAAAGAGGGTTTTTTTAGTTATCTTACAATCAGAGCGTTTTGTCCAATTGTCTGATGATAAAGAGAACCCGATCCAACAATTTGGAGGGTTGGATAGTTATTATATTATTATTTGTACACGCTAGATCTTACACATTTTGAGAATCGAGTTGATGAGTTCTAACAAGTAAAGTATGCCTACTTCCGAAATGCATCAAAACACATAGGTGAGTGGTTGGTTAGCATCGAGTTCAAAACTAGTTGCTAATCAACCTCTTGCCGATACATTTTGATACATTTCAGTAGCAGGCACAGCTACATGTCAAAACCCGATACTCAAAGTACTTCTGCTCTAAATAAGACTTTTAAGTCATGATGATCTATTTACCTTTCTATCATTCGGTAACCGCAGCAAAATCCAAGATACTCAAGAGTGGAAACATCATTTTCAGCCTGAAAAAATGAAAGAACAATATACATAAGAGGATGGCTTCAGAGAGCAGTTACGCAGGAACAAGGAAAAATGGAGACGAAATTAAGACCAGCGACTTAAACTTCAAGTGTTTCTGAAACGTTATAAACGCAGGTTTCGTAATCTGGGAAATCATTTGTCACTGCTTGTACATTCGAAACGGTGGTGGTGTCAGCAAGCCTGCTCCATAAAGACCAAAGTAAACCTACAAGCTGATTCTGCTCATTCGGACGAGACAGCAAGAAACAACCAATCCCATTGGTTTAAAAGGCGTCACGTGACAGATTTGAAGTCATTCGAGGACACCGGCGTGTCATGAGTTTAAAGAAGAATGACTCGGATCCCGTTGATCCGCCGTCGCCGGGGTCCTCTATTGACTCCAAATCTATCACGAGACGCAATTTATACCAATGGGATTGGTCGTTTCTTGCTATCTCGTCTCGTCCAAATGAGCAGAATCAGCCTACAGGTGATCAGTCTGTAGGCGCTTTAACTTTCATCCGAAATTGAGATCGACCAATTTCAGAAGTGGAGGATGAGCTCGAACAATAATTCTTGGAATTTTCTTACGTTATTTCTTGTATTGCATGTTGGAAATTAATGGCTTCCCATTGAGGAAATCTTTAATTTCATAACCTTAAAGTCTCCGACTAGTTCTGTTTTAGATTTGAAGGAATTAATACAGAAGATTATACATGAGCTCCGCCTACTCTTCTGAAACGAGCTCTTATCTAGTATTCATGGACCTTGAGCTAGAATGACAAACTTACAGGAATCGCCATCGCTTAGAAAGTTTTTCAGTGGTCACGAACAACCTTGATACTTTTGATAAATGCCAATGTAATGAGCGGTCAGACTCAAGTTCATATGCAAAGTTGTTGCATTAACGTAGTAAAAAAAGCTGGGGTCAAAGGAGGGCGACAATAAGTTAACGGCTACAAAACTTTGAGCACAGATTGAGTTGGTACAAAAATAGGTTGGCCAACTCTCCCATGACACACAAAACAAGAGGGAAAATGTTAATGAGGAAAAGTTTGTAGATTACAAAGCAAAATGGTTCACAATCAATAAATTCAACTTACTTTTGAGGAGGATGCGACATAATTGACTAATTCTGCATGAATAAACTCAAACAAACAATCGTCGGCAATGGGGACGGCCGGCATTATAAAGCGCTAAAGTTGAAAATTTAAAAGACAGAAAGAAATGAGGAAAAAATAAGATAGTACTACTTTATCATTATTTTTATGATAATTCAGCACTGCAGTGTTTACAAATACGCCTTTGACAGTTCTCGATCCAAAGATTATATTATTAGCGTTATCGTTGACAGCCAGATTGTTTTGTTTACAGGTGAATGGTGATAATGGAGAGATGTAATCTTTGAGCTTGGTTTGTTACTGGTTCGCCTGTGTTGTGTGTTGCATGCGCAGTTTCAGTTTCTTACAGATTTATATGATTTACTTTTCTTTTTCGTCCCTAAAACTTTACTGTGGTTATGATTGTTTTAATTAATGTTGCCCCACGTTCGTGAAGTTTCTGGGCTTCTGACTCCCGCCATGTCTCTACCACTGCGTTAAAATTTGCTCCAGAATCCTCGCTTTAAATGAACTCACTTCTTCCGCCCTCTCGTGTTTCATGGTTTTATCCTCAAGTCCTCAAGTAGTACTTCCTTTCCTCATCAAAGCAATTGAAATTAAGTTACTACCGATAGTGTGCTTTCCCCTCTGCATCAATCTGGTGTTGTCCTAACAAAACACGGTTGTGTTTTAAACAAACTCTTGGCTCACAGATCCAGTTTCATGCAAAACTGTCACCCGTTAATGTTGCTTACCTGCTGATATTCTGCTTACTTTTAACCTAGTCGCTCTGCAGGTACAGGGAGGCTTGCATCAACTTGTCACCTTTTCTTTACTAACTGGATAGCTCTATTCGTTTGTGTAGTTACTAATTGGTTTCACGAGCTCCTCAGTTTTATCCGTGGTACGTGATGTCAGGTTCGGGATCGGAATCGTCTGCCGCGCCACCGCGGTTCCGTGTCAGCGATGGCGATTGGGTCTGTAGCGATGCCCAGTAAGTATCTTTCTATAGCCTATTTCCTGTTCTTAAAGTCCTTAAAGACAAGATGTCATTAGTTGAGCTTAGGATATCTGTTTCAAGAGGCCTTCATACACGCTGAAAAAGGATCGTCAAATTGGCATCGGTGAGCCGTAATCCACCACAAATCGGCAGTTGAGCTGACCATTGCATGTTCCAATGGTTAAAACGTTGTCAAGCAACTGTGCAATTTGACGGCCCTTCAAACTGCAGAGTTGTTGGACGATGGATGTTGTGTCATCTGTTAACTAATCTACAGTCACCAAACAAATAAACCTGTTTTGGAGGTGTTTTGGTCAAGGTTACGTTTGAATTTTAGAAATGTCAGGTAGACGATTCTATTGTTTGCGGTAGATTTCAGCTTTAGTTTTGGGTTTTGACAAGCAGCAGCTCCTATGTCCGAAATGCATTAAAAGGTATCAGTGAGTGGTCGGTTGGCAACCACAATCTAACTAGAGTAAAACCATTTTGTGTATATTGGGTTCTGATGAGTAGCGGTGCCTACTCTTACCAACTGTTCACCCATGAGTTGTGATGCACTTTTGATAGCGAAATGCTTCTTTTCAGGACTTGACTTTCTTACTGTGTAAGGAATGTCATAGAATTTATTCAGAAATCTTTTTTATTGATAGTGTTTTCTCTAATTTATTGAAACTATCTCAAAATAGGAAGCTAGTTCAGCTTGCTTAAATGTCAAATTAAACCTTGTCCTAATTTAAATTTCAATGTTATTGATGTTTGTGTGTCTCTCTGTTCAGGTGTGGAAATATCAACTTTGCAAGAAGGAATGCTTGCAATCGCTGCAACAAAGGTAACTTTCATTTTGTCCGCAAGATTTGTATAGACAACTTTGTTTTACTTATCAAATTTCTTAGCATTGTTTAGCCAAGAAGGAATGCTAAGCATAGACTTAGGGTACAGAATACTACCATCTAAATAGAAACTCCCGTAGTAGATCTAATGGAAAGAAGGTTTGGATTTTACCAGCACAAAAGGGCAACCGTGCCTGCTCACTTCCAGGAGCGGACGAGCGGGCATTCCCGTCTAACTTTACCTGGTCGAACTAACAGGGGGCCCCCAAATTACATTGGAGTCGCGTTACAACACAGGAGAAAAAGGGAAAAATTGATGGGAGGTACTAAAAATATAAGAGGAATGTAATAATAGGGAGGTAATTGGGTCTGTAACAGTGAAATTTGGCCCCTTTGTAGGTAAGGAGGAGCCCCTGAACTAGTGCAAAAGAGACCCTTTAACGCTGTACTTGGGGGCCCCATAGTGTGCTTACTCTCCTAGGAAATTTTAAGTCAGTCCGCCCCTGCTCACTTAACTCAAGATAGTGGACATACTTTTTGAGGTTATATTAATAAACCAGTGTGAGGCACAACCAATCACAACCCAGCCGGTTGCTGAATACTGCAGGAAACGCTCACTTACCAACATGGTAGATCTCAGAATACCTAAAGCGAAAATGTTTCAAAATAAATTTTACATGCTTTCAGTCAAAATGATGTATTCTGAGCTTACAGGTTTAGCAAAAGAGCCGGAAGAAACTAGTTTGCTGAGTTCAGCAAACTTCTTTTGAGACCCTAAACAAGTAAGACTTTGAAGATAGATTATTCGACACATGATTTCAATGTTCAGGGATACGCTCTGCAATTAATTGCTAATTTTCATTTTCTCCTTGTCTGTTTTGTTTCAGAGAGAGCTGAAGGTATTCCTTCCAAAAAGAAGTTGGGTCATGAAATAGGCAAAGCCGCGGCTGAAAAAAGTCGGGGTTTATTTAGTGCCGATGATTGGCAGTGTAATAAGTAAGTGTTTAAGTTTTGGAATATTTTCCTTACTGTGTGATATTCTCAATAGTTGGTGCAATATGAGTTGAGTCCAAAATCTGTAGTCTATTTCACCTAAAACGCTGAAACTGAAGAATTTTTACAACTCTCTGAATGCAGAGCTAGCGTTTGAGAGTTGCTGCCTCGTTTCAACATTGTGAAATCTACCTGGTTCTTTAGACCTCAACTTATATCACCTAACCCAACCGATATCAGCTGATAGAATAAAAAATTTGATTGGTTTATTCTTCAGCTCATCTTATTAATCACCGAAGTTCATTTTTTGTAAGAGCCGCCTATCTGAAAAAGATTTCAAAGTTTATTCATTTACTGCTCACTGCTTTTTTTTCTAGCGTTTTGGCTTTTAATGCGAGTTATTCGCGGAGGAAGCGATGTTGGAGTTTTCATGCAAGTGGTAACACTGAAGCAAGCCTGCGATGAAGACGTTGTTTTGTCCTTTCGTGCATGTAAACAAAGAACTGTAAGAACCTAAGATATCTGAAACTGCCTCTAGCAGGTCTCAGAAAATGACATTAGTAAACTCAATGAAACCAGTAAACTCACAAATGCTCTTGTTTGTTTATTTACAGATGTGGCAATGTGAATTGGGCAAGAAGACAACAATGTAATATGTGTAATGCGCCAAAATTTGGTGAAGTTGAAGAGCGAACCGGCTACGGCGGAGGATACAACGACAGAGGCGTTGTAGAATACAAAGAACGGCAGAATGATTCGGATGATGAATATGATGAGGTTAGACAATGATAAATTTTTGCTCTCATTTTCTTATTAATTTTTCTGCTGTCTAACTGATGTTTTGCAAGATCCAATTTTGTAACTACAAATCAATAAAATTGCAGATTTTTTACATTGATCAATGACAATGTTTGACAGTTGATGATTCTAAGGTAACAGAACTTCTTACTGTGTTTGCTGATATGACATATCTTGGCCTCAGTAAAAATTCCTGTTATCATGGAATTACTTATTTTTTGTGATGCACCAAGGTCCAAGGGAAATGCATTCTTATACCATCGGACAAAATTTTCAGGAGAGCAATTTTTTGCAAACTGGGTCCAAAACCAGAATCCCCCCCCCGTCTTAACTCGAAACAGATGCAAAATTCGGATTCAGTATTAAATTTTTAATAGGTATCATCATATCTCTAGGGTTTTCAGTTTTATTTTATCATTGAAATTGAAATTGATACATTGCTGAAACTTTAAACACGATTTTCTTGGTTTTTTAAAAACATTTATAGATTATCGAACTTCAAAATTTCATAACTTAATCAACTATCCATCTTTTTGAGTGTTCTTGGCATCAACATGACTGGCATAATCTCCTTTTTATGTTAGTACTCAGCAAAATATCAATTTTTGTCTTGGTGAAGATGAGGGCTTTTTTCCCTTTGGCGCATCACATAGCTTTTAAAAAAAGGAGACTTTGGCATATTCTTCAAGAAAAAAGCCATTCAAAATAAAATTACATTTTATGGAAACTAAATGTATTTTTGTGCTTGGTTTGTGGTTGTGCTTTCTATTACAGAATACTACAATGAGAATAGAAACTTCAGTTCATTTTGAAGCATTATATTCTGATCCGTTATCTTGAGAAGTTCCAAACCATCCCTATTCAAAACATTGCGAAAGACGGAGACATGTCTGCCATCTTGTAAAGTCACCGAAAGAGACCGAAATTTTATTTCCATTATTGGCTATTCTGATGGTATTTTTACTTTTTCACAACTAACAAAGTTAGAAATTGAGAAAGTATTGCAGTGGTGCAGATGTCTCTCTGTCTGTCTGTATCCCAGCGTAAATTTTGAACCAGTCATCGATTTGCATCCAAATTTTGCAGAGAAGTTGCTCTTACCATTCCCCAGAGGTACTTATTTTGGTTTTTTCAACATTATAAATTGAAGCCAAGTTATGGATGACAAAAGATTTCCATTAAAATCAATGGAAAAATGGGTAAAATGGGTGAACATGGGGAAAAAATGGAATATTCCAAATGTAGCTGTTTGAATATTGATGAAAATTTGCAAAAACATTCTGCAACCAGCCTACTGTGAACTTAACCCTTTAAGGGGGTCTAGGGGTCTCCTCTAGAATATTATATGGGGTCTGGGGGTCTCCCCCAGCATATTAAAAGGGGGTTGGGGGTCTCCCCCAGAATAATAAAGAGGGGTTTGGGGGGTCCCCCCCTGAATAATTTTCATGTGAGAAAGTGTTGGTGGGTTTCCTATAGTTTATTATGTGTTACACTATTTATCATTATTCAAATTAATCTTTCTTTGTTTTTAGTTTGGAAGAAGAAAGAAAAAAAGAGGCTCGCGCCAAAGTGACGGAAATTTAACTAGCGGAGATGAAGAGAGCAGAAGCAGCAGTAGCAAATTTAGTAAGAATGGAATTATTGAGACTAAAAAAGATGACAAGTTTAAAAAGCAAGACGAAGAAGAGGAAGAAGAAGAGGAAGAAGATGAAGAAGAGGTTTGTTTCAATTCCATTCGTTTTTAAAATGACTCAATAAGCGTCCTTTTCAATCGGAATAATTCCACTTTCCTTGGCGGATTTGGAATATTAGTCCTGGAGAAGTCCCTTTCCACTTTGCCCGTTTCTGGCAGGGATGCAAACCGGAACCCAAAAACCGGGAGAACCCTTCTTTTTGACGTAACCCTGATCTTCGGTTATGCCAGAACTGGAACGAGAACCTGAATTTTAACACTTAAGTGGTCAAAAAGTAAATGGTAAATGTCTAAATGGATTTTGCTGTTGGCGGTCAAGGCGGTTTACAAACGTCATCCATGATTGCACTCGTAATAACAGTAGCGGATGTTAAAAAACGTCCAAATAATTGGTATATGGGTTGCAGAGAAGTATTTAGTGTCCAAAAAATCTGCTAGGGCGAAGCGCTGGGCGATCTTAGCGCCTTACTCTAAGCGCTTCTCTATTGTTTGTTGTCCATATTTGAAGTTACTCAAGTTACTATTTGTTTTGATTGTGTTGTGATCACCTCCCAAAGATCAAATCTTTGAGGGGCCAAAAGAAAGTCACACATGTCAACAGGGCTGGGCAAATAGGAAGGTAATCGATAGGAGGGTCGTCAAACCTTTGGATGGTAATTAAAACTTACTCTTCACAGAGGAATAGTAAAATTGAGGGTATTTTCAATTAGATCTAATTCTTCTGCAAATAATATGATGGGTGGCTTGTAAAAAATTAGCCCTGATTACCATGAAATCACCGTCCGAAAAAACGATGATTACGATTACTCGCTAATCCTCCATTTGCCCTACTTTGCATGTCAATGGGTTAAGCAAAATCATTGTTACTCAGTCATTATGTATATCATTTTATTTTTTTTTCCTGCAGGATGATGATGACGATTTATCAAAGTATGATCTATCCGGATGGGGCGACGAAGGCGATGAAGACTCTAAAGATAAGAACGATAGTTTAGCTTCCAAAAATTCTTCAAATAACTCATATAGAAACAGATCTCGATCAAGGTAATAATCGTTGAGTTGCTCTCTTTATCCAAATATTACATCATGTCAAATCATGTTAGCACCAGAGGCAACAGAGACCACGCATTACCTATCTTGCCCATAGTGGCCACCAGGGGTGCAAAATGTTCCAAAACTTTGGAAGTTTCACGCGATCCATGACTTATTTCCTTACAGGATTTTAAAAAATTTCCTCACAAAAATTTGAAAGTGATGACGTTTTGTTGGTTATTTTAACATTTCAACACCGTGTGTTCGCAAAATGACCGATATTTTCCCATTTTTTACACTATTTTCTTGGGAAATCCTTGTTGCCATTATTTAAAAAAAAAAAATGGACAAATTTCCTCACTTTCCCAGAAGTTTCCTCACTTTCACGCGATCTGCGGATCGCTAGATTGGGCACATTTTGCACCCCTGGTGGCCACCTTTTTTTTTTGCAGGGTCGCAACAACGTCCAATGGCTCCTATGTGGACTGTTGAGCAAAGATGTTGATGTCAGTAGCCAATCAGAACGCAGCATCAATGTTTTGGTCGTTGGTCTACAATCCACATAGGATCCATTTAGTCTGTTGGATGTTGTTCCCTATGTTATTTTGTTGAGTCCCCAAAAATAAAATTGTCCACCGCGCGATCGGCTAGTTCTAAGGTCTCTGTTGTATCTGGTTGTCACATGAATCTTTTCTCCATTTGAAGCCCCACGTTTCTCTCAATGGTCTCTGGAACGAAAGTTACATATTTTCCTTACAACTGGTTATTAAGTTTTCTTTTACATTTTCCTCAAAATATTAAGTTGGTTTATGGGAACTTTCTCTAGAAACACTGTCCTTAACCCTTTTCCGTCAGAATTTTTTTTAACTGTCAGGGTCCCACCTGACATAATATATCTAAATAGATATCTAAATACTGTTGGGTCAGTCCGAACTTACGAGAGGAACGTGATTTTTGAAATGTCGGGTCAGCCCTGACGAGAGCCACCTTTTTAATTTGAAGTTGAAACCCTCGTTTTTGCGATCGAATATTGCCAATTTTGTGTTGTTCCTTTTTCGCTGTTTTCGCAATATTTCCTGTGTTATGACCATTTTTCTCTTGTCTAGCAAGTTATTTTTGCATTTATCATTTTAAAATGTAAGGAGTCCTTCAAAGAGAAGATTTATCACCTTATCCACATCATTCTTTGGCATTTTGGTGTTCAAGCGAACCTTTTTTTCTTTTTTCTTTTTTTTTCCGTTTATAATTTTACGGCATAGTGAAAAGATGAAAAGTAAGTTGCTTCAGTCCAAGGACTGATGACCTTTCCTGCAGAGCTGTGCTGGTTCTGGTTCTAGCTCTGGTTCTGGTTCCGGTTTAAAGCCTTGTGTATACTTGAAGCCAAAAGCGACTCATCCAACGGTATACATATTTTTTGCTTCAACTCAACTTCCCTTAGCATCATTCAACTATTATTTATGTATCTGTATCTTTATTTTTACTTATTATTTTTTCAGGTCTCCTTTGAATCGGCACTGAGGCAAGGATAGCACCCAAAAAATGTGTTTGTATATTTTACCCAACATGAGGTGACTATTATTTGTTTTTTTTTTTTCCTGATTCTAATCATTTAATTATCATGTCCCTTTTTTTCAATTTGTCTAGAAAATTCCATAATTGGTTATTTTAATGAATAACAGTGTGGTCTACACCATAAGGAATGTATCCGTTCTCTCGAAAGTAGTAGACATGTACCAATATTTTTTTTTTTCTTGTCTTGTTGACTTTGTTTTACAGTTGTTGATTTTAAGAAGTGCTGTAAGAAGTAACTTAATGTAAAGTTTTTTCTTAAATACGTTCACGGTATTTATCTTTAGTGGGGTATTTGGAAAAGTTTAAATTTTACAAACTACGGAGGCAAAAGCGGTTTGTATTTTGCTTCTCTTTCACCTACAGTTTATGTTTTCATGTTTCCTAATCCTATGTTATACTTACAAAGGCTCTCTTTCTTTTTTTTCGATACAGTAATTTTCAACAAGGAAATTCTATTTTTCAAAACAGGCAAAGATTTTATGGTTTTGGCAAATGGTTTTTTTTTTTTTTTTACTTTAAACCTTTTCAGTTTCCTTGTTTTTCTAATTTTATTCTCTGAAACATTCTAGGTTCGCAATGAATGTAAATTTATCTGCCTTTGGAGCAATTTAAGTACGTTGACCTGCGAAATCAAGTCCATTTATTGACATTTTTTCTTGATAAATTTTTGTATTATTTTCCTAAGAGTTTCAAAATTTTCAAATGGCAATTCTGTGTAACTCTGAAACGACGGAAAATCTCAAAATTCTTTGACATTGACCAAGATATGCTTTCAAATGGCAATTCTGTGTAACTCTGAAACGGAAAATTTCAAAATATTTTGACATCAACTGAAAGATTGACATTTTCTACCAGGATACTTTCTTTTGCAGGTCATTGTACAATTAAGATTGACATTGAAATCAAATTGTTTTCGTCAACTTCAATCCTCTCTGACTTGACTTGAATAGAAACTCAAATCCTTTGAGCAATTTAGGTACAGATAAAATTAACATTGTAATTAAATTGTTCTTGACAACTTTTAATCTTTTCTAACATTGACATTTAAAATCAAATAGTTTTTGTCAACTTCAATCCTTTCTCACAAGACTTGAATAAAAAGTCAAATGCATTCAAGACTTAAATGAGTGAAGCGACCAAACTTTCCTCTTACTTGCGTAGTTTTACTTGTGTATTTTAGTAATGGGTAGAATCCTAAATTTTTCCAAACCCAAATCCAAGATTTTTAGGCTCTTTTGAATTTGAGTGCTGCTCAAATCATGAGCTTATTTTAAGGGTGTTATGCCTGAAGCAATATCCCTCATTTCTCTCCTCTTAAGTTACTTTGGTGTATCTCTTGTTCCTTTTAGCTCCCTTTTGTTATTTTTAGTCAGTCCTTTCCTTTGCATTTTAATCTTAAAGGCCTTCGTAAACGTTCAAACGGGTTTGATCAAACCATAGGGTTGCCAACTAAACTTGACCAAACACCTCAAAAATGGGTTTTATTGATGACAGGCTGATAATCTGTTTAGTTGTTTGATAAACAGAACGTGAACTGATCATGCATACATTATGGTCTAAGATCGAGAAACGGCGGCCAAAAATTAGTGATAATAAGTCACAAAAAATTAATGTTTTTAACCCTTTAAATCCGGCACTATTACAAACCCCTTTCACAAATTCTTTATCAATCTCAAAAAATAGAATGAACTTTTCTCGTTTAGTTTAATGTGCGTAGTGATTCTTTTAAAAATACATTAAAAACCACATTAATTTGGTGGTACAAATTTGTACCTCCAGGATACAAAGGTTTAAGCCTCATTTCAAACTATCCAGTGATATTCCTAGGTTAAAAGTATTTGTTATAAGTGTTCTCTTTGATTAAAATTGATCTTGAAAATTTGTAAATGATAAATTGATGAGAGATTTACTTTCTGATTTTTGGCCAATTTTTGACGATCTCTGACCATAGTGCAACAGTTGGCTCACCTTCTGTTTATGTGGATTTCTGCTCCAGTGTTGCCAGATTGAGGGTAAAAAGCCGTATCGTCCCCATTCAAATCAATGTAAAGCGTACGGCTTTTTCACCCCAATCTGGCGGCACTGTTCTGCTCATCGATTATGTGTTTGATCAAACCCGTTTGATCATATACGAAGTGCTGTAACAAAAACAAAGTGAATTGTTTGAGTGTCTGTGGCTGGACTTACTGTTAGATTTTTACCATTACTATTCTTCTTTTGAAGCAGACTTGTCGGAAAAAATCATTCAAGTACATTTTCTTTCAGCAAGTTGAAATGAAGAAAAATATTTTACAGTATAAACAAGATTTGCCAGTTGAAGAAAAAATAAAAAAGGATTAAATTTACGTTAATTAGAATTATTTTTGACTCCATCAATGTTAAAAATTGTACCTTTTGCTGCTCTGATTTGAAGAAAACAATGTGTTTGAAAATCACCGTCCCGGTAGACTTTTTCTCTTCAATGTTGTATCGTGTTGTTGTTTCCTACAGTTTGCAATTAGAATTGCACTATAAGACAGGGAAATGTACTTCGTAGATTCGGAGTAAGACTCGAAAAATTAGTGATACTGAACCTTTTTGTTGAATCCTGTAAAACCTAGGACAAGTTCTTAAAACTTAATTCTGAAATTTTTGAAGAGGACTATTGGAAGCTGACAAATTTTGAGTTTCAAGTTTAAAAACTGCATTTGTTGGTAAACTCCCGCGGATTTTATTTCACTAGATAGGGAGTATTGCCAGTCATTTTTCTGAATTCATATCGCAGTTTTTGGGTTTGTCTACATCAATGGACTGTAAATCAGATTGTCAGGGCCTCTGTAATTTTTCTATTGATTTTTTGAAACCATCAACTGTCAGAATTGTTTAAGAGATATAGACGTCTATTTTCTTGGAAGTTTTGACCTTTTGGGTTATTCCAGGTTAAGTGTTCCATCCATCACATGTTGAAACTATTTTTTTGTTTTAAAACATGAAGCTCTCCCAACTTTTTAGCAAAGAAATCAGTAATATTTGTGTGACATCTTACCCTTTACACTGCATAAAGCAACATTTGAGGATAAAAAAGTCATTTTAAGAGTTAACCTGGAATGACCTATTTGTTATATGAGTGCGGGTGAGACATAACTCTATCTCACTCTCTCTCTCTTTTAATCAATGGTCAAAACTATAGAGAGTATCCACCTTTTACAACTCAACCAATTTAATGGTTAGTGGCTCAAATTTAATTTAAAATTTACAGAGGCTCTGATCATCTTGAGCTTTGATTTGCAGTGTAGCCATTTGTTACAGATATTATCCGAACTCCTATTTAACTCAATGTAAAATTTGGATAATTTCTGCCATCCAATGGCAACTCTGTATTATAATGGTGTATTTATTTTCATTTTGCCCGATAACTTGGCAGTTTCTGAGGAGTACTCAGAGACAATATATAATATATCTTGCCCATGTTTGCGCGTGGTGGCAATTTTTTTTTTTTCGGGGCCTCAATAGAACACCACAAACATGGTCCATACGTTGACTAATGACCATGTTGGATGGTGCTCCTTAATGCTCTCTGTGTTAATTCCTGTTGAGCTCTGAAAAAAAAGTCAGCCACTGCGCGCACGGAGCGGTACTTTCGGATCTGAATGACCCAGGAGACATGTTAAAAACTCATTTTGTTAGGCATTATGTTTAATGATTTAGCTCTGTAAGAGTGTAGTATGTGAATTTTTTGTATTCTTTGGAGTAAATTTCAAAACCCATTTCTTTTTTTCATAAATGAATGAGATTGGCCAGTGGTATAACATGTTCAAATGTATCTGATGTTCCGTTCAAAAGTATCTTTGAAAAAGTCATAAATTTTATTTGTTTGATTATGAGAGTTTTTTCTTTACACTTGTGATGTTCAAGTTAGGTAGGCGTGAAAGTCACTCTTTTAAGGTATATTCTTGATTATTATTTTCCGGTTAAAATATGTGGTGCTGAGTCCATTAATTTCAAACTACCTCTCAATCTGCATATACTTATTCTTAAAATTCAGACTTTGTTGAAAATGGGAGACTACTTAAAAATCAAACTTACCTATATTATTGAGTGTTATCAAATTGAAAAAAAAGACTGATCTATAATGCACTATAAAAATGATCGAGCGAGGTAACCTCTGATATCATTTCTTCTCAGTAGGCTGATTCTGCTTTTTTTGGATGAGACGAGATAGTGGGAATTGATATCGATAATTTCCAATGGTTTAAATGGCGCTGCGAGACAGATTTGAAGTCATTAGAGTCGTGTATTTTAGACAAATGATTCCTCAGTTTGAGCACAACTTGATGATCAGCCTCAAATCTGTCCCGTGATGACGTTTCAACCAATGGGATTGATTCTCGCTATCTCGTCTCATCTCGTCTCATCTCGTCTCGTCCTTAAAAGTAGAATCAGCCCTTGGTGCAACACCTGACATTTCAGTGAAGCCTCCTGGAAATTCTGGGTGTTGCAACTAAAGAGTAATTTTGTCTGTTTTACGACAGAGCTGTCAGGTATCTTGCTCAAACTATTTTTAGTGTGTCATTTTGATACAACTGGATGCAGACTCCAGATTTTCCTTTTTGAAATTTTACTCGAAAATTTGAAAAATTTCTTGTGAAATTTAAATCAGATACTCCAAAAAAAGCATGCAATCTCAAGCAAATTGTTATCTTAATTTTTTTGAATTCTTGACCAAAATTTTTGTTTTTAAATTTTTGTTTAGGTGAGTGCGCATTATACGTAAGAAAATACTGTACTATAGCTTGTTCTCTCTCATATGTGACTCTAACAGAGTCATGCGAAGGTACCCTTCTTTATTTTCAAACTTTAGAAAAAATTCAAAGTTTGGTCACCTCTAAATTTTTCTCTTTCTTCATGATGAAATCGAGAATGTGTGGAAATGTTTTTTGCAAAGGTCTGGTTGTTGGTAAATTAGACTTGCGATCAAATCTGAAAGGTGTTAAATGCCATTGATTTGAATTTATGCAATTTTGCTTTTTTACCTCAAAGTTGTATTTTTTTTTAAAGCCACAATTTTTATTTTCTCCTTGATTTTCTGGTGCCATGAAAAATATAAGGCTGTTAAAAAACCTGGTTAAAATTGTCTAATAGACCTCGAATTTGTTGCAAGTCATTTTTTATCTCATGGGAAATAATTACTGGAACAACACCAGTTTTCAAATTATTGGCGAGACTGTTTTGAATTGTACCCCTAAACTCCCTTTTGCTATCGTGAAGGAGCTGATTGATGTATTCTTTGGTAAAAGGTTAGACACTACAGAGTGTTCTTAAGCACAAAAATTGTCCCATAAAAGTGGTTTTTTTATTGACATGGTGTGTTAAATTGGGTTTCTTTTCACTCTGGGACTCTAACTATACACTCATTGGCAGATATAAAAGAAACTCCAGTGTCACTTTTACAAATCTTGCTCAGTAACTCTTTGAAATAAGGGTTTTTAAGCACGAGCATACCCTCTGTATTATACGCCCTTTTACCAAAGAGTGCCTCAATTATTAACTGTCAAAAAAGGGCAGTTTACTGACCCAATCTGTTTTTCGTTTTGGCATTCAGTTTTTTAAGACGTCTGATTTGAATAGGCAAATGGTTTTTTTTTTTGCTTTTTTGTAGGTAACTTTATCAAACTTGAAGTTTCAAAATCCGCAAAAAAAATGTTTCCAATTTTTTGTGCTTGTCTTGTTTCAAGTGTCAAATTGAATCGTTCTTCAAATGAAGTGGTTGGTCTCAAAATGTTGATATCCAACTTTTTTTCAAAGATTATAGAATACACGTGGAAAAATTCAAGGCCTCCTTTGAACATCATTCTAAATTGTGTTTGGAACAAAATCAGTGTTTTGAGATTTTCTGCCTCTGTATCTAAAAACTTAATTTACATTAATTTTTTTTTGATAATTCATGCTAAAAAAGTAATAAACAGGATTTTCTGCGTTAAAGTTGTAAACAGCTCATTAATAATCTTTTGACTTCATGATTTATCTTTTCATGCAGTCATTGCTTCGGTGACTTACTGCCCCCCCCCTTCCCCCATTTTGGATAGTTCTTTTTTTATGGTCACCTTTTTTCTTTTTCTATCCTCGCTATTTATTGCATTTTTATTGTTGCATTAAACAAAGACATTAGGTTTCAAATCATAGAAATTTTACCATGTGGTTTCAGCTTTTACAGTTATTATTTATGTATTTATATTAATTACATTAAAAAAAAATATATACCTATCAATGTACAAATAAAGTTATGTATGTATTATGTATATAACTGTGTATTATCATAACACCAACAATATACAAATCATTATTTAGTTTCAAACAATGAAAACTTTGGTTCTTGCTACGTGAGTTTCATAATAATTCACAGCCTCTCTCACCATCTCGCATCCCTGATTTCCCTTATTTCAATGGGACTCTTGCTAACTTGGGCTGTAAGAATAGTTAATTCTTTCGTAAAATCGAGCAAAAAATATGATTGACACATTAAAAAATTATGAAATTCACTCACAGACTCACAAACAAAAAATTATTTTAGGAGTTTAAGGCATAATGGCAGAGCTATGCAGGCACCGTGGGAGATCCGTATCTGATTTAAGGATTTTCTCTGTGTGTTTCTTTAGAAAGAGTGACATATTACTATATTAGACAGGAATCCTAATTATAATTACAACTACGTAGCTCCACCATTGAAGATCAAGATTCTCATCGATGTAATTTGTCTCTCTTTCTATAGAAACACGTAAAAGAAAAGTCTTAACCCATGTTTGCCCATGGGGTTGTTAACGACCCACTTATAATGGTTTTTTTTTTTTATCAAATTAAAGTAAATTTTGGCCAATTTTACTCAAAAATCAATGTTGTGATCTTTCAGCACCTATAATTTAGGTGGACCAGAAAATTTCCAAATTTTTAAATTTAAAATTTTTGTAACTCTAAGATGGTGTTTTTTCAGAAAAACACCATAAAACACCCAACATGTTCAAAAAAAGTTGGGCAAATATGGGCTAAGTTGGATAGGAATCTCTCATGGAGCCTGTGTAGCTCTTCCACTATACCTTTATCTTTAAAGTCATTTTGTGAGTCTGCGAGTGAATTTTGTAGTTTTTTTATGTGCTCATCATAATTTTTGCAGGATTTTACTCAAGAGTCAACAATTCAATCCCATTCAGCAATAGTAAGCAAGAGCCCCATTGGACGGATAATTGCAGATCAGACTTAACTGCTATTGATTTTACATGTAGGTAGTTCTTTTCTGCAAAAAACTGTCTAATTTATTTTTCTCGCAGAGAGTTTTCTTTGTTTGATCATAGCACGGCCAGTAAACAATAAAAAAAAAATGTTGAAGTAAATTCTTCTTTAACTTTCACTACACTAAACCTTGAAATTTTGGCATCTCTTCGAATGATACTTGTTTGTAATTTTCAGCGAGTACTGTTTTCAAGTGTGTCGCATGCTCTTTGTCCCTTGTCTCACACATAATCGTTACCTGAAATATAAAGAAGGCAATGAATCAATTCATGCGTAGAGAGTCAGAATGAAGGAAATTCACAGTTACTCAAGTATATATTATTGGTGTATAAATGTTTAGTTGTAATATACTTCAGCCGTTTGTAAAATTGTGAATCATTGCATGATTTCATGTTCACACGGAAAAAAAAGAATGGTGTAATTTACCATTCGCATAGCTGATTTTGGCCCCTACCAGAGTTAAGATAAACTTGACCAGAGTTATGGAACATTTGACCAGGAATCAGGTCAATTTCACTTGATACCTGGTCAAATTTTCCATAACTCTGGTCAAGTTTATCTTAACTCTGGTAGGGGCCAAAATCAGCAATTTGAATGGTAAATTACACCATTCTTTATTTTCTGTGCAAGATCACAAGTCTGAAATTATTGCACCGCTCCTGTTATTTTCAAGGTACCGTTAATCTATCCAAGCCTGTGTGAATAGGTTGTTAAAATTTTGATTCAACTGACATTTTTATTCTTAAACTTTACAGGAAATGATGATTTTTTAACTCACTTAAGTCAGGTTTGATTAAATATTTATAATGGGTTTGTTGCAAACTTTTTCTACAGAACTGACAAGTGTTAATGCTAGTGCAAACTATAGTAGTTCCATAAAATCCCCTGTCTAAAACACGATTTTATGGTACCAAACAATTTCAAAATTCACGCCATCACTTTACTCGAATCGCCACTCAATTCTTTGATGCAAATCTGGTTTAAGTAAATATCAGTGGCGTTGCAAGCATTTTGGCAATTTTTGTACTTTCTCCATTTAAACCCATTAAAAATATCAATCTAATGGTTGTTCTGTGAACACTCTCGAATTCGACCTTTTAGATAGGTAAATAGTGAAAATAAAACTTTGCCAAACTGCGCGCTACGTTACTGGTAAGCAAAGCTACTGTTTTGCGTATAATTAATGACATTTTTCAATGCACCGATAATTTTGTTGGTTGAGAAAAGATTATACATAGTTCAGTTCAGTGAATGACTGTGATGTACAAAAATACTCGCGTCTGTAGTCTTTTTTCAACCGGTGGAGTCATCGATGACTTTAAAAAACTTGCGGATGTATTAATAATTGAACAGAGATTGCTCCGATTGAGAAAAGAATAAAGATCAGAGTGTTTTCGGGCAGTAAAGTCTTACGCTGAACTGAACTGTGTAATCTTTTCTCAACCGATGGAATCATCAATGAATAGAAAAATGTCATGAATTAATTGCGAAACACAGCTCTGTTGGTAAGTATCAGCACATTCCTTGAATAGATTTACTGTATCTTGAACCTTGAAGTGAGATTCATACTTCCAAATGAAATGACTGATTAAACAATAGGTTTGCTCATCCAAAGAAATCTGAATTTAACCACAGTTTTGATTTCTAGGGAAGGGCACATCTGTTGTTTTATTGACCCTTCCTGGTTGGATGTCATCTCAACTGTCTATTTCTTTTCCTTTCTCTTAATTTTAAAATTGTAAATCATGGATGAATGATTTTTGTTGTTTAAGTTTTTGCGAGAACGCTCATGCGGAAAATCAATGACAATTAATTTTTAATATTATTGTATCTTTAAAAGATTTGTTTAAAAACATTGTATTCTTCAGAATATATCATCCAATCGCACATGCTGGCCTTCTTTGTAATTTTGTCCTAGAGCTGAAGCAGTTTGAGTATTGGGCAGAGCTGCCGTTTTGCGTATAATTAATGGCATTTTTCAATTCACCGATGATTCCACCGGTTGAGGAAAGATAACACAGTTCAGTTCAGTGTATGACTGTAATGCACAAAAGTACTCGCATCTGTAATCTCTTCTCAACCGGTGGAGTTGTTGATGACTTCAAAAAACTCGTGGATATTTTAATAATTTAATGGTGATTCAGCCGATTGAGGAAAGATCATAGATCAGAGTTATTAAAGAATATTTTCATGCAGCGCAGTCATACAATGAACTGAACTGTGTAATCTTTTCTCAACCGCTGGAATCATTGGTGAATTAAAAAGTTCATTGCTTTTATGCAAAATGGCAGCTCTGGTATTGGGCCCTCACCAGTAGAGCTCGTTTCAGTAGTGTAGGCACACCTAGACCAATACTCTTTGGAATTTAACAATATTCTTTCTCTTATTACATGGTAAAAAGGAACGATAATGCATTTTGAGCGTTTGTTATTCATTGAGGAACACTTTTTAATCAAATGTTTTATCCGCAGGAAAGTTTTGTTTTGATTTAAAGGCATGAAAATTGAAAATTCTCCAAAGATTATAGTATCAGTCTAGGTGCACCTACACTTCTGAAATGAAACCAAGCAGTGTTCTTGTATGAAACACATCAGTGAGCAGTTGGTTTGCCAAGAGTCAACTTAGCGAACCCCTCACCAATCCGTTTGATGTGCTTTTGGTAGGTTCAGTCGGTAAATCAAATAATGTCAGTCGACTCCTTAAATTTTGGCAAGATAGGCCTCCTGCAATGTTTCAATGCACTGTGTTAAGTACTGCAGGTTGCCTACCTAAACCAAAATTTAAGGAGACAATTGACATTATTTAATTCGTTGACTGTAGCTCAACTGTAAATTGCTTCTTGAACTGTTGACTGAAAATTAGGATTACCACCAAAATTTACTGGAGGAATTCTATTTTTTCTGATGAAATATGTCGGCCTGAATGTTTTCAAGTGGTTGGTAACACTTACCCCAGAAAGGAAGAAATATTTTTAAAACATTGACAATATTTTTAAAATATTGTCAATATTTTAAAAACATTTTAATAAAAAAAATTTCAAAAAATTTTAACAAAAATATTTTAAAAATATTTTCAAAAGGCAAAAATATTTTTAAAATGTTTTTAAAATATTTTAATTAAAATGTTTTAAAATGTCTTTGTTAAAATGTTTCAAAAATGTTTCATTTTCCTTTTTGAAACAATCTAACAAAAACATTTTAAAACATTTTAATTCAAATATTTTAAAAATATTTTTTGCCTTTTGAAAACATTTTTTTAAATATTTTTGTTAAAATTTTTTGAGATTTTTTTTATAAAATGTTTTTAAAATATTTACAAAAGGTTACCGAAAAGTTTTCGGCAAAATTTTCAAAATGTTTTTAAAATATTTCTTTCATACTGGGACCACCATGCAAGAGCGCCAGAATTATTCAATGTAAAAGTGATCATTAGTACTGATCACAATGACTCAAAGGGTTGAAAGCAGGGCTGCCGTTTTGCGTATAGCTTTACAAATTTTCCCATTAAATTCAATGTAAAACTTTTGAATATCCCGCCAACTTTGGCAGCACTGGTTTAAAAACAAAATGAAATATTCCCATTAACAACAAGCTTTGGCACTGACTCGTACAGTGCGAAACGTGCAATTTGGCAACATTGTATTGTTTCCATTTAAACCTATGTAAAAGGTCAGACGCGGAGGTGTTCACCGAACACCCAACTGTTCGATATTTTTCATGGGATTAAACGGAGGAACTACAACGTTGCCGAATTGCAAGCTACTCCATTGGACTCTTAGAGTGTGGAGTGCACCCCTCAAATAAGTCCCCCTAGTTCACTCTTGCTTTAGCTTCTGATTAGTTGTTTTAGACGAATAATACCTTGACTCCGAAAACATTCGACGTGACCCACGCTCGTTCGTGAATTATATCCTTAATAGAAACTTCTAATTTGGCCAAAAGTCGTGTTAGTTCGGCAATACCTCCTGGCCGATCGCTGATGTTGACTGAGAATTTCATTAGACGTCCATCAACTGCCAGTCCTCTCTCAAGACATCGACCCAAAATTGTTGTATCAATGTTTCCTCCACATAGAAGGAGTACCACGCTGAATAGAAAATAACATAAAATTTCAAAGGATTTCATAAAAAAAAAGGGTAAATATTAAGATGATTCCAGGCGAAACTTTCCCAGTTTTCAATCCGATGGAAAGCGCCACTAGTTGCTCTTGAGATAAGCCGCATTTTAAATTGAAACCAACGAAAAAACGCAAATTCCAATAACGTCATCAGCAACTGCGAATTTTTTTTTTATGGATTTTTTGAGCCCGAAACGAGCTAAATTGGTTAAGAATTGAAGCCGCAAATGATTAAATTAATTAGAGAGTGAGAGTGAGTGTGAGTGATAATATGTCTATCTACCTCACTCGCACTCATTGAGGCTTATGAGAAGATTTGTATTTCATAATTTCCGGCTTTAAAATTTGAAATTTTAGGCCTGGGAGGTGAGCACGGAGGATCGGATCGTTTTGGTATCGTTATCGTTATCGTTTACATGTCACCTTATGGGTGGCTCAACTGATCGAATCGTTTTGAGCCCCTCATAACGATTGAAACGGACAAAAGGAAACGCTGAGTCGCGGGCTGTCGTAATCTCGATCGTTTGAAGTAGGAAGAGGTGAGGAGGGGATCACCTGCGCAATCGAGCAGCGCAGAAGCAAGCCCATTTGATTTAATGCAAACGATAACAGTACCAAAACGATCCGATCCTACGCAATGGCCCCCCTAAAACTTCCAGAGTATCTTCCTAAAGTACGCTCGCAGGTGCTGACGTTCCTTAAATTCGTGCCGTAGCGTAAATTCGTTAATTTTAGAGCCGTAAACTGTTGACTTTTCGAGCAGCGCTACCTGGTGTCCACGGTTCAAACTAATCGACTCTGGAATCATCTTTAGGTAGATTTACAATAACTAAATGCACTTGCATTACTTAAAGGCGCTGAGGAGATAGTACTGCCCTTGATGAGTTTTTGACTCCCCCTTCCCATACCTCGCTCAGCGTTCTGCTGTCAGACTCGTTGCTATTGAAGCGGGGGGGGGGGACGCCTTCAATTCGATAGATAGGCAAAACCAATACTGCAGAGTAGGAATATTTAACTACCAACTAAAGAACGAGCAAGCGTTGATTTCTTTTCATAACCTGGTATACTAGCTGTTCAGGACAAGAAGAAACTTGTCGATTCAGGTAGAAATGCACTGCTTTACAACGCCAAAGCTTCGAATTGAAGCAGTTGCGCTCACATGGGCTCCGTCCGATTAGACCCTTCACAAGGGCGAAGCAATACCGAGAATCGCCTGACTATGAATTTTATCTGTGCAAAAGTCAAATTAAAAACGGTTACAGGTACGGCAGATTGGATTTGTACCCTGCCTGTAGCGAAAGTAACAAAATGCCTAGGAACCTAGGTCGGTACCGGTGAGCAAAGTGACTTCAAATTAATGAATGTCACTTAACGTTTAAAAGCGTCAATAGCGCGTTTAGCATCAAACGTTTATTTCTTACCGTTTCCCTTGTAACTCATTTAGTTGTCCCGCTAAAATTGCAGCTAATCCAGTGGCGCCAGCTCCTTCACACACACATTTCTCCAATTCGACTAACCTCAAAATTGAGATGGCTATCCATTCTTCTTTTACTACGACCTGTTAAACACATACCGATAGGTTACACATTTGTTCAAAGTGAAAGAATGAGAAATTGAGGATTTGTCTAGTATAAACTGCTATATAGGACGCTTATTGCATCGGCGGATACAGGGAGAGGTGGCGAAAATCCCAAGCCCCCCCCCCCCGTTTGCGAGGGCTGAGTACGCCAATTGACGCTTTGAAAGAAAAACATACACGGGAAATAATACGAGTCCTTGCGTGATGCTCAGTAAGTCCTCAAGTCACTGGCGGCGCGTCAGAAGGGTCAAGGCGGGCCACGGGGCGGGGGTTCCCCATTATCTTTAAAAGTCCAGGCTTATGTGGCCTTACACTTTTCGAATTTGTATTAGATTCAATTTCGTGTGTTAGTAGACTTGTTTCTACGTGTTTCCATGGAATTTTATTATGAAGCCCCCCCCCCCCTTCAAAAAATAATAATCAACTACAAGCTCCTCTTTTTTTTGACCTCCGCGCCGCCACACTATATGGTCTGAGATTGTCAACAAATTGCCAAAAATGAGAAAGTAAATTGTTCACTGATTTATCATAAACAGGGTGACTACACAACAAAAAGTTTCCTCTCGCAAAAGTTGGGACGGTTGCTGTTGAAGAAATTGAAGGGGCTTTTTACCATTTCATGCACCATTTCTGTGTACAAACCTGCCTTGAAGTTGTCTAGAAAGTAAAAATACATGCAAATGAGGTGGTAAATGTAGGTTTAGCACGTAGAGCTTAAATCTTGATGGTTCTCGTTGAAATCGTACCATGATTAGAAGAAGTTCCTTCAATTTATCGAGTAATAACCACCCTAACTTCTGAGTTGGGACTATTTCTTAGTCGCCTTGTGTAAACCAAACTTTTAATTGATTTTTTTCTACTTTGCCACACTCACCATCCTATCCACGAGAGGTGCGGCTGTCGCAAATGCATTAAACCCAACCATAGGAACTGCCAAGCCATCAGCTAAAGTTGACTCACTTTTGACCAGAACTGGGCCTCCATGTTCCAGCGCTTTTGAAAAACTAGGACACCGCTCGGACTCGACTCCCTGAAAATGAAAATAAATAGACATTTCATTCTTTTTTTCTTTCCATGTGATAAGTAAAGTAGGTAACAATGAAATATACGGGTCAGGTTATTTGAAAATTCAGGTTCTCTCAGACGATATATACAGGGTGTCCCAGACCACCCGTGTAGGTACTTTTTCTCAAAAACGGCTGGGAGTAGAGAGCTGAAACAAAAAAGTCAGATAGGGAATTGACCCCAAAGAATTCAATGACAATATTTTCAAAGCCCCCCGAGGCCCCCCGGGGGGGTTTTGGGGGGGTTCGAAACACATTTTTCCATTTTTGGCGGGAAAAAGCCTATAAAAGGTACAAAAATAAGTTCAGATTCTGAAAGAGCAACTCATTGCCGACATTTTTACTTCAGTAACTTTTTCCAGAAAACCCCAATTTTTGGGGTTATGGGCCCTTTTGGGGGGAAATTTTCATTCGGCCACTGTGACCACACTATTCAATATTTTTCAAAAAACTAAAATCCATCTGAAAGAGGAGATCAATACCTTTCGATTGATGTGCCACATAATACCTAAAAAGGAAAAATTAAGGCCCCCACGTAGACTCCAAAATTTGGGGGTCTTTGGGCCCCCCCCACGTAAAAAAAGTCAAATAGCAAGGTATGGCTTGTGATACATCGATCGAAAGCCCTCAAAGAGTAGAATAAGATGACGCAAAGAAAAATTGTCTACAATCATTACTTTCAAAATGGCGGCCATTTGAAAATTATGGGTGTTCAAAGGAAAGTCCTGGGAAAAGAGTCCAAGGTTGAACGATACATGGATTGAAAGGCCTTCAAAAAAGCAAACGAATGGAACAAACCGCAAATCAATCCGCCTCTTCAATCAAAAGTTATGACCGATTGAAATTTAAGCAGCCTTAAATAGGCCTTATTGAGCCCTTTAAGTTTCAATCGGTCATAACTTTTGATTGAAGAGGCGGATTGATTTGCGGTTTGTTTCATTCGTTTGCTTTTTTGAAGGCCTTTCAATCCATGTATCGTTCAACCTTGGACTCTTTTCCCAGGACTTTCCTTTGAACACCCATAATTTTCAAATGGCCGCCATTTTGAAAGTAATGATTGTAGACAATTTTGCTTTGCGTCATCTTATTCTACTCTTTGAGGGCTTTCGATCGATGTATCACAAGCCATACCTTGCTATTTGACTTTTTTTACGTGGGGGGGCCCAAAGACCCCCAAATTTTGGAGTCTACGTGGGGGCCTTAATTTTTCCTTTTTAGGTATTATGTGGCACATCAATCGAAAGGTATTGATCTCCTCTTTCAGATGAATTTTAGTTTTTTGAAAAATATTGAATAGTGTGGTCACAGTGGCCGAATGAAAATTTCCCCCCAAATGGGCCCATAACCCCAAAAATTGGGGTTTTCTGGAAAAAGTTACTGAAGTAAAAATGTCGGCAATGAGTTGCGCTTTCCGAATCTGAACTTATTTTTGTACCTTTTATAGGCTTTTTCCCGCCAAAAATGGAAAAATGTGTTTCGAACCCCCCAAAACCCCCCCGGGGGGCCTCGGGGGGCTTTGAAAATATTTTCATTGAATTTTTTGGGGTCAATTCCCTATCTGACTTTTTTGTTTCAGCTCTCTACTCTCAGCCGTTTTTGAGAAAAAGTACCTACACGGGTGGTCTGGGACACCCTGTATTTTAAGAAATTTCATCTTACAAAACTTATTGCACACAATTCATTGACAAGAGTTATTGGACTGAACGTATCTTTTCTTCATTTCATAGACAAAAGAGGGATTTTTTATTTTATAAACATACTTTAGGCGCAATTTAAGGGTAAATTGGAGCTATTTTTGTCCATTACTTATCTTTTTTGTGAGTGTAAATATTCATTGCTTTCTTTATTTTTTTCTGTTAGTCTTTGCTTTGTTTTGCTTTGCTTTGCTTTCCTCTCTCTTTCCTCTCCTTCTCTTTCTTTCCTATTTTTCATCAAAATTTGGGGGAGGAGGGGAGGCAAAAAATACTCCTCCCCCTTCTTCTCATCTCAAAAATATTGAAGATTACTCCACTGAACAAGAGTAACTATGGCAGTGGTTTGCCTTATTGTTGTTAGAGTTGCGTTGATAAAAATGAAGGCGACCACAAGTTTTTAGTGTGGGTGATATATTGAAAGTGCCGGAACTAAATTTTAATTTTGTTTTTGGCATTAGCGTAACAAAGAGAGTTGTTGTTATCGTGATAACAATGTTTTTGTTCTGATTTGTCGAAAAAAAGAAGAAGAAAAACCTACTTACAATTATTTTGATATTTGGGTGAAGAGTCTTTACGGCCAAAGCTACACCAGCGATTAACCCTGCACCACCAACAGGAACTATAATTGCATCGATATCAGGAACCTCATCAACTACTTCTAAACCTAGAGTACCCTGTCCAGCAATGATGTCCGGATGGTCATACCTGTTGGCAAGAAAGAAACTTTTTAGACTTTTGTAGCTTCATATATTATGTTAGAGCCATCGACCATATCAAGAAACAAATTTTTTTCGATTTTTTCGATTTTTTCAGTTTTTCGAATTTTCAGTTTCCTCCAACGTGGTCGGGGGGGGGGGCGCTCCACTTTGATCTATCAATCAAATCACTAACAATGATGTTTGCATTGTAGGTATGTTATATGACTGTTATGATGTACACCTATATTTGCAATTTTTTAAAACTTCACCAATGTTTGACAGAATTTCACCAGAAAATTGCTCCAAACGATTCTCGAATTCTCGGCTTGCGAGAAGATAATAAGTACGGTAAGTTTGTACGAATCCTAAAAATGTCTCGGACAGTTCTAGTGTCAAGCATAATTGATGTATGCAGGATAAAAAATGAATGTTCGTTGCACAAATAATGCAATAATTTATGAATGCGGATAAATTATTTTAAAATTCAACTAGGGGAAAATTAAAATATACAAAGTTTCATTAATTTTTTCAAAATGTCAAATTTTCAAAACTTGAAAATTGAAATGAGTTGGAAATGGAATCGGGAGACCTCTTGAGGAATCCTCTTAACAGGAAAGCAGTGGCGGATCTAGAAACCTTTCAGGAGGGGCCGAGGGCTAGAACACACTTTTTCTAGAAAAAGCCCAACATTTCCTCTGAAGATTTAGGTTAGGTCAGGGGTTGACCCTTTCAATACCACGTCCGAGTTATTGGATCTCGTATCTCTATTTCTCATTGACAGTAAAAGCTGCCTACTCCAAATCGTTAACACTCGCAAAATAATGTTTCATGGAGAGCCTGCAATTACCGAGATAGGCAAAATTAACACCGCGGAGTACGAATGTTTATCTACCCACTGAATTTGTGTCTATATCTCTCATTGACAGTAACAGTTACCCACTCCAAATCGTTAACACTCGCAAAATAATGATTCATGGAGAGCCTGCAATTACCGAGATAGGCAAAATTAACACCGCGGAGTACGAATATTTAACTATCCACTGAATTTGAACGATTTATAACTTTGAATCCTTCATGTAACCTGAACCCGCTGTAGTGAAAGGGTTAAGGAAGGTTGTTGCTTTAGGAAATGGGTCCTTTAGCCCCCTCCTCCCACCCCGATCCTGCGACTGCAAAAAAAAGCACGGAAGATGAAGGATAAAAGAAAATATTTATAATTGGCGGCTGTTGCGGCAAATATTATGCAGTATCATAAGATGGCGGCTTTCAGTGGGGTCGCGTGCAATATGACAAGACTGTATTCTATCTATTTAAACTCATGTAAAAGGTCGAATTCAGGGGGTGCGCAGCGCACAAGGATAATTCGATTTATTACATGAGTTCAAATGAAGGAGTCGCATTGTTGTCATATGGCATGCGACGCCACTGAGGCTGCTTTAGAGACTCACCCATTGATATAGACTAAACCCCTTTCCTTGGATAATCTCATTGCTATTGATTTGGCCTCTTTCATATTTTGACCTTGGACAATGACGTTGGCGTTAAGGTTGCGACAGGACTGTATTTTCATGATTGGCGCTACAATTGGCATGACCACTGTCACCGAAATTTTTAATCTTTGGCCGTGGTATGAGAGAGCTTGAGCGTGGTTTCCTAGCGAGGCTGAGATGCAACCGGTCGCTTTTTGTTCCGGAGTTAGTTTCATCAGCGCATAACTGGCTCCTCGTTCTTTGAAACTGAAACAATAAATAATCAAATAAGTTATATAATCGTACCAAAGAATGGGTCTCTAGCTCTTGCTAACTTTGGCGATTGAATCACGTAAAATCCATCGAAAACTATACGATGAGCAGTGAATAACACATTAAGGGGAGAAGGAGGTCCTATGTTAAACAATGTTAAATATTATGCTTCACTTCTGGTGCACTTTTCTCAGGAACTATTTTACCTACAAGGCTGCAATTTTGCATGAAGTTGTGTAAGAGTGTTGACAATCAGTGGAACTAGGATTTTAAAAATTCATTGAATTTTTTTTGAAGTTGAAGGTTAGGTTGATTTTTTCACTTTTGTTTTGAGCTTTGAATGTCTATAAAAAAAAACAAAAAAAAAAAAAAAAAAAAAACAAAAAAAAAAACAAAGGAGCTACTCAGAATATCCTAGTTCCACTTATAGAGCTTTCTCTGAGGAAATTAAAAAAAAAAAAAAAAAAATCCATGAAAATAGTATCACTAGTTCCTGAGAAAAGTGCACCAAAAGGTAAAAAAACCAGGGTTTCCAGTGTCGCAAAAAGAAAAAACTAAAAATCAGCTGACCTGATAAGGACTCTTCAACTTCAAAAATTCATAAAATATTTTATTTTTTTTCTAAACTTTACAATGTATCATATCATTTCAAAGCTGAGAACGTCCTCTTTCAAATAAAATTAAAAACAAAAAAAAACATTTTTTTTTCATTTGGGACCTCCTTCTTCCCTTAAAAAATCACGAAATTTACTCATAAATTCATAAAATGACTAAAGTTGAAAGCGTATAATATAATGGCGGGGCTACGCAGGTATACTATAAGAGAGTATTATAATTTGGGGGTTACCAGCCTGTTACCTCTGAGTGTTTCTAGATGAGAGAGATATTTCCATCTGGATCTCCTATGATACCTGCATAACTCCGCTATTTTTACTCTTAAACAATTAATCTCTTTAGAAATCTGAAAAAGTTTCGCCTGAAATCATCTTAAAAGGGCTCACGCCAACTCTTTTACATTATTTGGCATCACTTTTGTTAGATTCTGAATAGACATTTGTACTGATGTATAGTTAGTTAACATAATAAGCCACACTTTTCATGAATACTGTAGTCCCTCGATTATCCGAACCTCGATTATCCGAACATCCGGAAATCGGGTGAAACCAATCGGGTTAGCGATTAGCAGCAAACAAGTTGGGTAACGCGAATAAGCAACAATCCATCACTAAATTCTTCGGCCGCAAGTAACTTTTCGTACATACCTCAATTTCATTTAATTTAAATTCTATATTGTAAATATTATTTCTTAAATTCGTTAAAAAGGGAGGGGGGCGGATGGAGCTCGCAATTGCAAGTACCTCCACGCGGTGAGCTCTGGAAACTGTTTTTATACGTTTAGCACATGTTAAACGTATAAAAACGGGCTAAATCTTGCATAATCTAAAAGCTCCCTCGATTATCCGAATTTTTCGTTATCCGAACAACCCACCGCCACATTAGGTCGGATAATCGAGGGACTACAGTATTTGATATAAATACTTTTAAAAAAATCATACCTGCCGGTATATTGAAGAAAATCTTTCTTTAAGAAAATTTCCATTCCTGTGATATCTGATAGATGTGATTTCTGAAAATATGAAATAATTTTAATTAGTCCAACCCTATGAAAGATGGACAGCTTTTAAATAATTCCTTCCTTTTTATGTAAATTAAGGGAAAATGTCCTTTAACATTCCTTGAATTTGAAACACCCATTTTGAGCACAAAAACAAATAGAGAACTTAACTACATTTCAATATTAGTTACCAAACTTAGAGATACATAGAGCGAAAGACAATAAAAAAAACTGAGCATTTTGGCGCAATCTGGAGATTGATATTGTTTTTCGTATTCGAGATCGAATTTTGAAGATGGGTAAAAATCGAACTTTAATTACTATTTGATATCTCGACGACGAAAAACGATATCAACTGAGTGCGCCAAAATGCTTAATTTTGTATGCCCTTTTGATCGATGCATAGTAGGGGCTGCGTAGTAACGGAATTAGTGATATAGCCCCTTTGGGGGGAAAAATAATGTTTTAAAAGTTTTACACTGAAAAAAAAAAAAAATGATGAATTCAACTCTTTTTTAGTTAGAAGTATGGACACCACTTAAAAACTATCAAATTGACTGTTTAAATTAGTTAAATTAACACGGAACGGAGGTAATTTAACTAATTTTAAACAGTCAATCTAACAGTTTTTCAGTGGTTTCCATACTTTTAACTAAAAAAAAGTCAAATTCGGCACCTTTTTTTTTCAGTGTAGGGGCTCTAAAATCAATTTTCGACGAAAATGTAAAAAAAAAACATTTTCCTATACAAAAAGTACTTGCTTTTTGGAGTATTTTTAACCCTTAGTTTTTTTTATTCCGACTCTTTAAATAGGAGTAATGCTTTTTTGAAAATGAGTCCAAATCGAACTTTGCCTTTCTACACATCAAAAACAAAAACTGAAGGTATCAACTTCCGGTTTACGCCAAAAGTCTTAGAATTCCACGTCTTTTCAAACAATGTATAGCAAGATAGGGGTTGCTATTTGACATTTTTTGAGATAGCCTCCCAGGGGGCCCCTAAGGGACTGGGGGATTTTAACCCCTCTTCATCCAAAATGATGAAGAATGGTTCAAACCGCAACTCTTTATCTCAATTAGCAAGAAAAAACGAGGGGAGGGGAGATAAAGAATACACCCTGTATACATAAGTACATAGCTGTAGGCAGGATATTGTCTATCTCTCTCTCTCTTAGCCCATTTAAACGCATGTATTAGAAAATGATGGATATAGGGGCTGTCACGTGACTTCAGCCCTGTTTTTATCCTTTTCTAACACATGCGTTCAAATGGGCTAAGAGAGAGATAGACAATATCCTGGCTACGGCTATGCATAAGTATATGTACACGTCTCGAGTACATTTATGAAAGTGAAAGGTGAGCATTATATTTAGCGAATAAGTTCTAGTTTTCGTCTTACCATACATGGCGTTTTTACGAGTCCGTCTTTGATTTTGTAAGCAGCTGACGTTATGTCAGCAAATGTCACAACGCTCGGCTTATCAGGAAGACAGAATGGATCGACTTCAGCCTCATCAGCCTGTACAAACAACAAATTTAAACTTAAGGATATCATTTCTATTCACATGTGCTTTATTTTACCATCCCCAGGAAAGATACAGATTTTTACGAAGGTACACCGTTTTTCAAGAAAAAGTTCGAGGGTTAATTGTCGAGAATGCCGTGCTCCACTGCTCCTCTCAAATTTCATTTTTATCTGCGGTACTTATACTTAATGGGCCTTTTGCAAACTTTTGCTGTGCGCAAATCAATTGTTCAATGTGATGTAAAAACCAGCGAAAATCATGAAAATCACATTGAGAGAGTTTAAAATTCAGTAATAAATTCACATAACTGCTATAACGGCGAGTTTGTAATGGCGGCTCAACGCAGGTATCATGGGGGATATCTGTGTATTTAGCCACTTTCTCGGAAACACAGAGACATGCCACAATTTAGGTATAGGAATCTCGCATGATACCTGCGTCTCTCCGCCATTAAGCCCGATTCCAAGAGTGAATTTCGCGATTTTTCAGTGTATTCATCGTCATTTTTAAAGGTTTTTATGCGATAATCAATTCTTCAATCACAAAAGCAAAAGTTTGAAAGAGCCCCATTGAAGAAACGACAATGTGTATAAAATATTTTAATAACGAGCGGGTTAAAATCAAGGAATCTGATTGATTTAGGTCATTTTTATAATTGTGAAATCAGTGACCGCGACTGGTCAGTTTCAAATTTCCCGCTTCTTACAAAAAAAAAAAATAAATTGGGAGGTATATTCTTTCTTTAATTCTCTGAGTTGGATCTGTAACTTTTCTTCTTTCTTGATTTTGTGCTAATCATCGCTGCTTTTACTTCCTCTGTTTAAAAAGAAAAATTAATTTGCTTTTGTCGTTTTTTGTTTTTTGTTTTTTGTTTGTTTTTTGCTTTTTCCTGTTAGCTGCTGCTCGCATATCCATTGATTCCCATCAATGATGTTTTATTATTCGTTAATAAGTGTGAACAAAATAAGTTTGATGATGGCATAGTTTTAATTTCTTCAATTCATAAGCGAGTGAACTCAAAATAGAAAATTGTCATGAAAACAAGAACAAGGTTATTGAGAAGTGGCATAATTTTTTTTTTTTTTTTTTTTTTTTTTTTTTTTTTAACTATATCATTGCTTTACAACTTTACGAGCGTTGTAGTAATTCTTTCCTACCATCCTCGTACCATTTATAGAAAACGAGTTTTTATTCATGCTTAGTTTTAATTTTTATGACTACCTAATGGGGGGGGGGGGGTGTAAGTAAGTACTGGCGAACGCAAAACGTTTTGACAGTGAAGAATGCACGCAGATCGAGCGCACAAAGGGTGGTTTGATTACTCGAGGATTTGCTTTATAACTATCTCGCATTTTTGACTACTATCCACCATCCACCTACTTTCCGCCTAAAACTTAGGCGTTTGATAGTACATCAGTTTGCACAAAAAACCTTAGTTTAAAAAGTTAAATTAAGAATGTTCAAGGCAGTCAAAAGTTGAAATTCGGTAAAGAGAGGGTCACTGCGTTTTCACATTATCACATAACCTTGGTGATAACAGTTGATCAAAACAATAAAATGTAAACAAAGCCAAAACAAACATTGAATTGCATTACAAAACGAGGCCGATAAAAAAAGAGAAAACCCGACCGTGAAATTATGCAAGGCTTTCCCTTTGAAAGTTGCGAAACTTATAAGTATAGAGGCTGAGTCAGCTTATGAAACAAAACTTACAGCCACCGTTGAGTTTTGAGAGGTGTCCGACATGATCACTAATAAACAGATTTTTCACGAAATTAAAAATGTTCAATTGACCTGTTTGTATTACAAGTAATTCATGGATGTTCAATATACGAAACGCTTTTATCTTGAGGAAAACGCGTCTTTGACCGTCAGAGCGGTCGGTGTACTGACTGTTACAGAAGTTGACAAGAGGCACGCTCAAGAGGGGAAAATTCTAAATATTGTTCTCAATCACGAGATTAGAAAAGTGGTTCGATTATGCCTAGAAGTGCTATACGTTCTCTGTACTTCTTATCAAAATGGAGCTAAAGTGTTGAGGCTATCGAATAATATTTCCGTTCAAAACGTCGCTCAAACGGGTCGAAGTATAAGGCTTTGTGGACATTTCTGTTGGATTGAAATCAAGTTTATAAATGTTGAATACCTAGCGTGGTAAGAAAAAATGACTCTAAAATATTTCAGCTTCACTGCTACAACTAAGCTAGATAAAATGAATACAAGTATGAAATACGGACCCTTAAACTTTTCTGAAACAAAAAAGTACACACGCACTTTCCATTTCCAGAAATATTTTTTGTTTATTTTAGGTTGCGCAAACTGTTTTTGTTTAAAACGCCGCTCGAAGGGACTGAAATGTTAGGTTTTGTGGACATTGGACAATCCTCCTCCAATAAAAATCAAGAAGATAAATACTGAAATTCGCGGTTTAACTAAAGCTGCCAACAATTCTACAGCTTTTTAACTAAACTCGATAAAATTAATTAAATCATGAAATATTGACGCAGAAACTTTTTTGAAACAAAAAAGTATACTTTCCATGTAAAAAAATGTATAGGTATTGAATTTCAGTGTGTGCGTCATAGCTCAATGTCCGATAGTCAATGTTGCCTAATTGCCTGAGAAAACATTAATTTACTTTCCTTCCTCTTCAATTCAAGGTGATTTCAGGCGAAAGTTGGGGATCTATCAATCTGTTTTACTGCACCACTAGTAGTCACTTTTCGTTTCGGCTCTATCAAATAGATTACCAATAGTGTTTAAGTAATCTTTGGCCTCTATTCGGGGAGTATGAATGCGCGGGATAACGGCATGCAGACAATCGTCGTATTTAAGGGAACGTGTGCTGTTCTCTTATTTTTCATGCATTTTTTAAGCCATAAACCAATGGAGCGGCGTAGCACGAGATTTGGCAACGTTGTGCTTTCTCCTTTTAAACCCATTGAAAATATGGAACTATTGGGTGTTCATTACAACCTCAAAGTCTACTTTTTATTTGGGTTCAAATAGACAAAATGCAACGTTGCTAATTAAATTAAAGGCAACGTCACTGTCATCAACCGTCACAGATGGTTAAAAATTAAAATGTAAATTTGAGAATGAATCGCGGATAGGTATCTCTTTAATTAGTGTGAGTGAGATGTATTCTTTCTCACTCAGACTCATTAACCCTTTCAATACCCAGTGGCGTAGCGTGCAATTTGGCAACGTTGCAGTTCGTTCCTTTAAACTCATGAAAAAGATCGAACTATCGGGTGTTCGGTGAACACCTTTTCACTGGACCTTTTACATGGGTTTCAATGGACCCAATACAATGTTGTCAAATTGCACGCTACGCCACTGTCAATACCACGTCCGAGTATACTTAATACTCATTTTTGTTATCGACATTTGCTAGATAATATTCCGTAGAGCGCCTTCAATCGGAAAGATAGGCCAAATTAACACCCCGGAGTAGGAATATACATCTACCATTTTATTTTGAGCGAGTTAGTGGAGATGTGTTTTCGTAACCTGCTATACTTCTAATGATCGAATGACCGGGTCGCAATAGGAAAGTCCCATCTAACAAAATATCATTTAACACGTATCAAGTGCACTGCGTGTAGTATTTGAAGCGTTGAAATATATAATGAGGAATGCACCATTTGTTGTTGCAAAGATTATGCATCTTCTTTTTGACTATCTACAATACTGAATCATCAGTGAATTGAAAAATGTCATTAATTTTACGCAGAACGGCATGCAGGGTGCAGCTCTGAAAGAATTTCTCATCGAGCACCTTCAATTACCGGGATAGGCAAAATGAACACCGCAGAGTAGGAATAGTTAGCTACCTACTACATCTGATCGAGTTAAAACTTTGATTTCTTCTGATAACCAGTAGTTGGTAGTAAAAGGGTTAATTCTTACTATGAAGACATGAATATTCACATCAGAAGTCTAGTTATAAATACCGTACGTCGAACCGTGACGTTAATTCCTAAGCGAGAGGAGATGATAGCTGACAAAACTCGTACGAATGAAAATAAACCAGAGACAAATAGAGACGGAGCACTAACTGGCTGCACTCTGAATTCTCGCGGATTCAACAAAACAACAGTCAACATCGCATGGTGTTGAATGGTGAGCACCCTCCTCTTCACTTCCCGCCCATCCCCCCGTGTTTTCCGAATGTCACCATTCAACACCATGCTACATCTCAAGGTGTTGACTGTTGTTTCACTTGTTATTTTGTTGAATCCCCGAAAATTCAGTGTGCCTCAAATCTTCCCTATGTATTTTGACGTAGTGCTCCGTCTCTATTTGTCTCTGAAATAAACGCATCATTCAGTGCCTGCAATTAATATCGTAGGCAAAAATGAGTACTTTATCTACCTATTGATTTGAGTGAGCGCGAGTAGTGATTTTACTTAAAAGCATAAGCGTTTATTCATTATCAGTGCGTAGACACTGTTTAGATAGACGCACAATACATATACACCTATCAAATTAGCACAGGCATCTATGCGCAGACGCTCAATTAATCTAATTCTTTAATTTACTATAGTGCGTGGCTCATGAGCAGTGAGCAGAGGAGGTCGCGCAGTGGAGAGGCGTGAAATTTGGCGACAATGCATTTTCTCCATTTAACCCTTGTGAGCCTAAGGGGGGGTACATTTGTACCCCAGGCCAGTTTTTTTGACGCCATTTTGTCAAAACTGCTCAAAATTTTTTGGGACTTCATGACATTTTCAGTTAGGATACTTAGAACATGTCTACCAAATTTCATTAATTTTTATGAATTTTTGTCGATATTATAGAAATTTAAAGTGTTGGGGTACAAATATACCCCCCCCCCCCCTTCGTCCTGCCAGTTTTAAGTTTGGAACCATCTATTACAGTGAATTTTGGAAATTTTATGTTAATTAAGAATATTAAGTCAGATCATTGAAAAAAAATTGGAAATTTATCAAAAATGGAAAAATAATATGGTACCTCATTTCATTTTTTCCATTTTTTTTATTTTGACATTTTTTTTGAAAGTAGGTGTAAATTTGGCAACATAGCAAAAATTTACTCAAATTTCACATAAATTACTCTCTTAGGGTACTAAGTACATAATCCATCCGTTAAAGTTTCAAAATTATTGATACTGACTGTGCTGCATGAAAATATCCTTGGGGTACAAAAATACCCCCCCTTAGTCCTTTGTGTTACCGAAATACCTTAGGCTCACAAGGGTTAAATTCACTAAAAAAGTCGAACGCTTCGGTCATCGGCGATGATCAGGCATTTCGACCTTTCTAATGTGTTTACATGGGAAAAAAGAACGTTGCCAAATCGCGCGCCTCGCCACTGGGGTCGCGATGAAATAGTATCAACCTGAGATTGGGAGGCGGATCGCGCATTTTCCTTGCTAAAATATAATCGAATGAACTTCACCTGAAGAATTTCGAACATACGTTCGTTTTGACGTGCGTCAAAGTACTCAATGTAATTGATATATCAAGGTCTCTAAGTACTTTATATCTTCTTGGCCTTCCAAGATTTGTTTTCATAAATTGATTAAATCAAACTTTGCCAATTTCCCTCTTTTTACAGTATTGCCAATATTTTGTAGACTTTTTCGATGACTTCGGTTTACCGTACCGTGTGTAGTTGATTTGTCAAGAAAAATATCGAAATCATGGAAAGCTCAAGCCCCCAGTTTTTTACTTTACTACAGTGGCGTCGCGTGCCATCTGGCAACAATGTATTCTATCCATTTAAACTCATGTAAAATATCAAAGTCTGGGGGTGCACAGTGCACAAGGAAAATTCGATATATTCAATGAGTTTAAATGGAGCTGTTGCATTGTTGCCAAATGCCACGCGACGCCACTGCTTTACTATAGGTTTTACATTAAAATTGTTAAGATGAAGTTTAAATAATCTTCATAGCTTTTTCTTTTCTTTTTGAATTGCTATAATCAAAGGTGATGAAATACATATAGATATTTTAAAAGCGCATTCATATCAGTGGTGGCTTGAGAAATGTGCTTAGCAACTTTGCATTTCCTCCATTAAAACCCATGTAAAATATTGACTTGAGAGAGTGCACTGTGAAACTTCAATATTTCGACCTTTTTCATAACTTTAAATGCACTGAATGCAGCCTTGCCAGATTGTGCGCGCCACCACAACACTGACTCATACATGTAGAAGAGGGAAGAGAGCAGTGGAGGCTCGTGAAATGCGATCTATCGATGTCTACTCCATTTAAAACTATAGAAAAGTATCGATCGTCAGGGGGTGCATTTGAACCCCCGAGAAATCGATACTTTTCTATAATTTTAAATATGGAGTGGACATCGATATATCGCATTTCATGAGCCGCTTTGAAAGAGAGGGAGAGAAGAAACAAACTGTGACCAAAGTTTACATAGCTTTGATCGCTCTAATATAGTTGAAATGTTGAACAAAAAATAAAAAATTAAATGAATGAAAAAAAAAAAAAAAAAAAACAAAAAACTCTGATAGCTTATTAAGATAGTAAAACTGTTCCGATCCGGAAATTTAGCTGAGTTAATTTTCAATTTTTACTTCCCTTCTTTATTTTCAGATGCTTACCTCTTCATAAATTTGATTTTTTTACTTATTAATAAAAAAAAATCACAATCAGTGTTGATCCAAGGGGGCGCATGGCTAAAGAGGCATTCCCCCTTGAGGAAACATTTTACATTATCTACGGAGAGATTTTTGGGGAAATGTTCTTGGGTTTTTTGTTGAAAGAAGTAGGTTCAAGCCCCTATCTCATCTCCCCTCCTTTGGACCTCCCCCTTGAAAGATTTCTAGGTCCGCCTCTGAAACGACTTTAGCAATATGCAAGTTAAATTTTCTTTTATGCCAGGGATTGAAGTTACAGGAATGGTTGCGAACGGGTGTCTGGAGGTAGTATTTTTTGCTCATGATAGTTTTTAGTTAAAAAAAAAAAAAAAAAAAAAATACTAAATAAAAAAAAAAAAAAAAAAATACTAAAAAAAAAAAAAAAAAAAAAAAAAAAATCAATAATAAAATAAAAAATTAAAAAACTGTAAAAATAAAAAAAACAGCAAAAAAAAAAAAAAAAAAAAAAAAAAAAAAAAAAAAACACCAGTTGAAAAATAATTGAAAATGCAAACAATGAAAATAAATAGGTCATGAAATGCTTTAAAGGGGCGTGTTTTAGAATCGACTACTGAAGTTAGCAAACACTTTCTTTTGAGAGCGTTTTTTTGTCACTAATTGATCCAACAAAGTCATGATTTTTAAGTAGAGAGAAAAAAAAGAAAGAAGAAAAAAAAAGATTCCGAAAATATTGGAATAAAATTCAAACGCTGTGATTCAGAAATATAAAGTCAGGACAAAACTGAAGTCTTTGGGGTGTTTTGAAAATGTATAGTGTATTCCTTTCTTTTCTTTGTCAGAATATAGTTTCTTCAGATTTGGATCTTGAAGCAAACCGCCCCATAATTTCTCTCCCCCTTCTTTTGGGCAGTCATAAAGATGATGAAAGTAAAAACGTTATCGTTTAATTTGCGCGAAAAGCATGAGACAGTTGTTTTAGAATGAGCCACGAAATTTACCAGTAGCGGCTCTCATGATTGGTAACATGCAATTTTTCCATTTGAACTTAGGTAAAATAATCGATTCTTGATGAGACTGTCGTCTTTTTGGAGGATCGATTGTTTTAAATTCGTTTAACTGCAGGAAAAAAACACTATGACTTTTCACAAGCCGCTACTGAAATGTGCAAAGACGTTAAAATGCAAGGGATACAGTCTCCGGTTTTTCTAACCTGGTCATTTTCCTCGAAAGAAGTTGGTGATATAGACGGGGAAGACGGAATGTGCTGGAAATCCGAAGAAAATGTGAGCATTTCTCTGACACTTGTGACGGACATTTTTATCAATTTGTTTTTTTTTTTTTTTTTGCAGGAAGGTGTGTGAGTGTTGGTCCCGCGCGCGCCACTAAGGCCCGAGATTATAATGTTATAAAACCGCGCGAATGTATTTGCACTTAAAAAACGCAGCCGGCTGTAAATAAATCAAATCCTATACTTGTTGAATATAGTCTTAAAAGTAGTAAAGTTTCAGGTTTCGAAAGCTTTTCAACTCTCTATCCCTCTCTCTTTTTCGCTCTCTCAGTTTTCTTCTCTTTAGGTCGGGGTCACACTCCAAACCTAACCGCGGTCCCAGCTTTTCGCGGATTCCCAAGCTCTTTTCTAGTGGAGCAATTAAATGTATACTTTGTATTTTACTCCCTCCCTTTCTGTAGTTTTCTCTTCTTCTCTTTATTTCTCTTGCTCGTTGTCTCTCTCTTTCTCTCTCTATTTCTCCTTTATCAGATCTTCTCTGTCCCACCCTCTCCGCAAAAGCATCTCCGCCTCTTTTCGTCTTGACCTTCTTATTAACGGTTATCTTTGCTCGCGTCGAGGCGCTAATGCGAGGTTGCCTTTTTTCACGGTTAAAAAAGTAATTAAATATGAACCATTTAACATTGAGCTATGTAGTCGCAAGCTTTTGATATAGCAGTATAAAGGATTCCTTTTTAGGGAAGGTTTTCATTTCTTCAAAATTTAAATGAGTCCGTCGCAAACTTATACCACTGTGGTGTATTAATGAGAGTCCACCCTGGTAAAAGTGTTTCATGAATATACAAGATCAAAATTCCGTGAGTATTATTTCCGTGGACAAATTATTATTTTTCAATAAAATTTATTTTTACCAGGGATGATATTCTAATTTTTTTTTCCAGGGCAATCGGGCAACATTAATTGACCTCGTTGACAGCAATTTCTACTATCTCTCTCACTTTTTTCGGTGTGTGTACACAAGGTGGACAAACTCTCATCCATCTTTCTCTCTCTTAAATTGATATGTCTTATCACGCGTGAAATTATACGGCTGATGGGAAAAACACACACTTGTAAAAGTCACACTTATAAAAGAAAAAACAAAAAAAAAAATTGTTGATGCCCGGCCTCTTCTCACAGTTCTCTGCCCCGTAGCAACAAGCCAGTCTCGCAAGCAGTGCTTTCAAATTTGGCGGGAGATTCGAAAATTTTACATAGAGTTAAATGGGGAAATGCGGATAGTTATACTCAAATCGGCAACCCTGGATTCTCTAGACACTCAATTTTATGGTAATGAGTGGCTTGCCTACTACGACTTACTCTCCCCTACCCCCTCCCTCCTTCCGACCCAAAAATGCTCTTTTAACTCTATTACCGCGCCAATCACATAATCATGATTTAGGGTGCGCGTCTCAGAAATTGCGGCATTTTAAATTTAATGGCTTTCGTCCGCCTTGTGAAGAGTTCATGATGCAATAAAGTTCAAAATTTTCCAGGTCATTTCCAAGAGTTCAGATTTTTACTGATAAACTGTCCTTAAAAAAAAAAAAAAAAAAAAAAAGTTTTGGCCCGCACTATTTTGTATGTTGCAGGTGTTGCTCTTTCGCATTATTCGGTGCAGTGGCGAGGCGTGACATTTGGCAACGATAGTGTATTTTCTCTATTTAAATTCACCAAAAAAGTCGAATGCTTCAGTCATCGGCGATGACAAGGCATTTCGACCTTTCTAATGTGTTTATAAATTTGTAAAAGAAACGTTGCCAAATCTCACGCCTCGCCACTGATTCGTCGGTTTTGAACTCATAGAATTCTGGAAGCCTGGGATGCTAAGTGTGAGGGACATGTTCGTAGCTACGATGCCCCCCCGCCCCCCTCCCTCCGGAAAATCTAATGTTGTAAAAAAAAAAAAAAAAAAAAAAAAAAAAAAAAAATCAGTAATACTGAAAGAGAAAAAAATTGTAAAACGATAAACGAAATAAAAACACAAGCTGTTAATTAATAGGCATGAATAAGTATATTTACTCGTACTTTTGGTGATTAAACGGAGTAGATTGAGAGGGGACTCCATTCAGAAGGTCCTTTTATTTCGTTTCCCTGTTGTTATTCCGTGCTCTACGATGTTATTATTATCATTTAAATTTACAAGTAGCAAAAATAAAATTGTAAGATTAGTTTTTTAGGGCAAAGGAAAATAAAATTACTCTTTGGGAGCGTGTTTATTTTCTTTTCAATTGCGGGGAATAGCCTGAAAGCACGTTTCAGAGCGGCTAAATTGGCAAAATGTCCTGAAAAAGGACCCCCAAAGCCCCCCCCCCCCAGCTGAGAGGAGTTTCCCCCGGCCCTAGTGAGGTTTCCAAACTTGCCCCCCTCCCCCCTAGAAAAAATTTGCAGAGAATTTCACATCTTGCCCCCCTCCCCAAATGCAAAAGTCCAGTGACGCCACTGGCCATAGCCGCAGCCAGGATATTATCTTTCTCTCTCTCAGCCCATTTGAACTCATGTGTTAGAAAAGGATGAATATAGGGGCTGTCACGTGACTTCAGCCCCTGGTTCTGTCTTTTTCTAACACATGCGTTTAAATGAGCTTAGAGAGAGAAAGACGATAGCCTGACTACGGCTATGCCACCGGCCATACATAATGATTGAGATTGAGATTGGATGACTTGAGCTTAATACCGATTCTCAAACAACTAGTTGATATTTTTTTTAAAAAAAAGAAAAAAAAAGAGAAATTGAAGAACATACTTATAGTTTAAATCCTTGATTTATTTATTCAAAGGAACTAAACACTCAAGTATAAGAGCCAACGTTAAGCAAGATAAAATTCAAGTATGCATGCGTTTGCGCACGGTAAGAAGAAGTGGCCGTTAGAGTGTTAGATGAAGTATATTATGTAAAGGCAAAAAAAAAAAAAAAAAAAAAAAAAAAATCGATACATAGTAAGCAAGTTGAACGGATTGAAGATTTGAAGAGGCTACTTGCAAATATGACTTCAATCGCGATTTATTGAGCGGTAAGTCAAGGTCCATGTAAACACACGAGTCCAAGTCCGTCAGGGCTAATGTCTTTTTCCGCGATTCAATGCTGTGATTGAAACGACGCGGCGACCAACTCAGGAATTTGAACCCTTTTTGATTTAAGTACTATCATACGTAGTTGCACTTAGCCCAAACTGCGTGTCGGTCTTTTGTTTTCTTCTCTAATTTTTTACTCGGAAAAGTTACGAATACATGGTGGCCAGACAGTTCGTCTGATCGTTTTGGTTCAAAGGCACAGTTGGTTCAATATTATTTTTGGTCCATAAGGTCACTTTGTTCAAAAGTCAAATTTGTCAAAAAAATGATGTTTACGGAGGAAAATGTCCAAGTTGTAAAATCGGCGGATCATTTCTTTGGCTAAAAGTACCTAGTGTACGTTATGGTTAAGAAAAAAAAAACATTCTCCTCTGAAGTTTTCCAAAAAAAAAAAAAAAAAAAAAAAAAAAAAAAAAATTATAATACAACTTAAAATTTTCCAGAGACATTTCTAGAATCAAATTACTTCTTAAAAGTGTTATCTGTAATTAAAATTGTTCTTGAGAGTTTATAAATGATAAATTGATGGGAAAGACTGGAACGGTTAAACTCTCGTTGGCTGATTTTGCACTCGATATCAAAACGACTTCCTTTAGATGAATTTGAACAGCAATCATCGCCATAGTTTAAGTAATACCTAAGCGTCGTGATCAACTTTTAGCTCTTTCTTTTCATCACAGGCCAATATTGAATATTCCATCAAATATAAATCGATGATTTGATTCTGATAAGTCGCGAAATGAACATATGTAGTTTAATTTTTTCAACAGCGGCGAATTTTATACGACATTATTCCTGTGCTATCTCTTTGATCCATTGGTTTTAGTTCGGACTAATTTAAGGGTGGTTTCGTGTGACCGGCCGTAGATGCTCGGAGAAACTTTATATTTTGAAATGTTTTGCTACGATAAAAAAAAAAAAAAAAAAAAAAAAAAAAAAAAAAAAAAACGCAATTAGATGTCAGGGTGGAACTATACGAAAAAGGAAAAACTCATCCAATAAGATGAAAGAAATGACTGAGATGAGAGAGTTTCAACGAAAGAGGGAGGGAGAGAAAGAGAGAGATAGAGAGAGAGAGATTGATTGATTGATTGATTGATTGATTTGATTTATTGCGATAACAAAAATTTAGAGAGGGGGGGGACAAATAAAATTATAACAAAAGAAAGCGCAAAGGCAGGGTTTGGGCTCGAAGGCCCATTCTTCCACCCAACCCTTGTTCTCTAATTAACTAAAGTTAATTTAGGTAACCATGATAAAGTGAAAGAAAAAAAAAAAAAGGTAAAAAAGTAAGAAAAACTAAAAAAAAAAACTAAAATAGATGTAAAAATATAAAAAAAAGAAAAAAAATTGAAAAAAAAAAAAAAAACAATGAAAGAAAATGATTGAGTTAGCAAAAAGGGTGATTGAGCTATCAACAAGTACGGAGTGATTGCAGAAAATGATGTTGCCAAAAAATAAAAATGCAAAACAAAAGAAGGGAGGGAGAGAGAGAGAGGGAGAGGGAGAGATAGAGGGAGAGAGAGAGCCACGCATTTAGATGTCTAATGTCTATAGTCTTTTGAAACCCCTTCAAAAATAAAGGTAGGCCATTTCAACTACAGTCAAGCCACACATGTTCAACTTCCTAATATTGAAGGCTGTATTATTTCTTGAGTGGATATCATTTTTGACATGTGTATACTCTTAGTCGTAGGTCCTTATTAGTTCATTTAATCACAGATTTGTCTCTGCTAAAGTTGGTGGACTCATTCGAGGTACTTTTACATGTATTGAAAATAGATGCTTCTCTTTCTAAGTAATTTACATGACAGGTTTAATGTCAAATACTTGATAGATGGTGAATATATACATAATAAGTGTCGAATCATCTACAAATAATCTTCTATTCGAATATTCAAAAACTAAAATGAATCGAATATTTAAAGAAAAAGTATCGAGCACTTTAAAGCGTATTTGAAAGGTCAAATCACGAAGAGAAATCAAAACCCGGATTTTGACCCGTGAGCTCTAGGTTCAACAGTCAACATCTTTTCATTAACGCGCAGATACTCAGTTGATCAATTCTCGACCAAAGGTGTTTCTCGATCAATTTAACTCAGTTGTTAACTCGTTATGTAACAGTGTCTGAAGAAATTTCGATTACGTTTATGTTACTTCTTTGAGTGATGGGGCTCTTGTAACAAAAAAAAAACAAACAAACAAACAAACAAACAAAAAAAACAAAACAAAAAACAAAATTTCAGATCCTTGCAACTGCCCAATTAAAGGAAAGGAATAAAGGAAGGTTTTAAATTATCGCAAAAATGTCCTTCAACTTTCAGGGTAGGCAACAATACATTCATTTCGCAAGATTTGACTGTTCAAAGTTTCAGATGGCCTCGTTTATTAAGAGACATTAAATTAAAAATTATAAAGTTTTTGAGACAGTCAGGAAGATAATTTAGGAAGTAGGTATGGGTAAGTTGAAGCAGGCATGATAGTTGAATGATTTCCTTCAAATTTTTCAAATTTAAAAATCTCGCAAATAAAATTTGGACGGTTATCTCAAGAGGAATAAAAAAAAAAAAAAAAAAAAAAATGCAGAAAAAATCCTGACCTCTTCCTTCTTACTAACATTTTTACTTTCTCACTCGAACGAAGTTAGAAATTGAGAAAGTATTGCGATGGCGGAGCAGATGTCTGTCTTTCTGTATCCCGGCATAACTTTTGAACCAATGCATTACAGTGGCGGCTCGTGAAATTTGGCAACCGTGTCCTCCTCCTATTTAACCAATGTAAAACAATCGATTCTTGCGGAGGCTTTTACCTACGTTTAAATGGAAAACTTGCATGGTTGCCAAATATCACGAGCCGCCAAGCAATGCAATGACCCATGGACACTATGGACACCCACATTTTGCAGAAAAGTTGCTTTCAAAATTTCTTATAGAGGGTTGTATTTGTTTTTTTTTTCGAAATTTTAAATTTTAAGCAACTTATGGAGGTTAAAAGATTTCCATTAAAATTGATGGGATAATGGGTAAATGTCGGTAAAAATTGCAATATTTCAAATATAGCTGTTTGAATTTTGATTAAAAATTTTAAAAAAAAAAAAAAACATTCTGCCACCAGCCTACTGTAATATTAACCCTTAAACGGGAGTCTGGTGGTCTCCCCCAGAATATTATAGGGGGCTCTGGGGTTTCCCCCAGAAAATATAAGGGGGCTTGAGGTATCCCTAGATTAAGTTTGATGTGAGAGAGTGTTTGTGGAGTATGTATTCCCTATATACAGTTTATTTTGACTAGGTGTCACTATTTAGATTTTCATGATCTGCGACTCCATATAGCAGAGCTGACGTTTTGCGTATAATCAATGGTATTTTTTTAACTCACCGATGATTCCACCGGTTGAGAACAAATTGCACAGTTCAGTTCAGTGTATGACTGTACTGCACGAAAATACTCTGATCTGTAATCTTTTCTCTATCGGTGCAATCGCTGTTAAATTATTAAAATAACCGCAAGTTTTTCAAAGTCATCGAAGACTCCTCCTGGCGAGAAAATATTACAGATGTGAGTATTTTCGTGCAGTACAGTTATACACTGAATAGAACGGTGAAATCTTTTCGCAACCGGTGGAATCATCGGTTAATTGAAAAATGTCATTAATTATACGCAAAACGACAGCTTTGGCCAATATTGAATATTCCATCAAATATAAATCGATGATTTGATTCTGATAAGTCGCGAAATGAACATATGTAGTTTAATTTTTTCAACAGCGGCGAATTTTATACGACATTATTCCTGTGCTATCTCTTTGATCCATTGGTTTTAGTTCGGACTAATTTAAGGGTGGTTTCGTGTGACCGGCCGTAGATGCTCGGAGAAACTTTATATTTTGAAATGTTTTGCTACGAAAAAAAAAAAAAAAAAAAAAAAAAAAAAAAAAAAAAAAAAACGCAATTAGATGTCAGGGTGGAACTATACGAAAAAGGAAAAACTCATCCAATAAGATGAAAGAAATGACTGAGATGAGAGAGTTTCAACGAAAGAGGGAGGGAGAGAAAGAGAGAGATAGAGAGAGAGAGATTGATTGATTGATTGATTGATTGATTTGATTTATTGCGATAACAAAAATTTAGAGAGGGGGGGGACAAATAAAATTATAACAAAAGAAAGCGCAAAGGCAGGGTTTGGGCTCGAAGGCCCATTCTTCCACCCAACCCTTGTTCTCTAATTAACTAAAGTTAATTTAGGTAACCATGATAAAGTGAAAGAAAAAAAAAAAAAAGGTAAAAAAGTAAGAAAAACTAAAAAAAAAAACTAAAATAGATGTAAAAATATAAAAAAAGAAAAAAAAATTGAAAAAAAAAAAAAAAACAATGAAAGAAAATGATTGAGTTAGCAAAAAGGGTGATTGAGCTATCAACAAGTACGGAGTGATTGCAGAAAATGATGTTGCCAAAAAATAAAAATGCAAAACAAAAGAAGGGAGGGAGAGAGAGAGAGGGAGAGAGGAGAGATAGAGGGAGAGAGAGAGCCACGCATTTAGATGTCTAATGTCTATAGTCTTTTGAAACCCCTTCAAAAATAAAGGTAGGCCATTTCAACTACAGTCAAGCCACACATGTTCAACTTCCTAATATTGAAGGCTGTATTATTTCTTGAGTGGATATCATTTTTGACATGTGTATACTCTTAGTCGTAGGTCCTTATTAGTTCATTTAATCACAGATTTGTCTCTGCTAAAGTTGGTGGACTCATTCGAGGTACTTTTACATGTATTGAAAATAGATGCTTCTCTTTCTAAGTAATTTACATGACAGGTTTAATGTCAAATACTTGATAGATGGTGAATATATACATAATAAGTGTCGAATCATCTACAAATAATCTTCTATTCGAATATTCAAAAACTAAAATGAATCGAATATTTAAAGAAAAAGTATCGAGCACTTTAAAGCGTATTTGAAAGGTCAAATCACGAAGAGAAATCAAAACCCATTTTGACCCGTGAGCTCTAGGTTCAACAGTCAACATCTTTTCATTAACGCGCAGATACTCAGTTGATCAATTCTCGACCAAAGGTGTTTCTCGATCAATTTAACTCAGTTGTTAACTCGTTATGTAACAGTGTCTGAAGAAATTTCGATTACGTTTATGTTACTTCTTTGAGTGATGGGGCTCTTGTAACAAAAAAAAAAAAAAACAAACAAACAAACAAACAAAAAAAACAAAACAAAAAACAAAATTTCAGATCCTTGCAACTGCCCAATTAAAGGAAAGGAATAAAGGAAGGTTTTAAATTATCGCAAAAATGTCCTTCAACTTTCAGGGTAGGCAACAATACATTCATTTCGCAAGATTTGACTGTTCAAAGTTTCAGATGGCCTCGTTTATTAAGAGACATTAAATTAAAAATTATAAAGTTTTTGAGACAGTCAGGAAGATAATTTAGGAAGTAGGTATGGGTAAGTTGAAGCAGGCATGATAGTTGAATGATTTCCTTCAAATTTTTCAAATTTAAAAATCTCGCAAATAAAATTTGGACGGTTATCTCAAGAGGAATAAAAAAAAAAAAAAAAAAAAAAATGCAGAAAAATCCTGACCTCTTCCTTCTTACTAACATTTTTACTTTCTCACTCGAACGAAGTTAGAAATTGAGAAAGTATTGCGATGGCGGAGCAGATGTCTGTCTTTCTGTATCCCGGCATAACTTTTGAACCAATGCATTACAGTGGCGGCTCGTGAAATTTGGCAACCGTGTCCTCCTCCTATTTAACCAATGTAAAACAATCGATTCTTGCGGAGGCTTTTACCTACGTTTAAATGGAAAACTTGCATGGTTGCCAAATATCACGAGCCGCCAAGCAATGCAATGACCCATGGACACTATGGACACCCACATTTTGCAGAAAAGTTGCTTTCAAAATTTCTTATAGAGGGTTGTATTTTGTTTTTTTTTTCGAAATTTTAAATTTTAAGCAACTTATGGAGGTTAAAAGATTTCCATTAAAATTGATGGGATAATGGGTAAATGTCGGTAAAAATTGCAATATTTCAAATATAGCTGTTTGAATTTTGATTAAAATTTGAAAAAAAAAAAAAAAACATTCTGCCACCAGCCTACTGTAATATTAACCCCTTAAACGGGAGTCTGGTGGTCTCCCCCAGAATATTATAGGGGGCTCTGGGGGTTTCCCCCAGAAAATATAAGGGGGCTTGAGGTATCCCTAGATTAAGTTTGATGTGAGAGAGTGTTTGTGGAGTATGTATTCCCTATATACAGTTTATTTTGACTAGGTGTCACTATTTAGATTTTTCATGATCTGCGACTCCATATAGCAGAGCTGACGTTTTGCGTATAATCAATGGTATTTTTTTAACTCACCGATGATTCCACCGGTTGAGAACAAATTGCACAGTTCAGTTCAGTGTATGACTGTACTGCACGAAAATACTCTGATCTGTAATCTTTTCTCTATCGGTGCAATCGCTGTTAAATTATTAAAATAACCGCAAGTTTTTCAAAGTCATCGAAGACTCCTCCTGGCGAGAAAATATTACAGATGTGAGTATTTTCGTGCAGTACAGTTATACACTGAATAGAACGGTGAAATCTTTTCGCAACCGGTGGAATCATCGGTTAATTGAAAAATGTCATTAATTATACGCAAAACGACAGCTTTGGCATATAGCAACGTCCGTTACTGCTCAAGCGTTGAGTTAAGACGCTTTAGAAAAAGAACGTACAAGACACACTGCACTGCACAAACGGGCGCTAAATTGACCAGTGCATAGTTTAAACATGTCAAGAAGACGGAGAAGCTCTAGACAAGAAGTATCGTTGACATCGTATCAAAAGACGACAAGAAACGGCTAGAATCGAGGCGTTGACTTGCATCAACAACACTTCTTCCATTTAAAATACACTTGAAGATACGTTGTTCTCGCAACAATCGCATCAATTAAAAGAAAGTATTTTCTTGTGTATATATACGCGCCTTTGATCGTTTCAAACTCAAAGAGGGGAGAGCAGTAGCATAGCGCAGCGAGAAATGCTCTATCTCTCTCTTTCTTCCAATGAAACTCGTGTGTTAGACAAGGATGGACAATGGGATAAACCCCCCTCTTTCTATCCTTTTTCATTTCATATATTCAAAGGGGAAACGAGAGAGATGTAAGATATCCAAGATTCTAAATCGTTTCAAACTCAAAGGGGGGAGACTGCAGTACGTGCGGCGAGAAATACTCTGTCTCTCTCTTGCTTCCATTGAAACGCGTGTGTCAAACAAGGATGGATAAGGGGATAAAACTATATCTTTCTATCCTTTTTTAACTCATGCATTTCAAAGGGAAGATGAGAGGGATGGAAAGAGATCCTCGTTGCGCTACTGGGGGAAAGGAATGAGCGTAATTGAAGCAAAGAAAAACTACCAAAGGCAAAAAGGTATATTCAAAAGGTCAAAAATTTAACAGCGAATTATCTCTTCTCTGGAACAAGTTTTGCAGGTTAGTGAAATGAAGGAAGAAAGGATTCGTACTGATAAAGGAGAATACGAGAGAAGGAACTCTCGATAGAAAAAGTAGACACGAGGAGTTTTTGAATGGAGGGGGGAGGGAAGCGAGTCAGCCCGAGCGAGAGATGGAACGAACCTGAATAAATTAAAATCATTCACTTTCGTACACAGGCAGAGGAGATATGGATGGGGGTCTCTTCCTTTTTAATAATAACGGTCATTTTGCATATCAGCACGGTGGTGCCCTCTCGCGGATTAAATCTGATTTTCGCAGAGCTGCCGTTCCTTGAATCGAATGACATTTTTTCAATGGGGCTATTGCACACTTTTTCTATAAGCGATTTAATAGTCGATTATGGCGTAAAAACCTCAAAAAATAACGATGGCGGTACTAAAAACTTCCAAAATCCACTCCTAAACTCAATAAACGCAGTTATTTGCGCGAGCGTAATGGTGGCCGAAGGCACTAACAATGGGAGATTCCTATCTTAATTTCGTCACTCTTTCTATGTTGACAAGGATGATTCACAGAGTAATTAGTCATCAGAGTGATGATCCACATCCGATGAATGGTGCCGCAACACCTAGTGACACCGGTGTCAAATGAAAGTAGTCTCTTATTGGTCACTTCTTGATGGAGTTTCAGAATTGTTAGATGGGAATCTCCCATTGTTAGTGCCTTCGGCCACCATTACGCTCGCGCAAATTACTGCGCTTATTGAGTTTAGGAGTGGATTTTGGAAGTTTTTAGTATACCGCCATCGTTATTTTTGGAGGTTTTTACGCCATAATTGACTATTAAATCGCTTATAGAAAAAGTGTGCAATAGCCCCATTCACCGGTGATTCCACCGAATGAGAAAATATTACACACTACGGAAGTTTCGAGGGTCTGAAATTGTGAGTTTTTTTTATAAAGAAAATAATATAAAGTATAGTACTTGATGAGCTGAGAACAATGGTGCCTTTGCTTTTTTCCTAAGTGTCCCGGTTTTGGAGATACACATCATGTGTAAAATTTGTAAAAGATCGTGTGCGTAGTGACGTCAAAACGCAGAATTCCCATTGAAAACAATGTATTTTGGGCCAAAATCTCATCTTGGGAACAATGGAACTTAATTAGAAACCAAGGGCATCTTTGTTCTCAGATCATCAAGTACTTTCATTTTCTTTATAAAAAAACACTACTTTTCAGACCCTTGCGCAACTGCGAACTGCCTGCCCCATTTAGTTCAGTTCATGACTGTAAAAAGCAAGAAAATACTCGCATTTGCGCAGTCTTATTTCAACCGGTGGAGTCGTCTATGACTTGAAAAAACTTACTAATATTTTAATAATTTAAGGAGCGATTGCACCGATTGAGAAAATATTTCGTTCGTTGAAGTAATGAACTGAACTGCGCAAAGGCGTGCGCAGGGGAGGGGGCACTACGGGAGCTAAAGCCCCCTCTTCCAGACCTACAATTTCTAGGGGCGGAGGGGAATATTTTTCAATCAAACGCTCATCTTTTCGAGCTCCTACCAACAAAAATCCTCCGTACACCACTGAAACAGTGTAATCTTTTCTTAAAAACGGTGGAATCATCGGTGAATGGGTCTGTTGCAAACTTTTTCTACAACAATTAAGAGTGTTTAATCTAATGTAAAATCGCCTGAAAAGTCCATTGGTGACATCAGAAAGTCATAAAATGCACTAATAAGCGCACAAGAGGCTTTAATGAAATCCAAGATGGCGGAGAAATATCGAGCAATTTGTATGCATGCACCACGAACATCCAAGGATAGCCAACCTCACAATATCGATCACAACCAATCACAACGTAAACAAACACTCAACCTCTACCTCCAGTGAGGTTGTCAAAGTTGGCCATCCTTGGATGTTCACGGTGCATGCATACAGATTGCTCGATATATCTCCGCCATATTGGATTTCATTAAACGCCTCTTGTGATTTTATTATTGGATTTTATGATTTTCTGATGCCACCAATAGACTTTTCAGGTGATTTTACATTAGATTAAACACTCTTAATTGTTGTAGCAAAAGTTTGCAACAGACCCATTGAAAGAAATGCGCTATTATAAATATGCGCGAACGGCGCGCGCAGCATTGGATTTTCTGTGTCTCGGAAATCGGAATTCTGCTGACTCTTTGATTGTATGGTATTGTTTTACATTCAATTAAACAGCCGCTGATTTATTGGTTCTTTGAGCGGCTCTCTTTCTCTCCCCCCCTCCCCCACCCCCTTACCTTCCTGATCAATATGCGCTCTGGTGTTTTGAATATAGATTTCTTTTTTAAATACATTTTACATTTACACAGCCACCTACCATACCATACCCGTATCGGTTTTTTGAATAAATATTTGAAGAATATTTGATTTATGAAAAACGAAGGAGGCAATGGATAATAGTTTTTTGTTTCCTTTTCTTCTTCTTCTTTAATTTTGCTGCCACCTCATTTTTTATCCCTGTCCTCTCCTTTCCGACTGAAGGAAATTTGAATTATAACGGGTTATTTAATTAACATGAAAATGATTGCTAATCGGAAACAACACACTTACCAACGAACTATATAGGTACTCTGCGAAGATCTGTTTTGTGGAATAGGTTAAATGAAATTATAAACTCAAAAAGTAAAAGGTTTAAGGTCCGCAAAGACCCTCCGAATGAATATCAGTCCTTTAACATAAACCTTTTCCTTCGATCTACAATACCTCTTCATATTCCTCACCCTCCTCGTCCTTTTTTCTCTCTCGGTGAATCGCATTTTCGTGATTATGGTTGAAATAGAATTAAACATTTTTCCTTTTCAAGACCTTATATCGATTGCATTTTCATTATATTTCATGGACCTCCTTTAAAACCTCTGAAGCGTTCACATGAGGTGTTAATTCGAGTTTACATAAACAACTCACGTAGTTATTTCAGTTTGTAAGCTGAGTGAAAACAACCAATAAGTTGTAACCTATCAATGGGGCTATTGCACACTTTTGCTATAAGCAATTTAATAGTCGATTATGGCGTAAAAACCTCAAAAAATAACGATGGCGGCATTAAAAACTTCCAAAATCCACTCCTAAACTCAATAAACGCAGTTATTTGCGCGAGCGTAATGGTGGCCGAAGGCACTAACAATGGGAGATTCCCATCTAACAATTCTGAAACTCCATCAAAAAGTGACCAATAAGAGACTACTTTCATTTGACACCGGTGTCACTTGGTGTTGCGGTACCATTCATCGGATGTGGATCATCACTCTGATGACTAATTACTCTGTGAATCATCCTTGTCAGCATAGAAAGAGTGACGAAATTAAGATAGGAATCTCCCATTGTTAGTGCCTTCGGCCACCATTACGCTCGCTCAAATAACTGCGTTTATTGAGTTTAGGAGTGGATTTAGGAAGTTTTTAGTGCCGCCATCGTTATTTTTCGAGGTTTTTACGCCAGAATCGACTATTAAATCGCTTATAGCAAAAGTGTGCAATAGCCCCATTGAATGAAATAAATTCTTGCATCCTATGAATAAAAGTGTTGTCATCATTGGCGGATCCAGCCCTCGCGAACGAGGAGGAGGGGGCTTTGCACTGGAAAAAAAAAGTGGTAAATTAACTACTTAATATACTTAAAAGCATGGTTAAAACATATAAGTGGTTGGTTTTACCGTTCAAAATACATAATTTCACAAACTCCGTCCTGCTTTAAATTAACCATTTTAAATGGTAAAAACAACCATTTATATGTTGAGACCATACTTTTAAGTATTATATTAAATAGTTAAATTCACCACTTTTTTTTTCGGTGTGGGATTTTCACCACTTTCCCTTCCCCTCCCCCCATCCCCTACGGGAAAGGAAAGGGAGGGAAAGGGGAGGGCCGGAGGGGGTTGGAAAGGCAGATCTAGAACGTCCTTTCAAACCTCTCTGTCACTGTGTAAATTGAATAGGGTCCCCGACTCAAAGTACGCGAGGTGAACTTTTTCTGATGTGCATGTCATATGAAAACCCCTTGAATCACAGTACTTTGAGGGGGCAGGGGGAAGGGGTTGCTCTCCCTGTAAAGAACGAGGACTTACATTACTACTGCACGGGAAGCATGCACTTATTTTTGAACGCCTGCCAGATTAGGCAACTTCACCTACACGTCAGGAGTCCGGGCGGGCGGACGCGCCAGACCAAAACACACTAAATATACACACCAAGTCCATAAATCAGTAAAGTTTGAAATGATTCAGAAGGAGCTGAGAAAGAAAGGAGAGAGGGCACGTAAGGAAAGGAGAGAGAGAGAGAGGGGGGGACGTCGGGAAAAGGAAAGATATACGAGAGATCTGGTCGGCATCTGCAATAGTACACTTCTTTCTCGCTGATTCGGAGATTATTCGATTCGTCTCGTGTCGTGGTCTCATGGTCTCTACTCGTGCATGGGCCACTTGGAGAAAAAAAAAAAAAAAAACGTAAATGAAGACAAAAGCCATCAAGTCGCTTGTGGTGGTGTCCTGATCCTGGTCCTCCAGTTTATGATATCCTAAACAACGACTCGAGGGAGGCCCACCTCCGCCTCCGTCCGCACGAAAACGATCATCGATTGACCACCGGCCACTTGACCGTCGCACGGTATAACACACTAAACCATACCTATAACATACACGGTAGATTTTTCCTTCCTTCTTTTTTTTATTTTTTCTCTCCCTCTCAGATACGCACAAGTCTTCATCTCGTTCCTTGTGCAGATCTCCAAGATGTCCGTATGGCCTCAACATCAACCGCCTCCTCAGTTGAGGCCACACACGTGAGCCTCAAGTATCGATTAGCCACGCTACCGAACGGGATAACAATCGCTCGGTTTATGTCCCGTGTAAATGCAATTAAGGCCCTTGAAAATTCCTCCATCAACCCCTCCACTGCCTAAAAATGCCGACGTTCGAATTTTTTTATTTCGCTACCGTTCTAACGCTCGATTTAACTACAACTCCGTATCTTGTTCTTACAGACTTCTCCTGTCAACACTCAAAAAAATATTGAGGTTCTGTCTCCATAAATTGTATTTTTTTTCTTTTCTTTTCTTTAATCAAAGGCGGTAGCTGAAGATCTGATCGCTTCGTGTCCCCGTGTTCCGTATTGATCTTGAAAATGTCACCATCGATCGTAAAACCTGATAAAAGGTATTTAGGGTTTAATTCGGAGACTTTGCTAGATATCTAAGACTCGAGTGAAGTAAAGTTGAGTGAGCGACGCTCTCTGCAAACTGGTAACTTGTAAGGAATGTTTTAGTTTAGTTCAATGGGTCTAACGAGCTACCTCGAAATTATCTCCTTAAGATTTACCTTGAGTATGAACATTATGATTACCCTGTGAATCATCCTTGTCCGCTGAGATAGTGACGAAATTAAGAAAGGAGACTCCCATTATTACTATGTCCTATGCCACCAATACGCTCGCAAAATAGAGCGTTTATTCAGTTTAGCAGTGGATTTTGTAGTTTTAGTGCTACCATCGTTATTTTTGAGGTTTTACTCAGCTATGGCTTTCAAAAGAAAGTATTTGCATAGAAATTTGCATTACTTCATCCTTCGACCAATGGGGCTGTTGCGCACTTTTGCTCCAAGCGATTTATTTGTTGATTCTGGCATAAAAACCTTCAAAAATAACGATGGTAGCACTAAAAACCTCCGAAATCTACTCCTAAACTCAATAAACGCTTTTATTTGCGCGGGCGTAATGGTGGCTGAGGGCAATAATAATGAGAGATTCCCATCTAACAATACTGTAACTCCATCAAGAAGTGACCAATAAGAGACGACTTTCATATGACACCGGTGTCACCTGGTGACATGATGTGTAACGGTATACCATTCATCGGATGTGGATAACTACTCTGGTGATCGATTACCCTATGAATCATCCTTGTCAGATGAGAGAGTGACAAAATTAAGAGAGGAAACTCCTATTATTACTGGCCTATACCACCATTACGCTCGAACAAATAAGAGCGTTTATTGAGTTTAGGAGTAGATTTTGGAAGTTTTTAGTGCTACCATCGTTATTTTTGGTGATTTTTACACGAGAGTCGTCTACTAAAGCACTTATACTTATAGTAAAAGTGTGCAGCAGCCCCATTCGTAAGGAATGTTTTAGTTTAGTTCAAGGGGTCCAACGAGCAGTGGCGGCTCGTGCAATATGGCAACAGCGCAATCCCTCCATTTAAACCTATGTAAAACAATCGATCTTCAGGAGGTGCAATTGTACCCCCAAGATATCGATACTTTTGCATGGGTTTAAATGGAAAATAAGCATGGTTGCCAAATTGCACGAGCCGCCACTGCCAACGAGCTGCCTCGACATTATCTCCTTAAGATTTACTTTGAGTACTATGGCTTTCAAAAGAAAGTATTTGCATAGAAATTTTCATTATTTAATTCCTCGACCAATTTGAGACATTTTACTGTTACAGGTATTTCAGAGTCTCACAGTATTTGCACTTGTGACATTATTCAAAAAAAAGTTCCAGTAGTTCCACTCTGCTGCGCGATTTACAAAAATCCGATTTTCGAGAATCTCTAAAAAAAACGTTAGTCAGTTAAAATCTAAGAGGACGAGGAGGCTTAGCAAAGGTACGGCATTTGCGCCGAGCGTGCCAACAATACTCGACAAAAATCAAATTTCTGTGGTTTGAATTTCATCGCATGGGAGGTTCGGAGGAGGAATCAGAAAACAGATTTTTAACTTTGATACCCGCCAGAAGTTTCAAGGATTGACGACTAAAAGCTGAAGGAAGGTAAAACCCATACACGCCAAACCCTCACCTACCAAAAATAAAGAGAAAAAAAAAAAAAAAATGGTGAAAAAAAAAAAAAAAAAGGTAAAAAAAAAAAAAAATATCAGTAAAAGGTAAGTAGAGAAGGATTGTTTTTTTGAGCTTATGAACGGCGTATCTGTAAGCTGTGGGCTGCTGTGGGTTTAAGTCTCTCATTGTTGATGCCCGCAATTTCAATGGCATTAGGGGTTTAGTATTGTCCGTTAAGACGCATTTTAATGTTAAAACCGCAACGATATGATCTTCGGAATGGCGTGATAAAAATCTTGCGACACATCTAAAAAGAAATGATTGAGAAGCGTAAGAGGGGAGGGGGGTGTACGGGGTGGAGGGAGAGGAGGGGGGGGACGAAACGCCTGGCTCAACCGCGGGACTGATGGCGCGACGCTATACGCTGCCGCGGTTTTCGGATCAAGATTCCTATCAGTCAGGATCATGCTGTCTCTCCCCTTTCCCCATTTGAACACGTGATTAGAAAAGAACGAAGATAGAGGCTAAAGTCACGTGATGGCCCCTCTACTTTCCTTTTCTAACACAAGTTTCAAATGGTCGGAGAGAGAGAGAAAGAAAGTTAAATTCCTGTATCTGCCAATGCTCAGGATCACCCTGTATTTACCCTGAATCTGTCCTCCGGTATATATACTCTGAGTCTTACCGCAGGAGCACCGAGAGCACATGATAATTTTGGACCCCTTGCGCCTTTTTTTGACAGTTAATACCGTTCTTAATATTCTACCCCCCTGCGGGGATGCTGCAGTCGTCCCATAATGCCGTGCGCCTTGCCTCGTATACTGTTTACCTTATTCGGTACCTACCCGCCGAGAAAACTGCATATTAGGTCCAGTAATGCTCGTTATAAAGACGGTGATTGCATGTCGAGAATTTAAATTTATCCAACGGTGAATACAGAATTTTGGATGCGTTTGAAACAATGTTTGCTGGTAAGGGAAATGTTGATTTGAAGGCGCCCTTATAGTTCAATGACATTTAGGATGCACTCTCGTAATGGTAATGTCGCTACTTTTTACAGACAAAGACACAGCTCGGTCGCCGGCGCCGGTTCATTTGTAAAGTATTGTGAAGGTCAGTTTGACCCGTAATTTTGAGGTGTGAAAATTCAAATGTTGTAAGTGCCATCCGACGTTGCAAAGATTGTGCAACTTCTTCTCTCTGTAAAAAAGTTGACCCTCTGAAAAGAACGAACATTTTGACAAATAATTTTCTTGAATTTGACGAATTTTCTAGGGAAAAAATTCCAGCTGAGTTTTCTCAGAGGTTTCTCTAAAAACGATTAAAAGCTGCACAATCTTTGCAACGTCGATGGCACTTATAACATTTTGAATTTTCACGCCTTATTTGTCAAAATGCTGACGTATTTTTTTCCAGACGAATCGCTTTCTGCACATATTTATAGAAGGAAAAGAGCACATTTGACGTCACAATCGTTTTCAATCAAAAAATTCGTGGTGCTTGTCTCTTCGAGGTTTGAAGCAATGCGTAAATGAAAAGACCCAAGATCCCGGGTTTAAACAAAATCCCGCATCAAATGTGAAAATGCAGGTTCTCTCAGACGATATTCTGAGCAATTTTATTGTATACAATTTTACCAAATTTTTAAAAGTTATGAAAAGGAATTTAGAAAATTCCTTCATTCCTGGGCTTACAGAGAATTTTTTAGTTGAGACTTTTCCAATAGATGTACTACTTTTGCTGATATTTCTGTTTCGCTGTAAGGTTAATAGAGGGTTTTTGTAATGGCGACTGCCGGTGATGAGCGTTCCAAACAAAGCCGGTTTTTCTCTCTCGCTCTCACGTGACCCCTATGTACTGCCATCTCACTCTAATTTCAAAAATCGTATTAGAGACTTATTTTGTGAATTTTATGGCAGAAATGAATTTTTCGAGGCATTTTAATGCGATTTTGATAATAAAATGTCGTAAAAAAAAGGCCCTGTGTACGAATTTCAATACCAGAAAGAGTGGATATACATGGGGGGCACGGGAGAGTGAGTGAGATAGTTGGAACGCTACGTGAGTTTTATCACAACCGATTGCGACCGATGAGTACTTTGTTGTGGTTGTTGGCTAACCGTTGACTTCGCACTAAAACCGTCTATTAGGCGTACAAGGAAACTGTTCCCCCATTATTGGAAGTCACCTGAAAATGTAAAAAAAACCCCTTTAAGTCCTTTCTGAAGTCAATGTAATATTTTCTTCGCACATAATGTAAACTTGAGATTCTTGTGGTAGTGGTGGGGGGGGGGGGGGAGAAAGCTTCTGAATAATGTAGTTATAAGATGTGGGGGATGAGTATGTGAGTACCCAAATTTCCCCGTGATGGGGGTCCTGGGGTCTTTCCACGAAAAAAGACCGAAATTCAGGCTCTGTCTGACGATATTAAAATACATAATTAAATTTCCCTTAATTAGCGAAAACTGGGAATTGCTTTTATTCGGTGAGTAATTTTCCCATTTCATGATCTGCAGCTGTAAGTAACCGGCTCCGCGCCTGCAAATTTGATGGCAGATGATTACGGTTTTGATGGGACCCTTCGTCCCCCCTCGACATATCCAGTTTTTGGCTGAAAGCCAAATTTCTCGGGAACTTTTGGTCCGATTTGATCGGTTTTTTTATTGATTGATTCGCTATTTGGTATCATTGATTCTGATGTATCATTTTTGTCGAGGGGCTCCCACCCTCCTCATAAACCAAAATAAATGGGTTTTTCGGTTGAAATTTTCAACGGTGATTCCGCCTTACCGTTCGACCGGTTTTTTTAGTTGATGTCTCTATCGATAGAGCTAGGGTCGGTGGGGTCGGCAAAACTATAGAAAATTCGAAGGGATTATTCGATGTTTCGCAAAATGCAAAAAACTGAACATTTTTAGATTGAATTTGTGCAATAAATATTGGGTCTATGTTACGGTTGGAAAATGTTGACGGAAATTCAGGGTCTGTCTGACGATATTTTAAGTAATTTTTTCTTAAAAAAATTTCACAAAATTTATCGACGAAATTTATTGCGGTAAAGTACACTTTCTTCATCACATTAACAAAACGGGATTTTTCGTTTCAAACTGACTTTAAATGCGGAGTTTAAGGGCAAATTACTGCTAATTCTGGCCATTTTTTTTCCTCTTTATGTTTCAGAAAATATTCTTTTCTTTCTTTATATTATTCCGTCTTTCCTCTTTTCCTCATTTCTTCCCTTTTCTTTTCACTCTCCCTTTTTCTCTATCCTTTGTTTCATTAAAATTTTTGGGGACTCAACGAAAATTTGCCTCCCCCCCATCTCAATATTGGACGGGTATAGAAGCCATGTCAATTCCCCCCCCCCCCCGCTCAAGATTACGCTACGCAAGTATGCTCAATGTTTGGGGGCCGCAAATTTCATATAGTGGATAGTGCACATCTATCACCAAATATCGTCTTTAGAACTACTCTGAGGGTCCAATTTAATCGTCTGCGTACAGGTTTTTTTTTTTTTCATTCTTTGATTCACCCTTTCAAAAATAATAATAATGAATAGATACCCAAAGCCTTTGCCCCCGTTGCCTCCCGTGGAAAAGACTCCTCATGCATGGCACGCATGGAAAAAGGGAAAGTTCAAATCGCTCAAGTCCATCAAACCATCATCATGAAAGAGTGGGATTCAAGCGAAAGTGGAGAAAGATATTCGAAGCATCCCTTGGAAGATGATTGAATTTAATGACAGGGGAGATATTCGTAACATTTGTTCGTGTGTCCGTGCTGGCATTCAAAGATAGTAGTCCCCGGAGACGTGTATATGTATAATATACATTATACAGGGGGACTGTTAAACAAAAGATCCATCCAGAATTTCTAAAAATAAAAACAATACATTTTCGTGCAAGAAAGAGTGAATAAACTTACACTGATTTTTTTCGTAAACAAAGGTTAAATTTTGACATTTTTTAGCGTAAAGTAAAATTCTTTAGGCTAACAAATTAAAAACTGATTAATTTTTGAAAATGGGTCTAACTCCTTGGGTAGGTCTTTTTGTAGTCAACCGGTATGTGTATATATATGTTTGTGTGTGTGTTTTGTGTCGATCAATGTGTGAGTGTGCCGTGCATTGTAGTGCGGACAGGCATCTAGGTTCCATATCTCGCGTATACAGGGTGTTCATGTGACCATGAAAAAAAGACCTATCCATTAATTCCTCAAATAAAAAATTAATTTCCTTGGCAATCAGATCAGCGAATCAGATTTTTAATTAAAACTAGTTACATTTGGCATTTTTAGAGGTAAATTAAAATTATTTAGGCCATCAGATTAAAACTGATGAATTTTTGAAAATAGAGTCCATGCATGTTCAGTTTGGACAAGTGAAATCATGGGCGCCGACATTGGATTCGTTTTTGCACATTTGTTTACATTCTGAGGGCCGTTGTTGTGTTTTGGTCGAAAGCAAAGATTACTGATGTGTCGCAAAGTTTCTAACGGTGTAGCTTTTGTTGGTCTATATCTGTTTACACTTTAAAGATTCTTGTGGAAATTTATAGACATTCTTAAGGTGCATCATGATTAAAATAACAAGTTCATTGAAATTAACTCTTTTATAAGAAAAGTACCGTTTGTACCCTTCGTTTGTAAACATATGAATGCATAAACAAATGTGCAAAATTGAATCCAATGGCATGGCGGTGACCATAGAGCCTAAAACTCATTGACCAATCAAGAGGTTGTCTATACCCTCATCGTCTTAACTCTCTACACACAGGTACTTTACACGGAAAAAGTAATGTATCATTTTACCATCATATGATGACTGATTTTAGCATTAGCTACATTTCAACCAGACATTGGGTTAGGTGAAAAAAATCAGTTAGTTGAACATGCCTGAATTAAGATTAAAATGACACAATGTCTGTTTCATTCAACCGAATGTGTGTTCAAGTTTTGTTTTGCAGGTGCAAAAATTAGCCATTATGATGGTAAATCTTACTAATTTTTTTTCCGGTGTTTGAAAATGGGTCCAAATCCTTGGGTGGATCTTTTATTTCATAGTCACCCTGTATACAGATATCGCTGGTATTACTGGACTTTCCTCCCTTCACTCACTTACCTGACGACGCTATATACTGATGCTGTGTGTGTTCGTGCGTGTTTTGTATGTGAATGTGTGGGTTTTCATGTAATCTTAGCTCAAAATCAGTGGAAGGCTTCACCAAATATTTACCCCAACTGACACAAAGGTCTAGAGGCGGCTGCGCCAGCCATGCCGACTTCACCTTCGATTCAGTCCCTCTTAAAGTTAAGCAAAGAAGATTTAGTGGTTAGCCCCTTTGGCCGGGGCCTTCAAGACCAAGAGGCCAAACCAGGGGCTCCTCCACCCGTTCTCGGGGGTTCACATCGTAAAAACACCTTCTTTAGTTGGAACGCGGGCGCACTCCACCCATCACAATATTTAATTTGGTCACCTGATCAGTGCATCAAACATCAACATCGGCCAGTGCCACTCGATCTCCACCAGTCATCAGTTTTATGATGCCACTGCACCTTCCACCCCGATTGCGATGCCGCGCGCCAGTCTCCTCACCTATTTGAGCTCATATTTTTTTTTTTTTTTTTTTTTTTTTCGTAACTCTGAACCATATTCACACGCGCTGTTGCCAGATTTACATATTTTATGTCCCTGACCGCGATGCGTGTCGTATCGATTTTCAATAAAACTATCCGCTATTTATTCACTGAAAAAGAAAAGATAACCAGAGCCATGACGATATGTGAACCATGGGCGCCCGCAGAAATTTCCAAGGGGGGGGCAAAATTGTTGAACCCCAATGGAAGGTCTAAGAGACCCCCCCCCCCCCCCCCCCCCCCGGTGGAAAAGGGAAGCTTTTTTTTTCATCCAATAGTGTACAATTATAAGCCATAGTAGGTGTATCAAACATTATGTAGTAATAATTTCGACGTGTTTGATATAATGGATAAAGTGACAACAGACGAAATGATACTAAGGTAAAAGTTTATTTTCTTCCATACCTTTCAAAAAATGAGTTAAATTACAAAATAAACAATACTGGAAGTTTTTTAACTATTACTTCTTTGATTAATATTGCATTGTTTATTTCCTTTCATTTTTTTTTCCGTGAGATTTTGACTTTTTTGAATTCCGGGGGGGGGGCAAGTGCCCCCTCTTGCTAACACTAGAATTTTCTAGTCAAAGTACTAGATTTTCAGTGGTTCACAGATCGTTGTGCTTCTGGTAATAATACTTGAATTTAGGAATTACTTTTTCAATGTAGGTTTTTTTTTGTAAATTTTATCAAAAAATGCGCTATTGTTCGCGCAAAATTGGGCTTGCAACCTGCACTTAATTCATGTAGTTTTTCTTGAGAGCGTATTTACTTGGTTTCACATATAAGCATACCTCCTGGATTAGTCAGTTTCTATGGGCACGATAGAATTTTTGCTCGTTATGAGTTTCAAAATTATGGAAAAACGTTTTGAGTAAAAACTAAGGCTGAATTAATGTCAGCAGGTTTAAATAGTGAAAATGATTGCGGAGAGGAGAAAAAAGAGGTATCTTATGATGAAAATCTGATTTTACGTTCATGACGGCCGGACACAATGTCGTTAACCCTTTCAGACTGGAATTATTTTGTTCATAACGGATTTTGACCCCCCTGGTTGATTCTTAGCGTTCCCTCGTCTAAATTGATGCGCATATTGTATTTTTATGTTTTCCATAAAGATTCAATTTGTTCAGACGTACTAGTGGGTACAAAGGTACCGGGTTAGTATGCAATACGCAACGCACCAAATATGTGTCGAATGTTATCTGTGTTGCGTATTGCATACTCTGGCCAGGTACCTTTGTCTCCGCTAGTACATTGAAATGTACACCAGGTCAGAAAGGGGTTGAGGCGTAAAAATCGTCGTCGATTTGACGCTCCTCAAATATATTTCCTGGGTTTTGACGGAGAGACGTAATTCCTTTGAATTCTGGCAACATTGCAGGTACTCCTTGCTTCAAATATCAACCGTCCTCAACTTTTATGTCTTTCGAATTACTCACTTCCGGCACATTCTGCGTGATTGTTTTCACACTTTCTTCCATCGAGGGTCATCCCTCCACCAACTCAGAACCGCCCCAATTATTACATCAAAAATAGTTCAACTAGCTTACAAATTGCTTCATCAAACCGACAGAGTTTACCCAGTAAATTCCCAATCATACATTAGCTCAATTTTACGACTTTTTCTTTTGATACCATCCGAGAGAAAGAGAAGAGAGAGAGAGAGAGAGAGAGAGAGAGGGGAAAGAGAGAGAGAGAGAGAGAGAGAGAGAGAGAGAGAGAGAGAGAGAGAGAGAGAGAGAGAGAGAGAGAGAGAGAGAGAGAGAGAGAGAGAGAGAGAGAGAGAGAGAGAGAGAGGAGAGAGAGAGAGAGAGGGAGAGAGGGAGAGAGGGGGAGGGAAAGGGAGGGAGGGAGGGAAAAGAAGGGAGGGAAAAAATGAGCCTCATTTCACCTCTAATCAATCCCCTCTTTTCTTTTTATTATTCAGAACGCACTCGTTTAATTTAAAATCGTTGCTGCTTCTACAACAGACCGCTTTGGAAAAATCGTCCTATGTCAACCATGTTAATCAAAAGCAAACATACATATACTAGCACATAACTTAGATTTTAATAAACCTTTAAATTATGTACGATATCAAGTAAAACGAGTCTTTGATTCAAAGCGTTACCGGCCATTTCACATAACTTAAGTTTATTGTGTAACAGCCCCTCAATAGAAATATTTCCAATTTTATGGGTTCGTGTCATTTCGCTTGACATTTTATGAGGAAATCATTTCAAAAGGCTTGGTTCCATTTTTTATTTTGTCTGGCTCTCCACTTCAATAATAATTAATTTATGGTTGATTGGTGATGCTTCAGATACTAAGCTCGTAATGTAATGTAACCCCTTCGTATTCTATGGCTCAGCCACCAATTTAATATAGTGATAAATGCAATAAAATGAACTAAATATATGTACAATGTACATCCACTTACATATAAATTGACCTGATTCAAGAGGTACGAATGGGTTTCATATGCATTTGTTAGCGCTCATAAGAATAGCTTAAAATTGTACCATTTGGAAGAAAAATTGATTTTTTTTTTCATTTCATTTGGGGAGGAGGATCCCTAGATCTGCCTATCACTGGGTGCCCCTATAATATTATATATATATATATATAACTATATATATTATTTATATATATCTATATATATCATATAATATATTATATAGATATTTATTATATATATCGATGATATATATATATATATATAGTAACAATTTTAGTTGGCTCATCAGTTTGTTGATTGATCGGCCAAAGCCCATTCTAAATGTTTTTGTTTAGCACTGGTAGAAAATCTGCTGGGCGACCATCAAATTTTATTGGCGACCAGCAAATTTCAGTGGTCGGCCAGTAGAAATTGAGAATCAAGGAACCGATGGGTGTGCCAACAGAAAATGATTATCAGGGTGGGTCCCCAAGACTTACCATTGAGGTTCAAAAATGTAATGTTGCACCCCCCCCCCCCCCCGGGCAATTTTTCTGAGGGCTTAGTTTACACAATTATAATTCAATTAAATAATTTTTACTTTCTCACTCTAATGAAATTAGAAAAATTGAGAAAGTATTGCAATGGCGCCGAGATTTTTTCGTATCCTTATCATCTGTTATCACTTTATTCATAGTATTAAACATTACTATTATTATTGATTGATTGCTTGATACATCTTCAATGTATAATAAAAGTACGCAACATCCCATTTATTTCTACTTGAGCTTAGTAGATAAATACTTTGTCGTTAGAGAGGCCACCGAGCACGAATTACAAGCAAATAACATTTTGGAAGCACTGTCCAACAGATTACTCTTTCTTGTTTTTAGAGGCAGTAAAAAATTTGAGCAGGGGTCTCTGAAAAATGAGCAGTCAAGGATATTTTTTTCATGAATCTTAGCAGAAAAAAAAAAAAAAAAAAAAAAAAAAAAAAAAAATACAACTAAAACAAGCATGAGGAGTCATGGACAGGGTAAGGCGAGTAAGGAATGAGGAGGGGGAGAGGAGGGGGTATGCATTAATGTATGGGGAGGGAGGCCGGGTCAAAGAGGGGGGTAAAGAGAGCCAAAAGTGCAGGTAAAAAGGATATTACCGCAGCACCAATGTTTAGATTATAAGCTGATTACCTACAGGCCATAAAAACTGGTGTGAGGGAAGGAATAAAAAGTAAAAAAAAAGTAAAAAAAAAAAAAAAAAAAAAAAAATATTTCGCGGATAATTACAAGATCCGACTCAACTTGAGAGCAGCCAGCAATGAAGGGAGCGCGAGCGTGGCCCTTTACCTCTCTCCATGCAAGAAGGAAGGATGGAGGGGGAGAGGAGGGAGGGGGGAGAGGAGGGGGAGAGGGGGAGAGGAGGGGGGATTGGATCGCGATCAAGTACCAGTATCCGCGGTGCTTTCGAAAAAACGAAAAATGAACGGGCTATTTGTTATACTTTTTCGGGCAAGGGGAGGGGCTGGGGGTTTAGGAAGGGGCAGGGGGGGGTACTCCTCCTCCTCTCCTGTACCCCAGACCGACCCCCTTCATGACCGTTCCCCCCTTCCCCTCGTATGTTCTTCCATCGTTGTCATTGACAAGTTGCTTGCATCAGCGAAACTCGCTCAAGCTCTAATTAAAACTTGCACTAATCTGTATCCTGACAAGGGGCAGGCGAGCGAGTTTTGTTTTGTTTTGTTTTTTTTTTTTCAAAAATGAACCCGCCGCCACTGATTCGGCTGATTGAAACTACCGACCGCCCCGGTTCCACCGTTGCGTTGTTGTTGTTGTTGTTGCTGTTGTTGGCTCGAGTTGTTCCGCAAACGTCTATTTACGCGCTGCAAAACGTTCGGACGCTAATGAAATTCACTTGAATGAAATTTGCACTTTGCCGTCTTTGACCGAATGAAGCGATGTGATGGATGCTTTCTCTGATCTCTTTGAAGTTGGTTGATTGAACCTTGCCTGTGTGTATCAGTGGCGTAGAGGACAATTTGGCATCGTTAAATGCCTCTATTTAAATCCACGTAAAAGGTCGAATTCGAGGGTGTTCGCCGAACACCCTATTGTTCGATTTTATATTTTTAGTTTACCTTCTTATTTTTAGTAAATTGAAATAAAGTTCGACAACTTTATGCCTTTAATGGGGCTCTTGTAAACTTTTGCTGTGCGGGCAAATGAATTGTTCAATCTGATGTAAAAACCAGTGAAAATCACGAAAATCGCGCTAAGAAAGTCTAACATTCAGTAATTAACTCACATAACTACTAAAATGTCAAGTTCGTAATGGCGGCTCAACGCAGGTATCATGGGAGATGCCTGTCTAATTTGTCACTTTCTCTACGGAAACACAGAGATATGTCTCAATTAATTTAGATAGGAATCTCCCATGATACCTGAGTATTAAGCCCAATTCTGAATTTCGTGACTTTTTAGTATACTCATCGTCACTTTTAAAGGTAATTATGCAAGAATCAACTCTTCAATCCCCGGGGCAAAAGTTTGCAAGAGCCCCATTAATATTCCATTTTCTAAGGTTTCTTTTGTTATCGTAAAGTTTTGATCGTTCTGAATTCCATGGGAGGGGGGGGGGGTTACAGCTTCTTTCCCCTCGCAGCGGGTGCCCATGTATGAACCTAGATACAAACCAAAGACATCCCTGTTTTCGGCTCGTCGAGCACTTTCATTTGCATTTGGACCTATGCAGTGCACACTGCACATGCCCCATTATTGCACAGCGGAAAAATTCTAATAATTTTATACACTCGATTTTTTCCCCTGAACAATTAATTTTCTTAAGCGAGGAGGATTTTTCACTACGTTTGGACTATTTGGTCATTGACGCACTAAAAAAAAAAAAAAAAAGATTACCAGCAGCATGACATTATGTGAACCTAAGTAAGAGATAGTACAATGGAGCTCCTACAAATTTTTGCTGTAGGGGATTGAAGAGTTGATTCTTGCATAGAAACTTGTAAAAATGACGATGAGTATACTATATAAAAAATCACGAAATTCCAGAATCGAGCTCAATGGTGGAGAGACGCAGGTATCATGGGAGACTCCTATCTAAATTGAGACATATCTCTTCCTTAGAGAAAGTGACATAATAGACAGGAATCTCCCATGATACACGGAAAAAAAAGACTGGTAGAATTTACTATCTGCAAAGCTGAATTTGGAGTCTGCTATCAAATATGGTAAATTTTACAATCACATGGTAAATGCAACGTACTTTGCGGTGAAATGTACCGAAAGGTTATCTTTATTTACCACAATATACGTTGCATTTACCATATGATGGTAAAATTTACCATACTTGATAGCAGACTCCAAAATCAGCTATGCAGATGGTAAATTCTACCAGTCTTTTTTTTCCGTGTACCTGCGTTGAGCCGCCATCACGATCTTGCTTTTAGAGCAGTTTTGGGAGTATATTACTGAATTTTAGACTTTTTCAGCGTGAGTTTCGTGACTTTCACTGGCTTTTACATTTGATTAAACTATTCATTTCTTTACAGCAAAAGTTTGCAAGAGCCCCATTACCAGAATTCTAGAGTTTGTACCAATAATAAAATTGTACCGCATAAGTTCTTGAAAATTCTTTAGAAATCCTAGTTCTATGATCATGTTCTGGTATCAAAACCAAAATTTTCTGGTCATAGTACTGGTCTTTCTGTCGTTTTCATATCGTTGAGCAACTGGTAATATGACTCAAATAAGGTATTATGACTATCGATATTTTTTCAGTGCGACAGTCTTTTCACCTCTATAGAGTCCTCGATTAACTTCAGTGCTTTTCATCATGGCGGAAAATGCGGAGCTGGAGATGCTTTCGAATACTATAGCTATTGCCACTAATCAATTAAATTAATTCGTGAAGTGTGAAAATGAGTTTGACGTTAATGTTCCCGATCTTTTTATTTCAATAGTTCTGCACAAATAAAATAAATGGGCCATTTATTCACAACCGGACAGGAGAGTCTACGGCCCCGCACAGCGCAGGGCGGCGGCCGGCCCGATGAGCCTCTCGCACGACAGCACTCACCGATGCTTTGGTGCTCGGGCTGATACATGAATGCGTCTTTCTCTTTCTCTTCGGTCATTTAACCACACGTGTTAGAAAAGGATAGCTATAAGAAGGTCATCACGTGACTTCAGCCCCTATCTCCGTCTTTTTCTAATGCACGAGTTCAAATGGAGGGAGAGAGAGTAAGACAAATTCCTGTAACCACACATGGTTTGGTGTGGATGGTGTGTGCCTTCCCCAATTACTCGGACATTGAATATGGATACACCTGCATCATATAAATTCACATTCATCTCTTTCTTTCAAAAAAAAAAAAAAAAAAAAAAGAGTGGATCGTTTTGGGGGGAATTGAATGAGATTTCTAGAGTCTTGAGCAAGAATAAAAGGTGACCCATGGAAATGTGTCCAAATCGCTGACCGCAATTGCCTTGCGCATTGTTTACCCTGTATCAAGGTATCAAGGTATCAAGCATCAAGCCGGCCACTGCGTATACCTTTATCAGACGGTATGGATGAGCCAATGGCGCATACTGGATCTCTTCTGTAATCTTTATCTTTTTCATTTCCCCTTTGAATGTATACGTTGAAAAAGGATGGAAAGAGAGGGTTTTATCCCCTTGTCTAATGTCTATCCTTGTCTGTCCTCGTCTAACACACGGAATTCAATGGAGAAAAGAAAAAAAATAGAGACTTTTTCGTTGCGCTACTGGTTGTAGCCAGGAATTTGTCTTTCTCTCTCTTTTTGTCCATTTGACCGCACGTGTTAGAATAGGATGAAAAGAAAGGCTGTCACGTGACGTCAGCCCCTGTTTTTGTTTTTTTCTTACATTTGCAGGTTAAATGCGAGCAAAGAGAAAAAATGACAAATTTCACGAGGCATGGCAGTAGTGATCAGGGGTCACAGAATCATGAGGAAGAGAAAAATCTCTTGAGAAAAAAAGAATGATTATTTTTATACATATACAAAGATTATTTTGGACAGTGGCGTCACTAGACTTTTGCATTTGGGGGGGGGGGGGGTGAGATGTGAAATCTCCTGTGCAGGATCTGCCCCCCCCCCCCCCCCCCCCCCCCCCACCCCCCAGTTTCAGGGGGTCCATCCCCGGAAAAATCCGACAAATCCAGGTTTCTTAAGCAAAATGTCACGATATTCTGAATGAACTGTTTCTGTTTTACTCAAAATCACTGACGAAAATGATCAAACTATCTTCTTGTTTCCACTTTGAGCTTGTTTCCACTTTGAGCTTAAAAATGAAAACTACAACAACGACATCAAAAAATCATACGAAACACGTAACACGGTAAGTTCCAAATAGATATTATTCGATACTTTACATGGAGTTAAACGGGGCAAGCTGATAGCAATAAACTACGCAGTTACACTGCATGTTTAGAAAAAAAAAAAAAAAAAAAAAAAACAAAAAAAACAAAAAAACACTCAAGAGATCAATTTAATTCCTCTGAGGACTATGTAAATACGGCCAGACCTTCCAACCGAGAAAACATCAGTAAGAGGGCGCGGGTGGCGCTATCAATTTCTCAAAAAGAGACTCCTTGTGCAGGTAATTGTGTATGCAACCCGTGGCACGCCCGACCTGCATGCGAGCCGCCATCTAGCCGTCAACAAAATTTATTGAATTCATTATCCCCGCCCCGCGCGCTCTCATGCGAAGTTAGTTTTCTGTCAAATTTCAGTCTCGGACTGACCACACCGCGGTTCGAAGTTTGTAAAAACCGAGTCTCCATTGAGTCGCACCGGTTTTCGATTCTTTCTTGAACCACCGAAAAACCATTCATATTGAATAGGTAATCGATTAATTGCGGTTTCCGACCACCACGAGTTTCAAATCCCCCCCCCCTTCTCTCTCTCTAGACCTCTTTCAAGAGAGAACTAAATTGATTACGACTCTTTGCCGATGAAATAATGAGAGGGAAATTATTCAAGACGCATTCAGAATGCTCATGAGGCTCCGAGCATGCTTCTGCGCATGCTCAAACCGCAACTCCTGAATATTATAATCCGCGGCTCTCATCTCACCCTCGGCACAGTGGACTTGAAATCAGTGATAGCTCGTGAACAATCGATCATTGTTTTTCTCCCATTTGAACGTATGCAAAAGTATCGAGAGCGAAATTAATGGGGATCTTGCAAACTTTTGCTATGGGCAAATGAATAGTCTAATCTATGATGTCAAAACCAGCGAAAATCACAAAAATCGCACTAAGAAAGTCAAAAATTCAGTAACCAACTCACATAAATGCTTCACTAAACTGAACTGTGTAATATTTTCTCAATCGGTGGAATCATCTGTGAATTAAAAAATACGATTAATTATTCGCAAAACGGCTGCTCTGCATGCAATAGACACGAAACGGCAGCTCTTCCATCGATGCGCAGTTTTGATCCACTGTGCTTCATTTCGGATTATGGTCGCGCGACACAACGCAAGCACCGTTTAGGTTCGGCCCCTCCTCTCAGCTGCACCTATTGCACTAACGCCACTAAGGGGTGTAATAATGGTAATGAAAGGGTGATATTCGGGAATCTTTTATCGAATAAATTGATAATTTCACCTCTCTTTTGTTGAGAACTTAAATCAATTTACTTTGATGCCCTCGATAATAGTTGAGGTTAAGGAGGAATAATAGCCACGATTTTTTTTTTCGATGCGCGCGCATTCAATGATTTCTACACTTTCGTTGGTTCAAAGGCTGGTCTTGAATAATTGTATGGACGGAGGGAAGGGTTGATTAGTCCAAAACTAGAAATAATAAGTATAATTTTTTTTTATTTCGACTTTTTTTTTTTTTTAGAGGAATAGATATTAAAATAAACGGTAGAGAATACCGCACGAACACTTTCTCACATCTAAGTTATTCTGGGGGAAACCCCCAACCCCTTCTTTATTACTCTGAGAGAGATCTTCAGACCCCCTTTAATATTTTGGCGAAGACCCCCAGACTCCCCTATAAAATTGTGGAGGAGAACCCAAGACCCCCATCAATGGGATAATTTTACAGTAGGCTGCAGGTTGCAGAATTTTGTTTCTTCATCAAAATTCAAATAGCTTTACATTTGAAATATATTCCAATTTTTCCCTGTGTTTACTAATTTTACCCGTTTCCCCATTGATTTGAATAGAAACGTTTTATTCTCCATAATTTGCTTATAATTTAAAATTTCGAATAACCAAAAAACGCCCCTTTGGGAAATGTTGAAAGCAACTTCTCGGCAAAAGTTGGATGAATGAAGAGCATTTGCTCAAAAGTTATGCTGAGATCAGTGGCGTCGCGTGCCATCTGGCAACAATGCTACTGCTCCATTTAAACTCATTACATAAATCGAATTTTCCTTGTGCACTGTGAACTTCCTGAATTCGATATTTTACATGAGTTTAAATGGATAGAATACATTGTTGCCGAATTGCACGCGACGCCACTGGCTGAGATATACAGACAGACAGACATCTGCGCCGTCCCAATACTTTCTCAATTTTTAATTTTGTTAAATGTGAGAAAGTGAAAAGGGAGAAAAATAACAAAAATAAAAACAAACAAAACAACGAATAAAAACCGGTAATGCGAGTGAAAAATTACAATATAAAGTATTAAAAATCAAAGTAAAATGAAGCTGACCTAAGAAAAATATAAAGTATAATATGAAAAAAATAAAACGAAACTAATGAATGAATGAAACAAGCAAGGAATAAACGAAAGATTCCTTTTGCAAAGGACAAAAATAAAACACGAGTTCGTTTGATAAGAAAAAAAAGCAAAAAAGAAGAATAAGAAGGGGAAAAAACGAAACGAACAAATAATCAAAACTCTAATTTCAGAGGATTAATTTATTTTTTCTTCTTCTTTTTCTTCTTCCTCTTTTCGTACTCTCCATCTCTTCTGTAGAAATGGAAAATGACGAGTTCAATGTTTTGATCATTACCATACGAGAAATCTTACCCTCTCGAAAAAGTAGAAATACTTTCAATGCCAGAGGGCACATTGACGTTTTTTTTCCAAGGCTGCCATTTGGCACTTATTTAAACGCATTTTCCCATTTAACTCAATATAATTCTTTAAATTTCCCACCAAATGTGGCAGCACTGTCGTCATCTCCGTCGTGTTATTTTTTTTCGCCCGCAGAAAAACTTAGTCGTTACAACCTGATTTTTTCCTCTTTTTCTATCACGAACGAGAATTAATGCACTTACTTTAGAGAGGGGGAAAAAACGAGGGATGAAAAAAAGACGGTTGCAAAGGGAGCTCAAGTTGTAAAACTGCATTTGAGAAAGAGAAAAAGAAGGCTCTGACGGACAGACGCTGAAAAAGCTCAAGTGAACAGAGATGGAGAGAAACGCGCCCCTTTCATACTCCAGCGTTCAAGTCACCGCGGCTCACGAGTGACTGAGAGTGAGACACGACGCGTGACGGGGCGGAGGCCGTGACTTAAAGCCTAGCCCCTTGTAGAACTGTAGATGCAACAAGTCTTGCACCATGAGCACCCCATTATACAGAGGATTTGCCATCAGACATCAGCCATCAGCCCATCAACTTCGGATTTCTTCGCGCTCACTCGGAATCCCTATTCCCTTCCCTGTTTTTATTCATCCAGGATCCAAGATTTCTTCTATCTCTCTCATTCCCCCTTTAAATGAATAAGTTGAAAAGGGACAGAACGAGGTGGTTTTATCCTTTTGTCTATCCTCGTCTAACATACACGTTTCAGTGAAAAAAAAGAGAGATAGAAAATCATTGGCACAAACCAGAATCTCTTCTATCTCTCTCATTTCCCCTCTAAATGCATAAGTTGAAAAATGACAGAAAAATATGGTTGTATCCCTTTCTTTATAGTTTATCCTTGTCTAACACACGCATTTCGATGAAGTTAAGAGAGAGATAGAGTATTTCTTATCAACAAGAATCTACTTTATCTCTCTCTTTCCCCTTTGAATGCATAAGTTGAAAAAGGACAGAAAGAGGTGGTTTTATCCCCTTATCTGTCCTCGTCGAACTTCCACGTTCGTATGAAGAAAAGAAAGAGATAGAGAATCATTGGCACAACCAGGATCAATTCTATCTCTCTCATTTCCCCTTTAAATGCATAAGTTGAAAAATGACAGAAAACGATTGTTGTATCCCTTTCTTTATCCTTGTCTAACACACGCATTTCGATGAAGTTAAGAGAGAGATAGAGTATTTCTCGTCAACAAGAATCTACTTTATCTCTCTCTTTCCCCTTTGAATGCATAAGTTGAAAAAGGACAGAAAGAGGTGGTTTTATCCCCTTGTCTGTCCTCGTCTAACTAACTCGTTCCAATGAAGAAAAGAAAGAGATAGACAATCATCGGCACAACCAGGATCACTTCTATCTCTCTCATTTCCCCTTTAAAAATGCATAAAATGAAAAAGGACAGAAAGAGGTGGTTTCATCCCCTTGCCTATGCTTGTCTAACTTCCACGTTTCAATGCAGAAAAGAGAGAGATAGAAAAATTTTGGCGCAACCAGAATCTCTTCTATATCTCTCTCATTTCCCTTTTTAAACGCGTAAGTTGAAAAAGGACAGAAAGAGGTGGTTTTATCCCCTCATCCATCCCCCTCCAATACACGCATTTCAATGCAGAAAAGAGAGAGATAGGCAATTTCTCGCTTGATTCATCATTCTGACGCGCACGGCTCTTGAGAGAAAGAATTCGTTATTCCCTCCCCTCTGCTCCGCACTGCTCCTCTACTCCATACACTACAACAGTCCGCACCGACTCGAAGGGGGTCCCTCACCTATCGAGCGGGGCGAAGAGTGGTAAAGGGGGAGGGGTGGTCCCTCACCTGAAGTGAAGAGGGGGTTAGGGGAGGGTTGTGCAGTGAATTCACTGCTCCGCACGTGTACAGAGTAAGCGAGCGATCGCACTGGGGGTGCATACAACGAACGAAGAGGGGGTAGGGGTGGTTTAACGCGGCGGGGTCGTTTTGAGATTTGCTTTTGCTTCCCCCGTTTGTCGAAGGGGTCGCTGATGTGTTTGTATGAAGTGGTGGTGCTGCGGAGGGGTTGAAGGGTGAAGGGGGTTTGTTGTTAAGATGGGCGGTGAGGTAGGGGAGGGGAGGAGAGGGGAGGGGAGGGGGGAATGCTCCAGCGCTCGGAATCACAGCATCACACGCGTTCGACGCGCGACTATTTCGCTCAGAGACAAATAGAGACCGTGCACTCCCTATTCTTCCCGTGGTTGCGCGCGGTGTCCACTTTTCGTGAACTACTTTTGTCGGGACTCATCGGCCTCAACAATCAACCTTCGCATAATGTTGGATGGTGAAGCTCAACAAAAGGCTGGATTGTCCGCGGTCCCGGAAACGGAAACAGGTTTTGCTCGGCGAATGCAAAATACGTGCTCATCAGTCAACATTATGCGAATGTTGGCTGTTGTTCCGATGAGTTCCGAACAAAATTGAACCACGAAAAGTGGACACCGCGCGCAGGAATAGTGCAAGGTCTCTATTTGTCTCTGATTTCGCTAATGCTCTCTTGAGGCGTGGTGCGTCGTGCGTAGTGCTGCCAAACCGTGGTCAGGTCCATACCGTTGCACGCTGACGGCGTTGCCATGAGTACATGAAAATGAGTTTGTTTTGAACTTTTGTTTCAGCAAAAAAGGCTGTTCACTTAAACATAAAACCTCTCGGAAAGTTCTGTTCAGGCCATTTTAGCAACGAGAAAAGAAGCGAGAGAAGATCTGAAACAGAAAGCTGATGGTGCCACATGCGTATGTATAAGTGAAGATATCATGAATTAGTTTTTGTTCAATAAGATGATAAACAAATAAAACAAATTATAGATCAATAATTTCGTAAAGATAAATGAAAGAACATGACCATTTATGCTGTGCATTTTGAGATTATAGTGTTTTATTTCATGAAAACATATCTAATGAGTTGCGGCACTTATATTTGATAAAGTACCATCCTTAGAGGTTGGAATGAGAGAATAAAAAGGAAATTATAACTACATTTAAATCTCATCTCATCTTCCTGCTTCTCTTTTTCTGACCTCTGATTAAGTAAGTGCCAAAAGGCCTAGCTTAGGAATGTGTTTTCATGAAAAAAAAAAAAAAAAAAAGTGCCCAGCATATTTGCCAATTTTTTAAATTTATCTCTGATATTCATCGTAATTTTGCTGGATTTTACTCAAGAATTAACCATTCAATCTCTTTTTATCAAAAGTTAGCAAGAGCTCCATTTCGGACTAAAGCTATATGACTTCGTTTTAACAGTGGCGTATAGAGTGCAATTTGGAAAAATGGTCCACGTAAAAGGTCGAATGCAAAAAGGTGTTCACCAAAAAAAACACCCAATAGTTCGATATTTTTCATGGGTTTAAATTAACGAACTGCACTGTTGCCAAATTACATGCTACGCCGCTGCCTAGGAATTTTCATACTAAGCCAACGATGCGATAGTTGGTAGGTTCAAAGGTCAAAATTATGCACTATACGGCAATAGCGCGCGTGTATAGCAAATGTTGTTGCTCAGATTCCATATCGTATAGTCAAAAATCTTTCTTACTGACTACCCTCCCCCTGCCCTATCGCTCTCTCTCTCTTTTCTCTCTCTCTCTCTCTCTCCCTCTCTCTCTCTCTCTCTCTCTCTCTCTCTCTCTCTTTCTCTCCCCCTTTAATCCAGGAATCCGAAGCCGCCCCTTGCTCATTGTTCTTTGAGTCGGAACTGTCTGTGAACGTGATCCGACCTAATTGATTTTTATCAACGTTCCGCGCAGTCTGGCGCTAAGTTGGGTCGGGTGCAACGCGATTCTGGAATTCTCGTGTTTCATCCTAGAAAGTATTTAAGAGCACGCTCTTCTTTATACAGATAGCTTCATTTCATGGCTATATTGTCGAACAATTGGATTTCGTTCGCGAATTTTGATACTGTACCGTTCTCAATTTTCAACCCCCTCATCATTGACGCTTGCATCAGTGGCGGCTCGTGCATTTTGGCAACAATGTTTTCCCTCCATTTGATTCGATGCAAAATAATCAATTCGATTGTGAAGCAGCGATTTACCTGCAATCGATTGTTTCACAAGTATTCAAATGGAGGGAAAACATTGTTGCCAAATTGCACGAGCCGCCACTGGCTTGTGTATTTCTGAGCCCTCTTGTTTCAAATGCCAGGTTAACTCCCTTGAGACGTTTCAAAAGTTTCTTTCCATACTACACGGAAAAAAACTTCGGTGAAATTAACCATAGGGATACCTGATTTTGGCACCTGCTAGATGTTATGGTAATGTTAACTAGAAGTATACTATGTTGTGACTAGGTACTATGTGATGTTACCTGATTGCATGTCGAATTTACTCAAAGTATCGGTAAATGTACCATACTTCTGGTCAAGTTTACCATAACATCTAGCAGGTGCCAAAATTTGGTATCCGTATGGTTATTTTCACTCATCTTTTTTTCAGTGTAAATACATTTTTAAAGAGAACTGTCGAAGAAACTTTTATGAAGTTTAAAAACCTTTTATTACTTATTTGGACGATAAAGATTGAGTCTGTTACGAAGTTTTGCTATAACGTTTGATACAAGGGTTGATTCCTGTGTAAAATCACTTGAAAATAACTTTGAGAGTATCAGAAAGTTCCGAAATCCACTCAAATCTAACTTCCGAATCTAACTCAATGAATGCGTTTAACAAAATTTCAAGATGGCGGTCGAATAAGTGGGTAGCAATGAGGGAGTCCCATCTAATTGCAATTTTCTATGCTGAGTAAAGTGATTCGCCATAGAGAAAGTTACGATAAGATGGGACTTCCCCATTGTCACACAGTCATTTGACCGCCATCTTGTAATTCTGTTAAACGCTTTATTGAGTTTGTGAATGGATTTTGGAACTTTCTGATGCTCCTAACGTTATTTTCAAGTGATTTTACGCAAGCACCAACTCTCCATAATGCTGTAGCAAAAGTTTGCAACCGACCGATTAGACTCTGTTTTTTTTTTTTTTTTGCGACATTGTATCCATCGGTTTTTGGTTTAAAAATTAAAACTCGGGGAAATTTTTTGAAACGTTACAATAGCATTAGGCCGGAAAATTTTAACAGCACTTTTTTGTACTAAAACGAATTACTCTTATTTTGTTTCTTCTACGAAATGGTATTTTTTGGTTTTTGGATAAAACATTAAAATGCGGACAGAAATTTTGAAATGTCATGATGGATTTAGACCCTTTTGAAAGTACAAAAAGGGGTCAATTGCAGGGATAAATCTAAATTGCACAAACGCACCTGACAAATGACGAATAACTCGCCATGTGTTGCAGATTGCTTATGTCATTGAATTAGCTAGCAATATATTATTTCAATTATTTGTTGCAACTATAGCACCTTCAATTACAAGGATATGCAAATTCAAGACATCCAAGTACGAATAGTTACCGAAATACAGCCCAATTTATCTGCGGCTACGTTTGCAATTGATATTCGGGCAGTCAGCCAATGCAGTGGCGTAACATGGCTTGCTTTCCCTGAGGGTTGCAAGAGGCAGAGTTGTATTTTTAGGGGTCGAAGTTGAGGGGGCACTAAAGTAACAATGGTATTTTTTTGATTTTTTTGTTTTTTTGTTATGTTCTTTTTTATTTTGTTTTGATTTTGTTGTTTTGTTTTAATAAATATATTTATCATCAATGCCACTAATAATAGTCGGTTGAGAGCTAAAGGCTTTTATCCCGTGAAATTTACGGTTGTCCCATAATTCAGCGACTGAGCTCATGAGCTCTGTAGACGCACCACCAATGAAGCTCAACTAGGGTCGTTTTTTGGGCATAGCGTAAGTTTTAAGTTTTTGGGAGCCAACAAATGTTCGGGACGGATGGGCTTTGCCTAAAAAACGGTCGTACCTAAAAATGACGATCATAACTGCAACTTTCTTTAACGGAACATGAGAATGTTGGGAGTGCTCCCAATTTTACGTTTCTTAGGGCCGGGCTAGAGTCTACCTGACTCACCGTAAGTGTTGCGATTCGTTGGTTTACGTCTCGTGCAGCGGCGAGGCGTGCGATTTGGCAACGTTCCTTTTTTACACATTTAAACACATTAGAAAGATCGAAATGCCTGGTAATCGCCGATGACTGAAGCGTTCGACCTTTTTGAAATGGAGAAAATACATTGTTGCCAAATGTCACGCCTCGCCACTATATAGTCTCGTGGTACATATTTTGTGGTTAGTTTGTGGTGTTGGTGTTGTGATGCGGTCCGTTAAGTGGTGGTTGATGCTTATTGAGGTAATTTTGGGTCGAGGACCGTCTATCCCGAACATATTTTGTGACATGATGCGCACATTGCAAAGTTTTATAAAAACTGAGATTATATCACTGGATTCTTCCGAAGCCTATGCCTGGGACCATTTAGATTGCAGTATCTTCGGGCCCAGGTATGCTCGACGTTCGTATGCCATGGGGTAATAAAAAAGCACTGTAGTTAATCATTTGCACATACAAATCGAGATGCGCCCGACCAATCGTTAGAAAATCCGAACGATCATTCTAAAATGTGTTGGCACAGAGATTAAATTGATTTAACCGTCCAATTTTTCTTTCCCTCCCTTTACAGAGCCTTTTTAATCTGCATAGCACTGAGCAATGAAACAAACAAAGAGAGAGGAGGGAGAGAGAGAGAGAGAGAGAGGAGAGAGAGAGAGAGAGGAGGAGAGAGAGAGAGAGAGGAGAGAGGGGAGGAGAGAGAGAGAGAGGGGAGGGATTTTGGGAAAAAAGGGGGGGAGGAGGGGGGAAAGAGGGGGAGAGAGGGAAAGGGGAAAAGAGGGGGAAAAGAGGGGGAAAAGGGGGGAAGGAAGAAAAGGAAAAGGGGGGGAGGGGGGGGGGGGGAAAAGGGGAGAAAAAAAGGGTTTGTCCCGCTTCAAAAAACCTCCGGCAGTGGGGAAAAAAAGGGACCAGAAAGGGGGGGGTAGAGGAAACGAGACGAAGTGAATGCAACGGGGAGGGGGGAGGGGAGGGTTGAGGAGAGACATGAGGATTTTCTATGTGAGGCACGCTTCTAGCTTATTCCAGTGCAGTTGTGGAGGGAATATCTATTTATATTAAAAACATGAAGACATTGCACAAAGGAATAAGCTAAAGAGAGTATTGAATAGAATTTTTTATAGTCGTCCATGAATTTTGGCCTCGCACAATAGAGGAATCGGAGAGAGAGGGAGGGAGAGAGAGAGAGAGAGAGAGTGGAGTAAGAGAAAGAGAGAGAGACACTCGATTTTTCGGCAACTTCCCCCATCGAGAGGAGAGCGATACGCGCCGAGAGCAAGGCGAGGTTGGGAACCTGTATTTATATTACGGAGGAGCCAGATTTTTATTCACCCAAATCCCTTCACCCTGAAGTCTCTCTCTCTTTCTCTCCTCTCTCTCCTCTCTCTCCCCTCTCTCCCTTTCTCTGTCTCTCTCTCTCTCCCTCTCTCTCCCTCTCTCTCTCTCTCTCTCTCTCTCTCTCTCCCCCTCTCTCTCTCTCTCTCTCTCTCTCGTTGGCTCTCCTACCTGCTTTTTCGACTGGTTATTATACCTTTGCCCTTTCACGAATTTCTGTTTAGAATTTTATTATTCCCTCATCCTACCTCTTCCCCCTCTCCTTGCTATCCGTCCGCCTTTACTCGGGACTCTTTTCTACCGGATCTTTTTTTTTTTTTTTTTTTTTTACCTTCATCAGAAAACAATTTTTTGTAACATTTTTATAATCTCGGTGCGTTTTTAGCTGAATCAACACGAGCTATGTCGGGAAGTGGGATCGGAGGAGTCGGAGACTCCCAGTCTGGGAGTTGCGTCTTTTTGTTTTGTCGCGCGCACGATGTCCTTCTCTCTCTTTTTCCATTAGAACGCATGTGTTAGAAAAGGATAGAAGAGGGAGCGAGAATCACGTGACTGTCCCCGAACTTTCCTTTTCTAACACACTCATTCTAACGTGGAAAGAGAGAGATGGATACATTTCTGGATCCGCCAGTGGTCGCGCGTTTGATGGCCCGGTCCCCGAGCGACCCTGCGACCCCCGAGAATCCAACTACAAGCGGCTTTCCTCTATGATTCCTGAGCCCTGTGCCCTGCGAGAGCTGCGTCAACTAAAAGAAGAAATATTTGACCTTTCTAGTTTGCATTGTATATATACTCTTATAGCACTAACTGCGCTCAGCCATTATTAAACTTTTTATGGGCAGTATGTATCCCCTTCCCCTCCCCATATCCTCACCAACCCCCTATATTTCTATTCGATGTTTTTATGTCGCGTCTCGTCGTCTCATTGTGAGTGTAGTGTGGGGGGGGGGGGTTGTAGGATCAGCCTCGCGTCGATAGCGATATGCACGTCAGCACGTGATCCACGCGTTCAACGTTTCGAAAACAAATTGAGAGTCGTATAATGAATGCAACCTATTCTCTAAATAAATATAATTCCGCGATTGCTGTCATAAACTCATAAACAGGAGTGCACGTCCACCTTCCTTTGTTTCATTAATGAGTTTGAATGCAATGTTTGCAATGCGTTTTAATGACCGGGTCAGTTGCACTGATCGTTAAAAACCCGTTTTATGCAAACTTTTTTTTTTTTTTTTTTTTTTTTTTTTTTTTTATAAATATTCTTGTGAGGAGCGCGAAGATACCCAATAACCCATTGAAAAATCTGCGTTGTAATTAAATAGAGATATATCTTAACAATGACGTCATAATGACAACCCTTGTAATTTTTGTAAAGTGGTTGTAACTTATTAATGAGAAAAACACAAAACCAAACCAAAAACAAATAAGAAAAAGATGAAAAACAGTTGAAATTTTATAAAAATGTATTATTACAGCAATACAATGGCGACGCCAATCATTTCATTCAAATCTCTACATATAAGGGCTCTAGGATCAATAAAGACATAGCACTCTCAGGCTTACCAGCAAACGCAAAAATTATGACTGTCAAGAATTCACACGGAGCGCTTCGCGCATAATTAATGATATTTTTCAATTCACCGATGATTGATTCCACCGGTTGATAAAATATTACAGAGCTCAGTTCAGTGTATGACTGCACCGTATGAAAATAATCTGATCTGTAATCTTTTCTCAGTCGGTAAACTCGTCGTGAATTAATTAAAATATCCGCAAAAGATCATCGGTTACCTGAAAAATGCCATTAATTATACGCAAAACCGCAGTTCTGTTCGAGAGAAAGCCAAAACTTTCGCGCTCGATAGTACATATTTAAGCGAGGAGATTTAAACGCACGGTAAATAAAAGAAACCATGCGGTTTAAAAAAAATCACAACTATTGCCGCAGATCTAATTGGTACTCTACCATTGGCGGATCCAAGGGGGGGGGGGTGAGCGCAAGTGCCGCCCCCTCCCAGAAACCTTAAATTTCCCCCTTTTCCCGCGAAAAATAGCCCGAAGTTGCCTCCATCGACACTTTAAATTTCAAATTTCACAGGTGTCCCCTCCCCCCTTCATCATTAAATGGTCTTCTGAAAGCCTTTCCGGCCTGACCTGTTCAAAATTTTAAAATCGCTATTCACTGATATAAGTCTATTTCGAGAATATTCAAAATTTCACTCACGTAGTCGTGTTTGAATGCGGTAATGCTAATTCCTTCGTAGTAGAACCGGTGAAAAGTTTGGTGAGGCTAATCTTCATGTATTGCCTACATAGAACTGAATTTTCGGTGAAAATCTCAATTTTGAAAATTGGCTATCCCGTTTTGTACGCTCAATGAAGGGTGCTGACTCGTTTTCTTAAAAAATAATAATAAAAAAAAAACAACAATTGAGGCAAATCAATACTTTTAGCTCTCAAAATATAAAACTCACAAAATTTTCGGTAAAATATGCTTTCTAATTCTATTTCCGGAGTTTCCTCCTTTCCTGTAATATTTTCAGTTTTGAACTTACACCCTTTTTGACCTTTTATCGCAGAAAACGATTTAATTGTGGCTCGAAATGGAATGACGCAGCCGCCCTAAATACATCATGTTCTAATACCAAATCCAGGTCTTCATCTACCACGTGCTTAATGTGTATTTTTATGTCTCTAAAAGGTTTCCAGTTTCGGGGGTCGAAATATAAAACACAATGTTTTTTGCTCGCGTATGTTTGCACATCTCGACATCCAGTTGTCCAATGTTGACCCCCCCTCGACAGGGAGCCAAGACAATATCCACATCTCCAGGAAGCTTGTTTCAGAGACAAACAGGAAAAAAGGCTCATAAATAAAAATATTTCGCTTCAAAATAAACATTTTTAACCAGAGAGTGATTTGAGGTGCCTGTGAAATGTGCCTGTTCCGTATAGTATAGTGGAAAGGAAACCATTTCTTTCTCGTCTATGGGGTCTATATGCTATGCGTGAGCGTACGAATAACCGGAAGTGTTGAGAACAGAGCGATGACACCCCCGGGTAAAGGGACTGAGGGGGATGCGTATTCCGTATGCGTGGTCCGGGATCCGGGGTTCAGGATTTCAGGAGAGGGGATTAGACTCGAACATTAGACAAACCTTCTTTACTTCTCGTTTGCTTTTTCAACCTTGTCTGCGATGCTAATTTACAGTGTTGCCGAGAAAATGACATTCTGATTATAATATTGCGTTTAGTATGACACATATGGCCGTAGCCAAGGAAGGAGGGCAAGTGAAAGATACAGAGGGGGCTGGGGGGAGCACGTGCCTCGCAGAAGCCTCAAATTTTGCTTCTATCGATAGGAAATAGCCCAAATTTCTTCTTGCACGGAAAGAAAACTACGGTGAAAATAACCATGCGGATACCTGATTTTGGCACCTGCTAGATGTTATGGTAATGTTAACTAGAAGTATACTATGTTTTGACTAGTTACTAGGTGATGTTACCTGATTGCATGTCAAATTTACTCAAAGTATCGGTAAAGGTACCATACTTCTGGTCAAGTTTACCATAACATCTAGCAGGTGCCAAAATCAGGTATCCGTATGGTTATTTTCACTAATCTTTTTTTTTCCGTGTGCGACGCCTCAGTGGAGATGGTCAATGTGAGAGGTCATGCAGAGTCTAATCATCAGACATTGAATAAATGACTGAAAATGCGAATTTGAATTTGAATATTTTTAGAGTAAAAGAGAGAATTGTAAAGACATATTCATGCAAAACATTTTACAGAAAATCCATTTTTGATCCACCAATTGAAGGAGCACAACCTCCAAAAATGGATCAATTCAATATTTGGAAGATGACAAAATTGGACGGATTTTTTGAATAAAGTGCAAAATTATTGAGTTTTTACAAAACTGGTTCTTTTTTGCAAAAATCCATCTGATTTATTTCATTCGTACTTTTTTATAGACTTCATCTTTCGGAGTTCTTAAGTAACGCCGATCCTCATACAGGGTCTCTAGACTCAGAGTTGTCGCGCGGAATCTGGCAACGTACCATTTAGTCTGTTGAAACCTATGAGAAAGATCGAACCATTGAGGGTGCATATCGCACTCACTAGAATCGATATTACACTCGGATTGAATGGATGAAATATGCAAGGTGGGTTGCTAGATTGCACGTGACTCAACTGCCTATGAGCCCCAATGTCTAATTGCTTCTTCATAATTTAGAATAATTTTATTTTTCAAAAACTGTAAGAATTGTAAAGATCCACAAAAATATACAATCTGGCAACAGGGATTTTACTATGCTCAAAGAATTTATGTAGATCCTTTAGTGCGGGTTCCTAATCCTCATCATTGTTTGTGCTTGACAAAATTGCGAGTCTACGTAGTACGTATAAAAACCTGGTGGTTTCAATGAACCCACTTAGGTAACCACTAAAGTTCTGGTTTCGAATCCCAAAGGAACTGTTTCATTACGGAAACGATTTGAGTAGCAAGGCATGCCACTTTCAGTCTAATGGTTATCACAGCTCTTGGTGACGTCTCCAATCTGACTTGGTTCTAATCCCATGTCCGTCTGGGGGTGACAAAGTTTCGTGGATTAAGATCTTGTACTGGTGGAACTAGGAAATTGTTCTTTTCTCTCTCACTCTTCCTCTCTCTTCCTCTCTCTCTCTCTCTCTCTCTCTCTCTCTCTCTCTTCTCTCTCTCTCTCTCTCTCTCTCATCTCTCTCTCTTTCTCTTTCCCCCTCCCTCTCCCCCCCCTCCCTCTTTCCCTCTCTCTTGGTACTATTTCTTCTCTCCTACCCTTCTTTCTCACCCCTCCCTCCACCTTTTCCAGCCTCTATTTCACTTTTATTTTTTTTTTTTTTTTATTTTTTTTAAATGAATTTTGATACTTATCCGTTCATTTTTTTCGTCATTAATTTATCTTCTTCTCATTCAATTTTTAATAATTTTTTATTGTTTTTGATAATTTTTTTACGCAATGCTGAAAAATTCATAAAATTATTTTGTTTTTTATATACTATCAATTTTAATAATTTTTTTTCTTTGTATTTCGTTCTTACAATTAGTGGTTATATGGAAGAGAGGGCCAGTATTGGTCCTAACATCGCCACTCTAAATAAATCGTTCATTCATTAATTCATTGATTCTCTCTCTCTCTCTCTCTCTCTCTCTCTCTCTCTCTCTCTCTCTCTCTCTCTCTCTCTTTCTCTTCTTTTTCTCTTTCTCTTTCTCTCTCTCTCTCTCTCTCTCTTTTTCTCTCTTTTTCTCTCTCTCTCTCTCTCTCTCTCTCTCTCTCTCTCTCTCTCTCTCTCTCTCTCTCTCTCTCACTCACTCTTTCTATTTCCCCTCCACCTCACCGTCTCTCTTCCTGACTCTCTCTCTCTCTCCCGGTCTCCCACTCTCCCACTCTCTCTTTCTTTCTCCCTCTTTCTCTCTTTCTCTCTTTATCTCTCCCCTTCCCCTCCCCCTCCCCCTACTCTCTCCCTGCTCACTTGAATGCATGTGTTGGAAAAAGATAGAGGCTGGGATGAAAGTCGCGTGACTTCCCCCACTCTGTCCTTTTCTAACACACTCGTTCAAATGGGCTAAAGGGAGAGGAGGGTAATATGTTGGTTCCGACAGCATGGTTTGAGATCTCGTCACCTCAAACTGACTTATTTTTCTTCTCCCTTTCGTGTTCCCTTCTGTCTGGTAGGGTGTTTTAAGTCCCTCAGCGAATCTTACCGGTGCAACAAAGATTATAAAATGTTCTGTCTCGTTGTCTTTCAATCGACGGAAAGTATTGCTGTACATAATCTTTTTAACGCCGTTGTGACACCGATGAATTTGAGAACGCATCTTATTTCACTTCTCTTCGTCCGTCTACGAGGCCCTAGTTGGCGAGAGGGTTCATTTTAACTTGGTATTCCTTAGAAAAAAAAGGGGGACTTTTCTTTGAGTCTGGACTGTTTCTCCAAACAGGTACTATAAGCTCGTGAAGATAAAGAGACAGCGCCCCTAGCGGTCGTTGCTTTATGCAAATATATTTTTTTGCATGTCATTCCTCTATGCCGAAGGAAGCTTGAGCTCTCGAATAAGTTTTTGTACAACAAAAGGTACTTCAAAAGGCAACTCTCCGGGATTTTTAACCGAAAAAATAAATAAATAAAAAAGCGAGACATAAATAAATGGGGGGGGGACCGTAAACTTTCCGCGGGAGCAGAGGAGTTTTTAATTCATGTTATTTTCGGTTACGTGTGCTTTTTTTGCTCTATAAACGCTATAAGGGTATTCTCTTTTGTATTTTTTTTCGTTTTGAAAATAAATTGGGACTTTATTTTTTGTTCTTACGATGTTTGACTCGCCGAAAAAACAAAGTTTAAGGTATAACCGAAGCAGCGATTTAAAATAGCTTCTTATTGTTAGAGCTATGAATCTATTTTAATAAGTACTGCATCAGCAGTGTTTAAACTTTATTTTTACAGTTAGTTAAATGGGCTCATCTCATCGAAATTTTCTCTGGATTCTACTCAAAAAGTAACTATTATAGCAAAAGTTAGCAATAAGAGCCAATATCGATCGTTTATTTTCACATTAACTTGCGAATGGTCAAAGAAAAGTAAACGAAAAATGAGGAAAGTTCGTGGAATATGCCGCACAGCTGAATATCAGCGGCATAACAAGCAATGCCATATTGTGTTCTTTTAAACCCATGCCATGCAAAAGGTCGAATTCGAAGGTGTTCACCAAACATCCATAAGTTTGATCTTTTACGTGGGTTTAAAATGAAGGAACTTCAACGTTGCCAAATTGCACGCTACACCCAGGCCCGTCACATCTAACTCCCGGGCCCTGGTACCAACTGGGCTTTCGGGCCCCCCTTTTGGTGGGTCCTGGGTAGGGGTCCTAGCGCCGCACGGTGGATCGAGTCAATGGGAGGGGTCGGACATCGCGCATCACGCACTTCGTTTCCTCTACGTATGGACCTTTTTCGCCCATGTAATTCCCCAGAAATTTGTGACCTTATGTATTTTTCGTCGTAGAATCCGTTTTTGATGATATTTTTCGCAATTTATGAGTTCTAAAATGTATTTTGACACATTTTCTCATCATTAATGGATACTGTTTGCTCAAAACACACATTGCACGCGTCTAATGCGGTACTGAACGGCTGAAATAAGCAGATAATAAGATAGTAGGCGGTTTTTGTAGATTCGTGGCGTATTTATACGAGGGGGGGGTCACAAGTAGGCGGTTTTTGTAGATTCGTGGCGTATTTATACGAAGGGGGGGGGGTCACAATTTCCTCACTACTAATTTCACATTATTATTCCTTTGCTAAACAATTATCAACTTAATTTTTCGTAATCCCCCCCCCACCATTTTTTCGTTATACGCCCACCCACATACGCGGGACAAGATAACGATGATTTTTTTTTTTTTTTCTGCCAAACTAAGAATTTTTACTTCCTCGTTTTTCTTTCTGTCCGTGTGGATCTTTTGAAACTCTTTAACTTCAATTTTTCTTGTTACATTATAAATAAAAACACGGAAAAAGGGGAGAAAACTTAGGTGCATCTTTTTATCACGACAAATTTTCAAAATCAACAAATAAATTCAATCAGTCTTCTCCATCATCGTCTCTTTCATTGTGTCTTGACGGCAAACCTTCAGAAGTGCAAGTGCCTCTGGGAGATATTCCTTGGCCTTCTTCTTCTTCTGTCCACAATTCTGAATTTATCAATTTCAAACAAAACATGTGGCACTCATCAGTCAAAGTTTGTTCGTCGAACGAAGTTTTATAGTTTTTTATAATGAACGTGACCAGATGATCACAATCATCCAACGACTTTTTATTATTGTAGAGTTCATTGAACAATTGCAAATACGTAAATAACATTACTAAATATATTAAAATTGTCAAAACAAAAGGCAAATATAACATATAAATTAAATAAACCAAACACTGAACTTGTAACACCAATTCACCTATTAACTATGGCTGAATGCACGTAGGGAACTGAATTCTTGTTTACTTTCCACCAAAAAATCAACAAATTAGTGAAAATTAGTTATCAATTGAAGACTTATCGAGATTGGAAGATATCTTGTGATGCGCGATCTTTGTGATAGAAGGAAAGCGAGATAAGCTTCAAAACGCGCGCGACTTGCTCTCATTCAAACGAGTCGTTTGCTCAAATTAGCGGGTATTAGCGGCCAATTTTTGTTGGAATACATTCCTGAGGAGGTGTAGAAAACAACCCAGAAAAGCATTTAGGGGACAATTGGGGACATTTTTTTGTAGAGCTTTTTCCCCCTTTTTTTCACAATTTTTTTTAGCGAGTTTTCAAAGTATTTTTTCTCCCCTTATAATAATGCCAAAAAATATCAACGACATGTGAAAATGTTCTTCAGAGAGAGGACAATAAGCCAGTGAAATCGAAATTTTGATTTACATTTTCAAAATCTGATGCGAAAGCAAAAGAAAAACTTAAAAATCAGACGGTAAATTTCATATTGCCTACCTTGTCAAGTTTAGGCAACCCGCACGTCAAATGAGGGGGGTGAAATGACCTATGAACCATGGATACAGTCCCTGTAGATGTTTAACTACTAGAAAACCATAAAAAGTTATTGGAAATGTGACCTTTTGTTTTCCTGCCCATCTCCGACCCTCCCCATTGACTCGATCCACCGTGCGCCGGGCCCCTCTGACGCCCGGGCCCTGGACCTGTGGGTCCCTTGTCCCCCCCTATGAGACGGGCCTGGCTACACCACTGCTTTATAGCTCATGAAAAGCGTCCTCGTCAAATACCCACTTTTTCTCCACTTATTTTCAAGTGCTCTCTACATCATTATCCTTATTTTTTTTATTTTTTTATTTTTTAATTTTTTTTTTGCCCGTCCGTCGATTTGAATTACAGTAACATTATAAAGTTGCGAGAACGAAATAAAGTAACGACAATGAATACACAACGCGCAAGTCAGTGAGTGTAAATCCGATACCCTAAGATCATGCAGGGGTGCATCAGGTCCTCCACTAATGGGTACCCGCTATGCGTCTTATATGAATTGAAGGTCCGCGTTTTTTTTTATTTTTTCTTCTCTTATAGCCTGTCCCTTCAGGCGTGCAATTCGAGTCGCTTTCTTCCATCACTTCACTTTCAGACGCGAGACGCGAGAATCTTAGACTGAACTTGCAGCTCTTGAGACTCAACAGTTTTTCAGCTATAGTTTGACGTATCCCTTCAACCATTAGCGCACCTAGAGTTTCTTCATCTCTCTCTTTTCTCCATTAAAAAACGTATGTTAGACAAGGATGGACAAGGGGATGAAACGCCCCCTTTCTGTCCTTTTCCTACTTATACATTCAAATGGGAAATGAGAGAGATGTTAGAGATCCTGGTTGAGCCAGTGCCTTCAACCACTCCCGCCCGCCCTCTCCAAAAGTAACCGAATAAAGCTTTCTTACAATTGAATCGCTTCGTGCAAAAACGGCTTAAGTTTATTTCAACACGAGTTCTGCAATGGTTGATCTCTCTCTCTCTCTCTCTCTCTCTCTCTCTCTCTCTCTCTCTCTCTCTCTCTCTCTCTCTCTCTCTCTCTCTCTCTCTCTCTCTCTCTATAATGTAGTCTTCGGCTCTTGCTGAAATAGGGATGGATCTATTTTTTATCTTCGGTAGACAACGTTTTAACGGGGGCAGTTGCAAGGGTCTGAAATGTTGTGTTTTTTATAAAGAAAATGAAACTACAAGATGATCTGAGAACAAAGTTGCCTCTGGTTTCTAATTAAGTCCAATTGTTCCGAATAAGATGAGATTTCAACCCAAAGTACATTGTTTTAAATAAAAAAATCCTTGTAGTGACGTCACTGCGCATCAGTGGCGTAGCGTGTAACTAGGCAACGTTGCAGTTCATCCATCTAAACCCATGAAAAAGATCGAAATATTGGGTGTTCGCTGGACACCTTCGCATTCGACCTCTTACTTGGGTTTAAGTGGACACAACACAACATTGCCAAATTGCACGCTACGCTACTGCTACGCACACGATTTTATACAACTTTATACGTGAGTGTCGTGAGTATATCTCCAAAACCGGGACACTTATGAAAAAACCAAAGGCACCATTGTTCTCAGCTCATCAAGTACCATCATAAATATATATATTTTTTTTCTTCTTTTTTTTTTAATATAAATAAAAAACACTTAATTTCAGACCCCTCAACTGCTCCATTATTAATATGATTACTAGTTTTAGCGGCTCTACGCAATCATTTCAGGTTTTGTGTTCGAGCTTATTCAAGTATCGACTCTGTTGTTCTCAACCGATGTTTTCACAGCAAAATCGTTGATGTCTCGTCAAGTGGAAAATACGACTGCGATTGAATCAGGTAATCAGGAAATCAAGAATGGCCAGTGCTACGTACCCCGCCCGCCCTCACAGCGCTATATCCCTGTCTGCCTTTACCTGTTTGCCGTGTTCCCGACTGCCGCAGTCCTGAATGTCCCGAGTCCCGATCTCTTACGAATACAAGAATCCTAACTCATCATCTTCGGCCAAGAGAACATAACGAAGAACTCATTCTTTACTGTCACTTTCTATACAATGCCTCGAAAATAATACCAAAAGTAAATAATTTTTTTAGAGAGAGAAAAATAATAAAATAGACAGACATTCCTCTTGAAAATTCCCTCTTACCGTTTATTCCATCCCGTTTCTTTTGTGATGAAAGCAAAAATGTATGATGAAGATGACATTTTTATGATTAGCTCATATTCAAGGCAGCAAACGGAGAATGAAATTCAATTCAGCCGAGCAAAAACCGAAGTTTCCGAGATGATGAATTATCTGGGAGTATCTTCCTTTGGTTTGACCAAAAGTCTGGGCAAATCCTAGAGATTTACTCGTTTTATTTTTCTTTTTTTCTTTTTTGTGTTATTATTTTTTTTTTAATATAAATACATTCTGGTTAAGAACGAATGTAAATATACATTTTCTCTTACGTTTATACATGAAATATTTCCTCAAAAACGCCGAAGATTTACTTGCTTGCTTCCTAGCTCAAGTTTGAATAACGACTCTTGAAATTAGAGTTTACATGCCTACAGTATGTCCCAGGAGCAGTGTTGCCATTTTTTGGATAATTATTACATGATTTTAGAAACATTCCGAACAAAGCGCAATCGCATACGCACCCAATTCTGTAAGCCCTAAGAATTCATAGGCGAATCCAGCAATCTGGCAACTGTAGATGCTTCCCATTTGAATGCATGCAAAACAATCGATTAATGAAAGGGCCATGACCACATCAAGAATCGATTGTTTTTCATACGTTCAAATGGGACGTGTTCATGGTTGCCAAATTGCTGGATCCGCCCATGCCTAAAATAGACTTCCAATTTCGTCATTCATATCCTGAAAACCTTCTCTTCATTCCAGAATCATTTTGCTCCTGAAATTGACCGGAAAGGTCATTATTTTGTTACGGGTGGGACATTCAGACGACTTTGAAGTAATTTTGTTCAACTTCTTAATCATTTAAATGAAAAAACTATCCCACCAACAGAAAGGCCTTAACTTCTAGATAGTGATAGGATTTTCAAAATTTAAAAAAAGTCTATCCAAAGCTGAGAAAAGAGCGAAATAAGGGTTTAACGGGTGGGACAGAAAATGGACAAGGTTTTTGAATCACTTCAGAAAAAGTTGAAACTGTGAGTTTTAAAGAGATAAAAATTTGAAAAAAATATATGTTAAAAGTGAAGGTATAAGCTTTGATCCTTCATAAATTTTATTTTTAATTACTAAATTATTTTTCTCTAAAAAAAATTAAAAAGTAGCGTGATGGGTGGGACAGCTAGGCTTTGTAACGGGTGGGACGCGAGTGATTTCGTCATTGAAAATACACATCAAACCTGCTGTAACATCAACACATTTGACCTTATTAGATTTATAATAGATAATATTTTAATGCAAAACAAGACTGCCAGGAACTAATTTTTAAACTTCAATTTTTGCATATCATGACCACTTTACTGTAGAGTGTAGAATGATCCGAAAGTAAGTGTATTTTTCTTTTCATATTTTGAACCGTTGAATTGAAAGTCTTTTCAAGTTACAAGTTCAACGCTGCGCATAAGAGAAAGGAATCGAGAGACAATGATTCAACAAACGTCGCAATCTAAACTTTAATGACATTGACATTGACCATATTCCAAGAATGACATACTCATCACCTCGGTGGTAAAGTGCGCATTCAAAATTAGAACGGCGCACTGAAGTCTGAAATTGTCAAAAAAAGTCAAAAAATCAGAATGCAAATTTCTCATCAGTTAAGCATTTATAAACTTTCAATACCATTTTTAATTACAGAAAACACTTACAACTAGTAATTGAAAACCTAAGATAATGTCACCGGAAAGTTATAATTTAAGCTTAAAAGGTAAAAAACGATGATTTTTGATTACTTTTTTTACTGAATTTTAGCCAATTTTCTTTCGATTTCAGACTATAGTGCGGCGTAAGTGGTAGCCGTAGTTGTGGTTGTTTCTATTTTCTTATCAGCTAATTCTCTTCCGGCGAATTTTCACGAATGGGGAGATTTGAGCTCGAACTACGTAAGAGAAATCGAGTGTTAGAGCGTATTTCTTCTTGATTTGTCCCCTTTATTGTCTTGTCTTTAACGCCCATTATGATAAGTTTATAGTTATTTTACCGACCGGTGGTAATTATAGAGCAAACTCATTTTTATGTTACCCTTGAAATGAATTGACGATTTTCTGGGAATGTGCGGAGGACGGGCGAAAGAAAACCAATGGGGCTCTCGCAAACTTTTGCTGTGAGCAAATGAACTGTCCAATCTGCTGTAAAAACCACCAAAAGTCACGAAAATCACACCAAGGATGTCTAAAATTCAGTAATAAACTCACATAGCTGCAATAACGGCAAGATCGTAATGGAGCTTCAACGAACGCAGGTATCATAGGAGGTTTCCTGTCTATTATGTCACTTTCTCTACGGAGACACAGAGATATGTCTCAATTTAGATAGGAATCTCTCATGATACCTGCGTCTCTTCACCATTAAGCCCGATTCTGAGAGTGAATTTCGTGATTTTTTAGTGTAATCATCATCATTTATGCAAGAAGAATCAACCCTCCAATCCCCTGTAACGAAAGTTTGCAAGAGTCTCATTGAGGCCGTTTCTGGACCCTACGTTTAATGGGCCTTTTTCTTCCGGATATGGCCTCAATTGACCAAAGCTCTTTTTAGAAGGTGATTTAAGCTGAGTCGATTATTCATCATTTTACAATGTCCTTCAAAATACTTTGGCGCATGAAATATTTAAAAGTATACTGTAGTGGTTTGCAATTCGGCAACTTTGTAATGTGTCAATTTAAACCCATGTAAAAGGTCGAATGCGAGGGTTCTCATATCGAACATTTATAACAGTTCAATCTTTTTCATGGGTTTAAATTGACGAACTGTAATGTTGCCAGATTGCACCCTACGCCCCCTGCCACTGCACTGTACGTGGTAAATATCAAAACGCTTTTGTGGGGACTCTTTACTAAATTAAAGAGTTATTTTCCGGAGGACCGTTCTAACTTAATAATCAAATTAAATTAAATAACAAAAATATTGTTTTGTGTGAGATCTCTCAGATTTATAACGGTTAACTAAAAGCATAAGCTCGATTAAGAACGATTTGCAATGACTCGTATATTCGTTCGAAATTGCTTCTTTTTCTTTGGTATCTTTGGCTTCTTTTAATGACAAGTCCATATATGACAAGGCAATCTCATCAAAAACAGTCAAAATATCGTCTAATTTTTCACACCTACTAATTAAATCATCATCCTGATTTTCTTTAAGTTGCTTCGCAAAGTCATATAATCTTTGCATTTTCGCATAATACCGCTCTAAGCGGGCGCAAGTTTGTATAAGACTCATCTTTAAAATATAATTTTTATCACACAAATCAGTAACAACAAAAAACAAGTTTAAATAAATTCAAATTATAGACTGTAATCTAAGCGTGATTCTAATATCCGGCCCGGAGGACCATTAATGTGGGGACTCTTTACTAAATTAAAGAGTTATTTTCCGGAGGACCGTTCTAACTTAATAATCAAATTAAATTAAATAACAAAAATATTGTTTTGTGTGAGATCTCTCAGATTTATAACGGTTAACTAAAAGCATAAGCTCAAGTCCAAGAACCTTTTCATCATTGAGACCTCAACACAAACAAACAAAGGGAAATAATAGTTCAAAAATAAACGGCAACGAAACAACTAAAATCGGAAACTTTCCAAGGTTAATATTCAGGGTCTCCTCGAACCTGAAACGAACTAAACAACGAAAAATACGGAGACTAAATAATGAGTCCCTTGACTCTAACCGATGCAAACAAGAAACAGGACAAAAGGCCTTATTATCGAATCAATTCAAATAAACAATACAACTTCAATTCGATATAAAATCGACAAAATAAACAATAAAGACTTAGTTCGATATAAAATCGATAAAATCAAACAACAACGACGTAACTCGATATAAAATCGACTCAAAACTAACAAAAAACCAAATCCGATAAAATCGACTTAAAAACCAACAAAATCCAAACTCGAGAGGGGACAAGCAGCTATACTTTAGCGAGAAGGTACGAAGTATCTTCCGCAATGCTTTTCGGCTCGGCTCTCGATGCAGTGGCCTCAACACGGCATACCACACCTTCGAGCCTTACAGATTGCCTAACCTCTAGGAGACAGGCGTCAGCTTAATTCAATGAGAACAGAGACCGCCTCACCACGGCACTGACTCTGACTCACCGACTGGTCCCGTTGACTGTTTCCTAGAAGTTATGCAATCTGATACACCTACTTCACAACCAAAAATATATACACACACAATAGGCAACCAATATTCACGTTTTAGGTCTTGCTCATAAGTGGCCTCACCACGGCATACTTATAATCAATGCTAAAACGTAAACTTTCATACACTATTGTGCGACGGAGCGAAAGTGCAAGCTGGTTCTGTTATAAATTACTTGAGTATATATATAAAATCAAAATCATAAAATCAAGAGAGAAACTGCAACCAAAAAACACCGCGCGAACTCTCCCAGACGTTAGTTCAATTAATATAATGTTCGAGTATGCGTTCAGTTCTAAAAGCTTAAAGTTGGGCGGCTACCTCAACCAGTCCGCTAGTCGGCTGGTCAAAGGCACCGACCACTTACTCGTCGGAGAGCCGCGGCTCGAACATGCGATGGTGTGGGTTCAATTCCCAGTGTATACGCAATCTTTTTGCACAAATCAAAAAAACTCAAAATTCAAAATTATTCAACAACTTAAAAAAAATGCAACTCGGGGGTGCTCGCCCGAACAGCTTTCAAATTTGCAAATTGTTAAACTTTTGTACCACTTTTCTCGAGGGTAAATAGGTCTGTTGCAAACTTTTGATTCAACATTAAGAAGGGTCGATTTTGAGGTAAAATCGAGTAAGAATCACATTGAAAACATCAGAAAGTCTTAAAATCAACAAGATGGCGTTTGAACATATAAATAAATATTCACTTCTGGTGTTACGGTAATATAAATTCGGACCTAATTAAAAAAGGATTCTAAAATTTCAAAGTGGATTCTTCAGTTAGAGAGTGTAAAACCTTATAGTCCGGATCTGAAATCTTAAAAATTCCCTTTAGCCCGCCCACTGAAATACCACCTTAGGAGTGAACAAGAAATTTTTGTAGTCACCTCCAGGAAAACATAGCTGTGGGTGAATGAATGCATGAGAAAAACTACAAGTGGGGTACCTATAACAGAACTCTAACGAGAAATTAATTCGTAATAGGCAGTCATAAAAAGGAAACTAACAAGAAAGAAAAGGATGAGAAAAATGAAAGCGTTTCATCGGAAGAGAGGCTCATACAAAATGTGAAGTTCGCTCTTCCGTTAAAAAAAGCGTTAGAGTTGAGTTGAGTATTCTCTGCAAGAGCGCGCCACATCTTTTATAGGCCCTTTCTTCGGAGACCGCCTTGAATGATTTCAAGAAGCAAAAATTTGATCCTCCGTCAAACATTGTTGCCAGATTTCGGTTTTAAAATGTATATTTCACATTGATTCTTGTGAGGAAAAACGGTCAAAAGCCGCACATCCACTGGAGGCAGTGGCGGCTCGTGAAATGCGATAGATCGATGTCTACTCCATTTAAAACTATGGAAAAGTATCGATCGTCAGGGGGTGCAGTTGAACCCCCGAGAGATCGATACTTTTCTATAGTTTTAAATGGAGTAGACATCGATATATCGCATTTCACGAGCCGCCGCTGACTATAGAGGGTCCTAGAAATTGTCCTTCTCATTCCTCTCCCATTTGAACGCATGTGTTAGAAAAGGGAAGGATCAGGCGAAAATCACGTGACTGCCCGCATATCTGTCCTTTTCCAACACACGCGTTCTAATGGGGGAAAAAAGAGAGGATGACAGATTCATGGATCCGCCAATGCGCACATCTGGCAACACTGGAGTCAATTTTAAAACCAACGCTTGAATAATAATGAGTGTCTACCTGCTCGCAGTTTTTTTTAACGATTAATATTGTTTTGTTTTTTTTTTATCTTTACACGACAGCCTTTTAAAAAATAAATATTAAAAGCTGCCATCAAGGATGAGATGGCTCCATTCACAACGGTTTTGACGAAGGTGCGATCTCGTTGAAAATGATTTAAATTTCGCGTTCTGCAATTGAGAACGTTGTCGGAGTTTAAAACGAGAGGTATGCTCTTTATTGTGGATCTTGACATCATTATAAATGCTGATTCCGATGGACGAGCACACCTTACGTCTAATGATCCTTTTCCCCGATGATCGCGACGTCTTCTTCTCCTTTTGATTCATTGCAGCCCTTAACGAGCTGCTGATTTAACTGTAATAATGGCCACTGAGGGAGAAAAAAAAGAAGTAAAAGGAAGAAAATTAAATTTGAATAATATCAATCGTAAAACCGAGGGCTATGTCGCACAGCTCAATGGAAGATTCTCGTAAATAAAAGTTTATGACTCAATGAAGAAGCTTGGATGAATTGAGTTCGTGCAGTCGCTGAAGAATACAGCAGAAGTAATTTCTTTGAGTGAACGATTCAGAGCTGCTGAACAGGAAGAGGTGTGGACTGTGGAAGTGTGGAGTGCTTTCATCGGAAATCCAAGAGAAGAGGCAAATATGCATTGGAGGGTCCAAGAATCAATCCTTCTCTCTCTTATCTCCCATTAGAGCACGTGTATTGGAAAAGGACAGATTAAGGGCAGTCACGTGATTTTATGCCCCCCCCCTTTATCCTTTTAATGCTTAAAAAAGAATTTTAAAATTTGACATAGTTTCCATTTTTGCTCCAAAAAAAAAAAAAAAAAAAAAAAAAAAAAATATGGACAAAAATTGAAAAATGTCAGTATAATGGTTCCAAGTGATGTACCAAATGACATCTTTGTCGTATAATTTGATATTTTTTTTTTTTTCAAATCATCCTCGAAAATTTAAAATCTATCCCTGGCCTTGAAGCTTTGAAGGTGTCACAAAGGGTCAACGTTAGTGCAACTGACCCATTTAGGCCAGTCAATCTAGCTCAAAAACGGCCCTAACCTAGAATAAAATCGGGAGCGAATTCTGATGATTAGGCGTTAATCTACTACCCATAGTGTACAGATCCTCAAAAGTCCCCATGAATCCGAGTGTCGGAAAGTCCCGGAAAATCGGGAAAACCCCGGAAAATCTGTCTTTCTGTGATAGTTTGTACCTCAGTTATTTATTGTCGTAGAGACGTGTTCTTTTTTTTGATTTGTAGATAAATGCGTTCTCTTGTAAAAAATACTCCACTTTTTTCCGTCAGAGCAAAATTTTCCCAGAAAATTCAGAAAAACTGAAAATTCGAAAATTTTCCAAATTGTAAGGCTGAACCAACCACTACACGACGAGAGGATCTTTTCAAAAAGTCAACATTAAACCCTACACTCAAAGATTATATTCGCTATAGCAGACCCAACGTAGTTACATCACACGACTATAATCTTAAAAGCAAAGTATTTTAATTTGTAAATTCATTGACTTGACAAACTAACTAACAGACAAACGAACGACAATAAGTGATCATTAAAACGAGCCTTGTGTTGTTTTTCAACCGGTCTAGATTAAAAATATGAGTTTTACGGTCTGTAATTACAAAGTGTTCGGTGGTATCCTAGCCTAGAATGCGTTTAAAATTAACTATGACTCTTGAGTACTTTTTTTTCTCTACTGAACATTTCGTCACGACCAAGACCGTTCGGAGATCCTTAGAACGGGGGTCAAAGTCCCAGAGGACCGGTGGAAGGAGGGGGGGGGTTGAAAATTCCTTCTATGATTTTTCTGTTTTCTAATTACTGCAAAACAAGAGGGACATAACCGTAGCCATTAGGAATTGGTATTTCTCTCTCATATCCCATTTGAACGCATGTGTTAGAAAAGGATGGATAGAGGGGCTATATCGTTACTTTGTCCCCTGTTCCTGTCCTTTTCTGACACATGCAGTCAAATGAGCAAAGGGAGAAAGAGAAAGAGAGAGAGAGAGAGAGAGAGAGAGAGAGAGAGAGAGAGAGAGAGAGAGAGAGAGAGAGAGAGAGAGAGAGAGAGAGAGAGAGAGAGAGAGAGAGAGAGAGACATTCCTAGCTACGGCTATGCGATGACGAGGGACGAGACGTGTATAAAAATAAGGTGCAGTCCTCAGCAGTGTATACTGCAGCATCAGGGGAGTAGCGTGCAATTTAGCAACGTTGCAGTTTGTCCATTTAAACCCATGAAAAAGATCGAACTATTGGGTGTTCGGTGAACACCTTCGCATTCGACCTTATACATGGGTTTAATTGAACACCATGCAACGTTGCCAAATTACACGCTACGCCACTGATAATCAGCCTCTTAAAAGTGCGAATTTTTGCACGTTCTATGCGGCAAACTGTTCCAAACACACTCTTCTGTGCAGTAGTACCAAAAACACAATTTTGACTGAATGTAAGTTAAGGACCCTTTCGTATGAATCAGAACATTCAGGACGCCTAACGAGTACGCTTTCAAAATTCGCCAAAATTCCATACCAGGTTTATTTCAATGTCAGAGTTAATGTAAAATCTAAAAAATTTACTTCAAACTTCGGAAAATTTTCAAATTTTCAGATTTTCAGAATGTTCTCGGAAAATTTTGATCTAACGGAAAAAAGTGTAGAGTGCTTCTTACAAGAAAAAGTGTTTTTCTACAAAGCTTTAAAACAGAAAACGTCTCTACGACAATAAATAACCGAGATACAAACTATCAAAAAAATACATATTTTCTGGGTTTTTCTCGCTTTTCTGGGACTTTGAGGACTTTGAGGATTTATACACCATGGGTAGTAGATTAAGGCCCAATCATTTGAATTTGCCTCCGATTTTATTCTAGGCCAGGGCCTTTTTTGAGCTAGATTGACGGGACTAACTCAACAACTAAAGAGGTCTCTTCACTTGCGAATTTAAAAGCGCGAATAGACTGCTTGAGCCAAAGTGCTTCTTTATTGTCGATACATCGGACTCGACAAATCGACTTCAAGGCAGCTCATGGGCTCAATAAGTTTATTCACGCTTTTAAATTCGCAGGTTGAGAGATCCCTTAAAACTAGCTTTTGGATCCTTTCACTTTTGCAACTGCGTAGTTATGGGACTGTTTCACCAAACTGCAATCAGTACTCATTTGTTTCATTGTCCGCGTCTCCTGCGAGGAATAAAATTGATAACCATTTTTTATTTTATTTTTCTTCTTCAAAGGCTCTCGCCTTTCATTTTCAAAAGTTCTATTATAGATAACACAAAAGGCGGGCGGGGCCCTTTTCCGTGCCCGCGTGGTTCGCGGGTCATAGTCATACAAAAGCCGGACGAGTGAAACGTGAGGAGCGGAATGAGCGGGAGAAGGAGGTGGGCAGGGTTGTGTGGGGTGGGAGGGGGGAGGGGGGTTGAAATTTCGGGAGCCATATTTCCAGCCTCGTCCTCGTCACATCGACTGGCCATTATTGTAATTGTAATTATTATTGTTGCATGGTCTGACGGCGCATGTGTTTCATTTCTCATCCTCCCCCTTCTCCTCATCCTCCGTTTAATACACATAGAAACAAGGGCGCACTATGGTCTGAGATCTTTAGAAAGTGGCCAAAAATCAGTAATTAGATTTTTTTTTCCCATCAATTTATCATTTAGAAACTTTTGAGACCAATTACTGTCACAGAAAACACTTTAACCGTCATATTGTTAAAGAGGGGGGGGGCTCACGGACCCCAAGCCTGTTTTTTTGCTAAAAAAAAAAAAGATTGTATTTCACACGGATGTTCTTATGCTTTCAGGTTTGTGTCACTATGAGGGTATGTTTTATACAGACACCAATTTTCAGACTTTTTTTTCAATTTGTTGCTACGGAGGATTGAAGAGTTGATTCTTGCATAAAAACCTGTAAAAATGACGATGAGTACACTAAATAATCACGAAATTCACTCTCAGAATCGGGCTTAATGGCGGAGTGACGCAGATATCATGGGAGATACCTATCTAAATTGAGACATATCTCTGTGTTTCGTTAGAGAAAGTGACATAATAGACAGGAATCTCCCATGATACCTGTGACGAATCGCCGCTACCACCTTGCCGTTATAGCAGTTATGTGAGTTTATTACTGAATTTTAGACTTTCTTAGAGTGCGATTTTCGTGATTTTTGCTGGGTTTTACATAAGATTGGACTATTTATTTGCCTATAGCAAAAGTTTGCAAGAGCCCCATTCTAGTAGCTTCAAATATAATTGTTTCTCCGTGCAGCCTACTGTAAAATTAACCCCTTAATGGGGGGGTGGTTCGGGGGTCTTTCCCTGAATATTAAAGGGGGTCTGGTGGTCTCCCCCAAAATATTAAAGAGGGGTTGGGGGTCCCCCCTTGAATATTAAAGGGGGGTCCGGGGTCTTCCCCAGAGTAATAAAGGGGGTATACGGGTCCCTCAAATTAAGTTTGATGTGAGAAAGTTTTCGTGGGGTATCTCCTACAGTTCATTTGGATCTCACAATCAGACCATCGTGCGGTGGCGCGGACATGGGATGACACTAAGGGATGGGGTGCGAGCTTTGCTTGAAAAGAGTCCTGCCTGAGTGGAAGAGTACAAGAGAGGTGTGCTTGGAGTAGAGGTACAGTGTGGCGGTGAGGGGAGGGGGAGGGGGAGGGGGAGGGGGAGGGGGGGGGGTTGGTGGGGTGTGGGGGTGATTGCGGTCCGGGGCTCGAGTTCCGGTTCATCTTCTGGCTACCGTCAACGTCATTACCGCGCTCATTCATCGATTCAACATTCAACGTTTTTCATCCGCGCGAGTCGACCATTCACCGCGACGACAACGCGACGCGACGGTCTCTGATCCTGCCCTCGCTTTTGCGCGGTGTTTGGGAGTGAATTGATGAATGCGGAGGGGGGAGGGGGAGGGAGGGGGTTGTGCGATTTAGAAGATGTTTGAGATGTCAAGCCAACGCAATTATGGCCGGCAGCGGCCGGCGCGGTGGCTCGTGAAATTTGGCAACGATGTTTTCCCTCCATTTGATTTAATACAAAACAATCGATCCGATGGTGAAGCAGCACTCATGCGCAGTAGTATGTTTACCATAAATTCAATGGGTCTGTTGCAAACTTTTGCTACAGCGATAAAAAGTGTTAACTCCAATGTAAAATCGCCTGAAAAGTCCATCGGTGGCATCATAAAGTCAATAAATACAATATTAAACTCACAAGAGGCGTTTATCGAAATCCAAGATGGCGGCAAAATATCGAGGAATCTGAATGTATGCACCGTGATCATCCAAGGATTGCCAACTTTGACAACCTCACTGCAGGTAGAGGTTATGTGTTTGTTTACGTTGTGATTGGCTGTGATGGATATTGTGAGGTTGGCTATCCTTGAATGTTCGTGGTGCATGCATACAGATTGCTCGATATTTTGCCGCCATCTTGGATTTCATTAAACGCATTTTGTGAGTTTATTGTTGCATTTCATTGCTTTCTGATGCCATCATTGGACTTTTCAGGCGATTTTACATTAGATTGCACACTCTACAGCGCTGTAGCAAAAGTTTGCAACAGACCCATTAAAGGGAAACATTTTTGCCAAATTTCACGAGCCGCCACTGCTATGCAGACATGATTTGCTTTTTTGATTTCCGTCTAAAGAGCTGCCTCAACCTGCGGTTAAAAAAAAAAAAAAATAAAATAAAATAAAATAATAACAAAAATAGATAAAATAAGGGAAACACCCCAGTAGCCGACACCCCTGAAATTTGCACCAGTACGTTACCCGACACCTATTTTTCACAATGTGAAAAATATTGGTTCAGTCGCAATTTTGGTGTTTTATGTATTTTTTTTTCGAATGTTTCACTTTTGAGGTCTCAGAAATAAACCACAAAAAACACCAGTATTGCCACCAAACTAGTACTTTTTACAGTGTGAAAAATGGTTGTCGGGATACTGGTGCAAATCTCAGCTGTAATTAAAGATACTTCAAACCTAACCTAGCCTACTGTCTGTATACCTGTCAAGGGCGTAAATTTGGCAGAGGGGGACAGGGGGTGCCCCCTCCCCCCAACCCCTGAAAAATGCAATTATAATGGGAAATATGGTGGAAAATTATCCAAAGGTATTAAAAAATGGGATAATGTTGCACTTTGGCCCACTTGGATGATTTAGCCGCCCTCCCTCCTCAGGAATTTTTTCTGGAGTTGATATCTTCGATTAGAATTAATTTTTGGTCACAGAGATTCGACTAGATATGATTTGGATCAGCCAATATGAATCATAAACTGAGCCAGATTCGACTAGATATGATTTGGATCAGCCAATATGAATCATAAACTGAGCCAGATTCGACTAGATATGATTTGGATCAGCCAATATGAATCATAAACTGAGCCCCACCGTCATGTCAAATCTCGTGCTCTTCATAAATCATTGGTGGCTATTGCAATGTTGCAACAACGGGTTCTTCCCCTTTTAACCTATACATGAAATAATCGATCTTTAGGAAATTATGTGAATCCCTGAGAAAATGATACTTTTGCATAGGTTCAAGTGGCAAAAAAAACGTGGTTGCCAAATGGCGCGAGCCATCCACTACCATAAATTGACGCTTCAAGGAGTGAAGTTTTAGCGGCCGAAGATCGAAACTTTGCAAACTTTTTATAGAATTAGAGAGCACATAATTTATGGATCCTCCTCCGGTTATATATGCTCGTATTTCAAAATTGTTGCTTTCAATGAAATGAGTAATTAATTCAAATCAATTTATCTCACTGATTCTTCAAACAAGCCATAAAATTTTATTATTATTCGAATCAGCCGTGGTTGTGAAGGGGATTAATGTCGGCCACTGGGGGAATTAAATGAAGCCTCCGTGTATATAGGTAGGTACTTTTCATGAATGGACATAAATCGAGTCTCGGTCACACCCGCGCGCGCCGGCCGGTCGTCTCGCGCACGCCACCACACAGTTGCCAAATGGAACGGAAAAAAGGGCAGTATTGCCGAATTAGGTGGAAAATTAAAATAAAATTAAATTGAGTTAAAATGAGGAAAAATACGTAAAATTATGTACGCAAAACGGCATGCACCCTTAGATATGAAACAAATACAAAAAAAAAAAAAAAAAAAAAAAAAAAAAATCATCAAATATTCTAATGAATTTCTTTGATTCACGATTTAGTTTTTTTAAGTTGATTTTCCTCCTAAAATTTTCCAATATGGTGAACTTTATTATGAAGAGGTCAAGCACTTTTACTTCAAATATGGTGGAGGTATTTTTACCTGATTTCCTTGAGCTTGGCGTTTTTTATGACCATTTCGGATATTCACTCATTCATCTTCAGGTCTAAACATAGACATTTCCAAGAATTTTAAAATTTTCAAATTGTTCGATCTTTTTCATGCGTTTAAATGGAATAAATACATAATAATAATAATAAAAAATAATAATAATGGTTTATTGGTATAAGAAGCCGTCAAATGACAAAAAGCTATGATACAAGTCAAACAAAAGTAGGAGAAAAAAAAAGTAAATAAACAATGCAGGAAAAAAGCTAAGACTTGGGGTTTTTAAATCACACAAGATCGTCACGGTCATTAACAAACACGGAGAAACATTTCTGATTGAAATTGCGGAACGTATTTAGAAACTGGGGTAAAAAGAAATTCCTTTTAAAATAATCAGAATTCTTATTGATTCAATGAGAATTATCATTGGTCCAATTGAACGTACTGATGATTCAGAAAAATCTCAAGAAAGAATCGTTGGATCAATAAGAATTCTAATTATTTTAAAATGAAATTCTCTTTACCCCATTATTAATAATACGTTCGGTAGTTTCAACCAGAAATTTTTCTCCGTGACAATACAACATTGCTAGGTTGCACGCGAGCCTATTGTTTGGATCTGGACATTGGACATCCATAAATAGCACCTAGTTTCCATGTCGTTGCGGTTCGATGAGATTTCGGTACGCCCGATGATATCCAGAACAAAGCACACAAATTAGCCTAATAAGTGTATGCAATATGCATGTACAAAGTTCGGCAACTCTGAATTCGGTTGTTTTCCCCTCTGGCGTTAAATATCTGGAGTTTAAACTCGTTTCATCACGAGATGAAAACAGCGATTAGTCGGAAATGTCCGCTTGATCTCGATCATGCATTAATCCGATTTCAGTTACCGCTAATGGAATTGACAGGGAATTTTTTTATTTTTTCGTTACCCTATCTACATACCTTTTACGTTTCTCTTTATTTCCGCGAGCCTTTTCTACTCATCAACCATAACAAACGCTTTTAAGGATTAAAAAGGTTTTTTCGCCCTTTTCGATACAAATCTCCCTATACTCTTTTTGTAAAAATAATTGCTATCAGATTCCTGCAAAAAATGTATAGTAATTTTCATTTTAAAGTTTAAAATCTTATGCCATGTAAACTGACGCAACGTTTAAAACTGTTCTTTTCGCTTTGTTTTTGTTTCACAACCGTATCCATAATTTCCCAACACATGCGTTCAAATGGGCTAAGAGAGAGATAGACAATATCTTGCCTACGAACTATGTCTGGCAACACTGTATTTGCAGAAACGGGACTTTTCTTGGAGGGGGGGGGGTTGTGGTGGAGGAACCAAAAATCATTCTGTCTCTCTTTTCACCCGTTTGAATAAACGGGTAGAAAAGGGTAAGGAGTAGGGGATTGACCCCTATCCCTTTCTGACATACCTATATTAATGGGCAAAGAGAGAGATGGTGAGGGGGGGAGGGTCACGATTTGTAAGGGATAACTGATTTACATATTTTTCTGTGAATAAGGTTCACCCACTTAATCGATGAGTTCAATGTGTTGTTTTACATAGAGACACGTGATGTTAAGAGCTTGCCCGATCAAATGTCGAACAAATTCCGAACAAAGGGAGATCATGGCTTACTCTTGATTCTTGATGTCCCATCAAGAAAAAACGATTGCTGTATGACGTTTATCGGTAAACTCCTCTTTTTTTGAAATTTGATCGTGCAAACAGCGCTTTAAAGGGACTTATTGTCAATCAGTTGGATATGAAACACCCATGATTACTCACATTACTGTTTTTTTTTTTTTTTTTTTTTTTTTTTTTTTGTGACAATAGGAGGGGCAAAATAGTGATTATGCCGCCCCCTGATAAACATTTTTCAAAAAAGATGGCCTTTTCTTTGCCCGTTGATTTTCATTTTACCGCTGTCTGTGATGAAAAATTTATCAAAATAGTGATGATCGTTGCGTCGCGTCGGCTCTTCCTCATTTCGCCGCCTCCCTGAGATTTTTTTTTTTTTTTTTTTTTAAATTTAATTTTTGAATTTTCGTGATTAATTGAGCGGCTTCAAACAATCAGCACCATCTATTGGCGAATCTGGAACTACATTGCCACCAACCAGGATTTACGCTTATAAAAAGAAAAACAATCACTAAATTCATTCTAACTGGTCGCATAGTCAAAATATTTGAAAACGCCAACAAAATCAATCAACATGATTTCAAAAGAGAAGCGACATCAATCAGTCATCGAACGTCCACTTATGTTGTCAAAGCTGAGTTTTCCCTGTCTCCGAAAAATTCTTATCCCGGACTCGCTTGGAATTTATTTCTTTCACTGGTGGCCTCGTCCTTTTTTGAGGGTTGAGGAATTACCGTTGCCGGAAACTAGAGGTGATACTACTTCCGGCAAGCGGTGACTGACAAGTCCATAGTCCACCTACGCAATGAGAGACAGATAGCGAGACCGCACAGGTTTCAACTCTCAAATGATGCCTCTGCACTGAAAAAAAATGAAAATAGTAATATTACGAGAAGCACAACGATATGGAACCTAGGCAAGGGATCGTAGTACTACCAGAATAAGTATTGTGTTTGTACCACAATTCTTGCATAATTTGAAAAAATTCTGGTACTTCGACCATATTCTGATAGTAACACCAGAATTTTCTGGCAAAAGTACTCGACTCTCCAAGTCCAAGGCTCACACATCGTTGTGCTTCTAATAATATTATTAGAATATATGTACCATAATTCTTGTAATTTTTGAAAAAAAAATTTGGTACTTCGTTCGACCATATTCTGTTGGTAAAACCAGGATTATTTGGTAAAAGTACTTGACTCTCCAATAAGGTTGTGAATATCGTTGTGCTTCTAATAATATTCATGGAATTTAGGATTTTTTTTTTTTTTTTTACAGTGTGGCTTCATGTGATTCTGCAAAGCTGTAATTCGTCTATTCAAAATCATGAAAATGATCGAACCGCATTTGGTGTTTGGTGAACCTCCGAATTCTTTTACACGGGTTTAAATAGACGATATGCAACGTTGCCGAATGGCTCTCAACGCCACTGGTGGTGGCTCATGCAATATGGTCACTGCAGATTTTTTCTCATTTAAACCTCAGTAAGATAATCGATTCTTTGAGAGGCTATCACCTATTTTAGAATCGATTTTTTATATAGATTTAAAATTCAGGAGCGCTTCGTGTAATCTAGCAACCGCGTTCCTCTTATATTTAAATCTGTGTAAAAAAATCGATTGTGAGTGAGGCACGTCGCCTTATTCAGAATCAGTTTTTTACATAGGTTCAATTATAGAATATTCAATGATGCCAAATTTCACGAACCACTCGTCAATAATGCACCATAACCTGGCTCATATCGCTTGATAAAAGACATTGGTAAAGCTTCTTTCATGAAAAATGGCAAATGACGGCTTACTTTTCTTACTGCGTAGAGGGTTAGTTTGTACTTGTGTACGCAGACTTCAATGCACGGACACACGCATACTCCTACTGCAGTGACGAATAGCATGCAATTTGGCAGCGCTGTATACTTTCTCTATTTGAATCCATCAAAAATATCGAACTATAGGGCGTTTGGTCGACATCCTAGAGTTCGACTTTTTACATAGGTTTAAATAGACAAAATACAACGTTGCAAAATTGCACAATACGCCACTGACCTAGATACTGCTCAGGAAACTGGACCAGTAGTCATCTGCCAACATTTGTGAAAAAAAGCTTAACCTGCCCTGGAAAGTCTCCGACATTTCAAAATGCAAGATCATACTCACAGTTGTGTGTTCTAAATGCCCACTGCCCAAGGAGAGGATATGGTGTTTTTCAAAACGAAATAAAAATGAGAAGTATTAAAAATTTAAAAAAAAAAACATTAATTTATTCTAACTTCTAATTAAACACATAGATCATTGATAGAGAGCAAATCGGCTCTATTTTGGCGATAAATTCAGATTCGTTTTATAAATATTATAATTTTTATTTCAATTTAGATCTAAAATAAATTATTTAAAGTATGGGCTTTTTCTTGCATCCAAATTTTCTAGAGATATTCATGATGAAACGGTCTCATGCATACCACGCTCTTGTTTACAATTTTGTTCATTCATTGCACAGACTGGTCCGCAAATAACACGTTGATAATACAAAAGAATCTGGTAAAAAAATAAATATATAAAAAATCAATTAAAAAGACTTCCATGTAAGATTTATATCTTCCTCCTTTAATTTGCTTCCAGTAAATCCCTCGAGAAGGGGTTTTTTTTTCGGAAAAAAAAAATATATATAAACGAATTATTAAATTATAAATGCTTCTTGTGATTATTTTAACAGTGGTGGCTTGGCCAAAATTAATTGAAAGAAAATTAGAAGTAAATCATCAGAATTACTAAATTAATGTGTGGTCAAATCTTCGAACCAAATTGGAAACTTTTAAATTAAAAAATCATCGACATTTTTTCAAACAAAAATGTCGATGATGTTTTACCATTTTATTTTAAGTGGGCCATTTGCGTTGTTAGAATCGAGTGTTGAAGTATTTGATCGAATATGTTAGTATCGAGATCGGTTTCAACTTCAGACTGAAAAATTATTATTTTTTGAAAATCATACAGCTCTAATAAGTACTAAGTGTTGAAGCACTTTACCGTTCAAAATGTAACAAAACTGAACAAGTATCAATGAAAAGAACAAATTAAGTACACTTTTTGAGGGAAGAGGTTTTAAAATCTAAAATAAAGCACTTGTCTGTCTTCTGCTCTTTGTATTCTGTTTGGAATAAAGAGCATAACTGAGTAACATGTAAATAAAAAATATACAAACTTGGGCCTGTACATATTTACAAAATAAAATGAGCGAAATAAATAAAACATTTTTTATTAAATGACTAGAAATATGAGTAAAACTGTTTTGAGAATCAAACTCTGAATGGCGGGGATTCGAAATTTGCGGATGATTTATTCAGTCAGCAAACATTTATGTACTTTTAAGTACATTGTTAATCGTTTTCCAGAAAACTAATATGAATTATTGATACAGGAGAATTTCTTGAGACTCTTGAAATTTGTTGACGGGTATCAGAAAAATATCCTCGATAGTATGAATTATGAGGTAAGAATCATTCACTTTCTCTGGTTTCCACAGCAAAGATATAAAAATGCAATGTTTGAACATGTTTAATCGTCAAATGTTCTGGTCAAGTCAGCATGAAAACAAAAATTTATATATATTATTGATGTCAATATTCGAAATTAAAAGGTTATAACTTATAATGATTACAGAAATTCTGAAAATGTCTAGTTTTTCATACCAATATATTATTTTTGATGAAAAATTATTCAAACGACAAAACGTATCAACGAATTGCCAACAAACGATTCTTGGTTAAAATTACACTTGAAAATTATACGTAAAACTTGTTCGCTTGGTGGTAGTTTTAATTGTTGAGTTTTTGTAACTGTTTAAAAAAGGGATGTGGATTTTACATTTTTTTCGTCGAATGTAATAAAAAAATATCAATGAAAATCAAAGGGAGTGGAAATCAGTTTAAAAAACGGATATTTAAAACATCGACTTTTCAAAAAAAAAAAAAAAAAAAAACTGTAGTGACATAAGATCCCTTTACAAATTACAACACATTGTTTTTTAGTTAAGTTATATTTGATTAATGCTTCAGACATAAGTAGAACTTGTTCACTTGATAGTAATTTTAGCTGCAGGCATATTTTTATATCTTTACAGCCAAAATAAAGTAGATTAGAAAAGTTTTTTTTTTGTTTTTGTTCTTTTTTTTCTAAAGAGTGAAAAGAATTGAATGATTGAAATCAGATGAAGTAGAAATCATCTAAATGAACGGATTTTTAGAATATTGAATTTTCAAAAACTATAGTAACATAATAAGATTCATAAAAAATTACATTAATTATAACAAGAAATAACAAAAGGCCGTCGTTTTCGTCGTAGGCACTTAATTACACAACAATCACATTTAGGTAAGGAGTTTTGCAAACACGAGGGCTCCTGAAACAGATGAAAAAGATAAAAATCCATTAGAATGTGGCAAAATATAAAATTAGATTAACAAATAAATATGAACGAAACATGACAAAATAAGGAGAAAAATCCAAACACTGTAAATCAATGATGGATTAATGGAATAATTGCAAACCAGAAAATTTTTATTCAACGGAATAAATTTAAGCAGCAGAGTTTTTACTATGCATTAACTATCTCAAAAATCGTTTGAAACGAACGGCATTAAATATTTAAAAAAATAAACAACACAAAAATAAAAATCGTTTGCCGAAACATAACAGCCCGGCGGTCTTTGAATCACCGAAATATGTATAGTAATGGTCCGATCACAATCATATACTTTCGCTCATCGAGAAAGAAAGAAAAGGAAACTCCGTAGAGCTGTTTAACCATGCCATTATCATATCATCATATCACTGGAAAGACATTCGACTGATCATGGTAAATCAATTAAACCACCGATCGAATAGTAATAATCATATACAGTGATCAGTATCTTTTAGGAGCATCTATTGATTGACTCCTCGTCTCTAAACTTTTGAGGCAGCAATTCTGAATTTATAGGATCGAAAACTATCAATGTTGGCATTTAGCAGACCGCCTTTAAAAAAAAAAAAAAAAAAATAATAAATAAAAAAAGGCATGGCGCGGCGGTCCACATTACAATATGAAAAACACTTGATGTAGATACGAGACCATCGAAAATGTCAGAAAGAAAGGGAAAAAGGCGCTCATCGATAATCTCTGGAGCCTTTAAGAGCCTCGGCTCTGCATACCAAGAGGGCCGAGATCATCTCAGATTCTCAGGCAGTCAGTCGCCGGGGCCTCTCCTGTCTGTCTGACGAGGAGCAGACCTCTTGCGGATCCAAGCCATTGTCCTTCTCTCTCTCTTTCCATTAGAACGAATGTGTTAGAAAAGGATATAAGAGGAGGCGAAAATCATGGGACGTCCTTTGATCTTTCCTTTTCTAACACACACAGTCTTATGAGGAAAGAGAGAGAGATGGATACATTCCTGGATCCGCCAGTGGAGCAGACCTGAGACCAAGCCTCTTTCGCCTCGGGGCCCTCGTAGTGGGAGACAAGAGACCGCCTCTGATCCAGTTTGAAAAACAAAGACAATAATTCTTGCTTTTCAACGATCCCGACAAGGCGAAAATAAAATAAAAACAACAAACGGACAGCCAATTTCGGCCCAATTCCTCTGTCCACCCGAATTTTCATTGATATTTCAATTGATGTAAAAATACACGACACACCGGTGGACACCGGTGGAGGGAGGGGACTTCAACCAAACACCGGTCGACGACTGGTGACTTGTAAACCCGGTGACCGTCCCAGGATATAATACTTAATTAAAAACAATCGATAAATCGATGTATTATTTTTACAGTGGACCCAATTCAATCCGCGATCGGTATCTTGTTTCAATCTAGTGGACACCACGGTTGACCTTTCAATTAGAATGACGAATGGCAAACGGTATCGAGGTGGTCATCTTTCCCGTTTTTGTTTTAGCCACACACAGACCACGAGTGCAACCGCACGTGCCGTCTCTAGATGCAGTGTCTCCCTCGCATGGGTGGATGCAGGGATTTGCCTATCTCTCTTTAACCCCATTTGAATTCGTGCGTTAGAAAAGGACGGAGGTAAAGGCCAAAGTCACGCGTGTTTGGCCCCCTCTGCTATCCTTTTCTAACACATGAGTTCAAATGATCAGAGAGGAGAGAGAGAGAAATACCAATCTGGGTATCTGTCCAAGCTCCCTCGATGCATGTGATGCAACAAAACTTGGGTCTCGAAACGGTCTAGATCCAATCTAGATATACCACGAGTCTAATAACTTATGTAATTCGTGAAATTATCACCGGGGAAATGGAGGGTGGGATCATTTGCCGAAATAGTCAGATAGCTGGATCACTCTCTCAAAATGTTAGATACTAGATAACAGTTCTGGGACGATTCAAATTAAGGGGGGTCTTTTTGATTTGCATTGACGGCAAGATTAGATAGCCAATTTATTCTATTTCAGCTGTCGCACATTGGATTAGAACATAGATTTTTCCGGATAAAGAAAATTATTGATTTTTTGCTTTAAACATATTTTAGCGTTGATAGTACGCATCGTCTAAAATGAAGAGCATGAGGAGTCGTAGCGCCTGTTGTTGTTTTCGCTGTCTACCCGCACAACAGTGTTTCATTTTCCCGCCAACAGCGAACCACAACTCGGAACGCTGAACTAACTGACCACCGGATCACGTGCTCATGTCAATGTCCACGCCTGAGTTGTGTTGTGGGTCACTTTCGGTGGTTATGCTTGGCAACCCTCAACCCTTGGCATGCGTGCCACACACTGGACCAAAATTGACAATATTTCTGGACATTTAAAAGTTCAATCTTAGGAAATATTTGTTGGTTTTTAGAATGTTCCGACTAACACAAGGCATTCTATTTTAGCTGAAGCTACATTAAAAAAGAAAAGAAAAGAAAAAAAAACCCGTAAGTGTTTTCGTTTTTTTTTGCTACCCGAACGTTTAAGTCTTTGTAGAGTCATCCTTTATAAAGGCACTTACGTAAGACACTTTACTGAAACTTAAAGGTTCACATTTTTTTCAGCTATGAAGATAGTAAAGTTTTAAATGGCATAGCTTAGACTCAAGCCAATATTAAATAATGAAAACCCTCGAGTTTTCACCCGAAATATAAAGCACGTAAGAAAAGTTACCACGATTTTTACAGCAACGGTTGCAGATAAGTAAAAAAAAAAAAAACTAGACACGTACGGTACGTAATTTTATTGGAGGCACTTTTTCTGGGAGTCTACGGAGGTGTCCCATTCAAAAATATTAAACACAAGTCCGCACTGAAAAAATATTTTAAGAAAACTGCAAATAAAGTACTAAAAACACGGAATACACTTCACATTGAAAAAATTACAATTCGGAAAATGCCAGTTTAGAGAAAAATGTTGCTAAAATTGCAAAAAAATATTGCTAGTTTATCAAAATAATAGCCAGAAAAACAAAAATTATTGCAAAATCAGCAATATTTGTTGGCAAACTAGCAACACGTAAACTGCAATTTTTGCAATGTAAAATGTATTCCCGATTTTTAGCAATGTTCTGCTAATTTTGAAAATTCATATTTTTTTCTGTGCGAGCTCGTTTTTCGATATCTTCAGCTGTTGAATAAAATTACAGAGCCCTATTTATTTAAACACCCTGTGTATAGTTTAGACGTGTAACCTGTGTTGACCCCGCGCGATTTTGATTTTTACCCCTATTTATGATGTCCACAAAATTTGATTTGTCAGCCCACAGCCTACTTCAGCTTGTGCTACTGTTCCCTGATCGAGAGTTCCACTGCACCCCCTTCCTCATTATCCTCTTCCCCCTCTCTTACCGTTTTAATAGAAACGAACCCCTTTTTGGAGAGTGTAGAATGACTATATGTATAGTATATACGTGTATAGTATAAGAGCGGGGAATTGCTGGTGTAAGCACAAGCCGTTTTTTTTTTTTTTTTTTTTTTTTTTTTTTTTTAAATGCATGAAGAATCAGAAGGGAAGTTGGCACAGGAAATGGACTTGGCTGAGCTGGAGAAGTGGCTCATTACTACTTTGGAGTTTCGAGCTCGACTCCCCTAAACTATTCAACCACTGTGCCAGTGGGTTGCAGTGTTGCCAAATATAGGCACTCCGTTAAAAAACACGTAGGGGAAAAGCGGTGCAATCTGGCAACAGTGATTAATGACTTACTCACTGAACTCGCCTCTAGCTATCAGACTTACAGCTGCACCGCGAGTACCACTAATTCTATAATAGTACACCGACGCAATGTTGTGTGAAGCGTGTTGCCGGGAGGGTGAGAGAAAAGGGGCTTTTTCGGCATTTTCTGAGTTCGAGTAACTTGAAGAAACAACACCACTTGGGTTTTCTTTTCTGTTTTGAACCCATGATTCAATAGCCCCCCCCCCCAAAAAAAAAAAAAAAAAAAAAAAAAAAAACTCTGTCGATACTTGTAAAAGTATCGAACACAGGTACTTCTAAGTATCCGATACTTTGATAACCAATGTTAAAGTATCGGATGCTTGACGAAGCAATATCAAGGATCATTCAATAAGTAACAAATACTGACAAAGGTACTTGATAAACGTAGTCCAATAAGTAAGAAATACTGAAAAGGTACTTGATGAACGTAGTCCAATAAGTAACAAATACTGAAAAGGTACTTGATGAGCGTAGTCGATGCCGAAAAAGGCTCTTTGAAGACGCTCTTTGCTTTACAGATACCGCGGATCCTTGTTTACCGGGATCTTCATTAGAAAAGTAAATGGGGCGAAAAAAAGAGCATGTTATCGCAGCAGCTGTGTATAGAGGAAGTAAACACTATGCTAGTTAAGGTATTGAGTGATTTAATGTTTTTATACGAATTCTTTCAAACAGCCAAGGTACGGCGCTCAATGTGAGTCTAAATAATTTTTCTACAACCATTCCGCCAAAATTGGAAAGAGGGACCAAAATCAGATTTTATAAATATAGAAAGTACTAACGAGTTAGTGAATTGATGCGTTTTTCGGAGGAAAGCGGCTTACAGAGGTTTACACACTTTTTTTTTCAAGGGAACATATATATTTCCTGAATCCTGACAAGCGTCAACATGGATGCACCCCGACTATCAATGAATATTTAGACAAAATTGAATAAAACTAGGAAATTTTTTGCGGGACTCAATGAGACAGTTGCAAGGGTCTGGATTAATGTTGTGTTTATAAAGTTTCTTATTTTTTTAGTTTTTTATTTTCCATCGTTTTAGATTTTTTTGAGGCATAATGTCACAAGTGGCAATAGCGTGAGATTTTAAAATTCCGAAATCCGCAAAAAATTTCAAATTCGTCTAGAAGTGAAAAAATGAAAATTTTTATCAGCATATTTTTTTTTTTTTTAAAGCTATAGTAAGTTGGCGACCGAAAATAAAAGATTAAGCGCAGAGCAGTTTATTTCAACCAACCCCAGATGTATGATCAGAAATTGGTTCACACGATTCGTTTCCACAGTTATGATTTAGAGCGGGGGGCAGTTTCGGGTAGGTATATGAGTGCACGTGATTTTAGCAAATAAGGTTAGGGATGAAGAAACGTGTGAAAAAAAAAAAAAAAAAAAAAAAAAAAAAAAAAAATCAGCAAGATTTTTCACACATCGGTCCGATTTTTAAGAGTCCACATTTCTGTATCGACTCGGACAGCGGAATCTATACATAATGCCCGAATTCGACCTGATTCCACGCCAAGGTTGAAAAGTGAAAACCAGAGCAAAATGAATAAAATATTATGAATGCGCATCGAGACTGCAACAGGACTGCATCGAGGACGGTGCAGGGATCGATCGGGGCATTATTGGGTGAAGGGAAAGTAATCAACGAAAAAGGACGCATCTCGGAAGGGCCGATTTCTGGCCTATTATTGACAATGCAAACTGCAGGTAGAGGGGTAAAAAAAATAAAAAAAAAAAAAAAAAAAAAAATCGAAGAATAGACGGGTCGGAATTCGGAAATTCCAAATTGAATGGCTTCCCCTCTCCCTCCATCTATTGGGGACAAAATCCTCTCCTTGGCACAGGGCAACTTGTATACGGTACCTACAAGCCTATACGTATAATACGTATATACCTGGACAAAGCAACGACTGATATGAAGGGGAAAAAAAAAGATTTCGATTTCAAAGTATCAAGAGTCAAAAATATCGATTTTATCAAAAATTCTTTGCAACGAATCATCAAAATGATCGAAATGATGATTTAACGTTGAATTTTGTCCATTTGAACTCATATAAAATATCAATTCGAGGGAGAGTTTACTTCAAATATTTCGACTTTTTCCATGCCTTTCAATGGCTTGAATATAACTTTGCCCGATTTCTTGCGCCACCACTGTTAATATGCTACATTATCGAATACCACACATTTTTCGTCATTCATCATAATTATGCGATTTGAGTATACGAAGTGACTAGCATAGTGAAAAGCTTGTAATTTTCCAACCTAACTCAAAACTTGTATACCTGTCACGAAATACTTAACATTTTAAATGTTTATCGAGTACTATGAGCTGCTTTCTTTACTTTCAAAGTTCCACCTGAAATTGATCGGATTGACTTTGAGAAGCAACAACAAGGCTTTTAAGCTCACGCAATTTCAGGATTGATTTAAAAATAATTTTCAGAATCAGTTAATAATAATGCTTAAACAAAAAGTTTATCTTGAAACTTACTTCATATGTAGATGCATCTGAGCGGTGAAATTTTGAAAAAATACCGCAGATACGATCTCTCGTTGTATGTACAACATATTTGCAAGAATCCACGTGAGATCAAAAAATAATAACAACAAGTCTGAAACAGAAGGAACAGAAAAAAATGGATTATAGTAATCATTTATACTAATCGATTGTTTCACATGCATTCAAATGGGAATAATACAAAGTTGCCAGATTACTGGAACCGCCTTTGGTCTAGATTCACCTCTACTTTTTTTTGGGGAATTTCGCTTACAAAATTAACTCCAACTATAAATAATACGTATACACTGTAAAAAAAAAGTAACACTGGAGTGACTTTTTGTGACTTGGAGTCATTTTTTTCGGATCCAAATGCACCCTAAATTGGAGTCGGTAACTCCTTTTTGGAATCATTCGAGGAATTATGATACATTTTAGTTAAAATGGATTAAAAATTCAAATTATTGACAGTTGCATTTACCCAAACATTAGACATATTGATCTTTATCGAGTTAAATAATGTCTGAGAAGTGAATTGACTCCATGCTTAGTGAAAGGATAAAAACTTAGAATTGTTTGTTTTTTCCACTCCAAATGACTACACATGAAGAGTCAATCCATCTACAAAAGAGACTGAAAGGAGCTAAACTTGTCGTTAAATCAGCGAGGCTTTGATTCAATTGAATCTTGCGCTCTGGTAAATGAACTCACGTCAGGTTAATTTTTATATCACACAGAAACGGAGTCTAAACACACTCACAAGAATTACTTCACTTGAAAAAGAAGTTTAAGGAACTGAACTTAGAGTTAAATCAGCAAAATACTTAGATTCAGTTAAATCTGATGCTCGAGTGAATGAACTCTTGTCATAGAGTCATTTTAAAGTTCTTGGAGTTCGTTTCTATACCGTCTACAAACTTAAATACCGTAATTTCGTCGCATTCTGTCAAGTGTTAGGTTAGTGTATCGGATAGGGTGTTAGGCTAGGAATAGGTAGGTTGCGCGTTCGAATCCGGCGGTGGCAGTAAAAATTTGTAATCGGTGTAGGCCGGACAATTGGTCAGTGGACCCCGTACTCGCAAGACAATATTTTTGTTGGCTTTATCAATTATTCCTAATATTGTTCCTCTCCCCTCCCATCCCGTTTTCACCCCTCTTCACACAACCACGCCCGCCCTTCCCTCCCCGCAGCACCCACCCAACCATTACCTTCCCCAGCCCCTCCTCACCATCCCTCACCCCCTCGCCTCACCACCCCAACAGCCCCCATGCCCTCCCCAACCCTCCTCCCCCGCCCCCTCCCCTCCCACCCCTGGTAAAAATGGTCCTTGAAAATCCTTGCCCAAATCTCCTGCAATAAGGATTTCCGTGAAATCATAAGGATCCTCACGTAATTGCACGGAAATCCTTATAAATTCTTGAGGATTTATAAGGATTTCCGTGCAATTACGTGAGGATCCTTATGATTTCACGGAAATCCTTATTGCAGGGAGATTTGGGCAAGGATTTTCAAGGACCATTTTTATCAGGGACCCCACCCCCTCCCCTTCGCCCCTCCCCTACCACCACTCCCGGTTTATGGATCTTCCAATTTGGAATCAATCACTCGAGCACTTTAACTCTTAGCTAGCGTCAAATTACCCATTTTCGCATAAAATGATTCCAACGTTTCTTCTATTAATCAATCCGAACTTATGTCAATTTGAGTGAAACTAATCTAACGTGTGTTGCCTGACTCGTCAAATCGAGTTCATATTTGAGTTCACTCTAACGCTGGTGTTAAATTTGGCCTAGTTCCCGTATTAAGTCCTTCTTGGAGTGAATTATTTTTAACAGTGTATATAACACTCGTTTTGTTGAAGCCAATTATCAAAAAAAAGTAGATGCGAATCAAGAGAAAATATATATATATATATATATATATATATAATGTATATATTATATATATATATATATATATATATAATATAATATATAATAATAATAATATATATATATATATATATATATATTTTAATTTAATTTTTTTTTAATTTGTATGTTTTTTTTTTATCATTTTTATTATTATTATTATTATTTTTTTTTAAATGAGCCTAAGCTAGCTAGCATTCTCAATCCACCCCTCATTTGTAACCAAAAATACATGTTACTAGGGCCGAATTAACAGGATCTGGATTACCTTCCTTCCATTTCATTTCCAGCCCCTAGAACATTTCGCCGTTCAATGAAAACGAATACAATGATTCGAATTCTCGAGAGAATTGAGAGCAATTGAAATGTATAATTGAAAGCAATCAAAACCGAAAAGGGTTAACCTGACGTCAGATAAGTTCTTCTCTAGTAATCAGCATCATCGGAGAATACAGTTTTTAATTCTAGAGCACACCTGATGTTCCGTGCGCTCTTTCAGATCTATTGGCCTCAATTGACACCAACAATAACCTAACTACTGGCGAGTGGTGGTTTTGCCTGCAGCGCAGAGCCAATAAAAACGATGAAAAAGGGTTTGAAAATAATGAGCACGCGAAGAGGGCATTTTTTTAATGTTAAAATAATTACTCAACCCCTTTTCGGATTCCCTGAAATTTAAGTGCTCGAGATCTTGTTGAGAGGGTAACGGGTTAAAAATTTAAGGGCCAGCGGGAGGGGACGCGCGTCCCTGCGGGGTCACCAAGCAAGAAAAGAGGCAGATAAAATGGGATTTAATTGAAATACGAAATACCTACTTTTCCTTTCCACGAATATTTGAGGTTTAACTATGATGTGAATGGGGCGGGCCTCATATGGTGCTCGATAAGGAGCCTCAAAAGGGTTACGAGTGAGACAGTTTGAGTGTTAGGTGTTTGTGCATGTGAGTGTGTGTGTGTGTTAGTTTCCGAATACTGAATCGAGATAAACATTTTTAAAAATATAACACATTTAAGTTGAAATATAAATGTGACCTGCATTGGTAAAGATGTCGAATTAAAATTAAGAACGTTGAGAAATGATATTTTCTAAATATTTTACAAAAAGAGTTGGCGCCCAACAGTTATTTTTTATTTTTTTGAATGGTTGTAATTTTATAAATATGATTTTCTAATTTTGAAAAAAGAAACACAATCAATTTAAAATCTAAAAATGACCGGCATTGGTAAGGATATCGAATTAAAATTAAGAACGCTGAGACGTGATATTTTCTAAAAATGTTACGAGAAAAGTTGACACTCAACAGTTTTTCTTAATGATTATAATAATTTTATAAAAATTGTTTTTGATTTATTTGAAACTATTTTGATACATCGAGTAACATAGATAGAGTTACTGGTGTAATCTTCAAAACATGTTGGTGTGGCTGAACCATCGATCATTCATTTCGCACAAGAACAAATGCGGGTTCGCTGTTAAGATGCACACATGAGGATCTAGCAATCTGGCAACTGCTTATTCTTTCCATTTGAATGTATAAGAGAAAAATCGATTAGAAACAGAGCCATGGTACCTTCAATAATCGATTATTTCTCATAGTTCAAATGAGAAGAATGCATGGTTGTCACATTGCTGGATCCGCAATGTGAAGATGTGAGGACACACATTAAAACAAAAAGATGTGATCATGCAACAGGTTAGCACAATTTTTTAAACAATAACGAATATTTCCATACAGACCTCTGCATAAAAACTTCATAAGATATTTCGATTTAAAAATGCTTCATTTATTTATTTGAATAATTAATAATTTATTTGTTGTACCGGTAGAATTGGTTTTTAAAATAAAGTTATCAACAAATCCCAGTTCGGAGGATCTCAAGATGAACTATTCTCAAACAAAGAGATTGGTCATACATCAAGTTAGCAGAACTTTTTGGGCAATAACGAATATTCCCCGCGCATACAATTTCACAAGGTTTTTTGATTTAAAAATGATTCATTTATTTGATTAATTCATTATTTATGTTCTGTGCCTATAGAATTGATATTGAAAATAAAGTTATCGACAAATCTCAGTTCGTTTTTTTTTCTCCCCTAAATGTTGACGTAACCTATGGAGGAGAAGGGGGTGGGGGTAAATGCATATTCCTTGCGCTCAAATCTTCGAAGAAAAATGAGACTGCAATCATATCCTTGGCAAAGGATCCCTCAGGGACTTGTCCTTGCCGAAGAAGGGCGAGAAGATATTTTTTTGTTCACGAATATCTTGTTCTTAGCGCGGCTATTGTGAATCCAAACAATAGTTCGCTTATTGCACACTTCTCTGCGTCTCGGGGTCTTTCCGCCTTGTGTCTAGATGAGTCCACGAGGGACAAGGATGGATAGACGCTTTTATGTTTTCAGGTAAAAATATGGGTCGACTATATTTTCACTTTTCTTGGATCCTCCACGGCCGGCCAAGACCGCTTGTCTCCAGCCTGGCTCTCGACACATTGTCAAGAGTTCTTGAGTCATTCACACTGTCGTGTAAAGCAAAAACGACGTAACTGATACGGGATTCCTATTAAGATACGGCGCTTTCGCTACGTATTGATTTCGAGTCAATTGATTACAATTGTTACTTTAATTCGATTGCGAAAGTCATACTCAAAACGATCTTGCCACAGGGGAAAAAAGCGAAAGTCATATTACCAGAAGCCACTGGCGCATCCAGGATCTCTTCCATCTCTCTCATTTCCCATTTGAATGTATAAGTAGGAAAAGGCCAGAAAGAGGGGGTTTTATCCCCTTGTCCATACTTGTCTAACATAAGTTCTTTAATGGAGAAAAGAGAGAGATGAAGAAACTCTCGGTGCGCTACTGCCAGAAGCACAACGATATGTGAACGACAGAAAGTGTAGTACTTTGACGAGAAAATTCTGGTGTTGATACCAGAATATGGTCATAGAACTAGAATTTCTTAAAAAAATCGAGAAGTATGGTACAAACAATAGAATGCTGGCAATTGTTCTATCCCTTCACAGGTTCACTTATACTATCATGCTTCGTAATATATATTTTATTTTCAGTGCAGAGATCAAATACCATGTGGCTAAAAAAGAGGTATATCTGCTCTGAAAAAAGTGCTGAATTTAACTGTTTGAAAACTTAAAAGAATGGAAAAAACTTTAAAACCGCAAACTCAACAATTTAAAATAATTATATTAACACGCGCAGCAAGGAAGACATTGAACTATTTTAAATGGCGAAACTGCACGGGAAAAAAAGATGGGTGAAAATAACCATACGGATACCTGATTTTGGCACCTGCTAGATGTTATGGTAAACTTGACCAGAAGTATGATACATTTACCGATACTTTGAGTACATTCGACATGCAATCAGGTAACATCAACTAGTACCTAGTCAAAACATAGTATACTTCTGGTTAACATTACCATAACATCTAGTAGGTGCCAAAATCAGGTATCCGTATGGTTATTTTCACCGTAGTTTTTTTTCCGTGTGACAATTTTTAAGTTTTTTTTTCCATAAATTTAAGTATTCAAATAGTTAAACTCAGTAACTTTTTTTTTAAAGTACATGGTAAATGTAGGTTAAAATAAGGATCTAGAATTTGATAAAATTTCAGATTACTTATACGACCAAAACCCCATGAAAGTCGTTCTATAGTATATAGGGGATGTTTTGATTATGACAAATTCATGATAATTGACTAGCCCTCTCCCTAAACTATTACTACTCAGCGGGCAGTAGGCGACATGAACATTGAACGCAGCGAGAAGTAATGAAAACATCACGAGAGCCAAAGACACACAAAGCAGTTACTGCGAAAGAAAGGATCCGATTAACATAAGGTCCGCCCGTCCAAAGAGTATCCTAATTCAATCATGAGGCTGATTCCTAAAAACGAGCGCACTTCAACTTTTCAAGGGGCACTTTGCCTTCTCCCGGCTAATATCTCATTTTATTCAGATACTACAACTAACCCCCCCCCCGTCACCCCTGCAGACAATGACAAAGAATGCGATAGGATTGATGGTGTCTATGCCCGCATGTTTACCATAGCGCGACCATCTCATACGGGCAATGTTGCCACTTCACGGATAATAATCGTCAATCGTCAACAAACTTCTCGATTCTATCGATGGAGAGTCAGTGGAACTATAATATATGCACTTGTATTGCTATATATATGAACTTGTCTTTCTCTCTTTTCGTCCATTTAAATACACGTGTTATCAGAGAGTGGGGGCCAGAGCTGAATTGATCGCTGTTGAAAAAATGAAAATGATTTTGGAAATTTTGAAATTACGTTGGATTCAGCTAACGCCTGTACGTCAGTTAGGCGATGATTTGATAGGCAAGTTTTGAATTTCCCGCGGTTTGATAGACAAGTTTTCAATTTCCCGCTTCTCACTAAAACTGTCCATATAAGGACTCTAATATGCCCGAATGAAATAAAATACGATCTGGCATCATAGCATCCTGTGTAAAGACAAGTCGACAGCGCGTATGTCATTTCGTAGTGTACTCGCGGTAAAACTGACATCGAAAATTGAAGGAAGAAATGAAAAAACACGGTATCACACAAAAGAAGGGAGTAAGCCAGCAGTCAGTCCTCCTCCCCTCCCCCTCCTCTACCATAACCCCCTGGTGTCTCGATAAGTGAACGCGGATGGACGCCACGGCGCATGCGCGAGATTAGACGCGTGGCCGATTATGAGAAGCGACAAGTGATGTCGGGCGGGCGAGCGTTTGTGGTGATAGATTATAGTCACGGCAGGGGTAATGGGTATAGAGACTATCGACCAAAATATACTCTTTGATGTTGATGTGCGCAGTGTACTACTAGTATTACTACTATACTACGTTCAACGAATAGAATAACTGACCCCACCTAAGGTTGCGCAACTGGCTTCGATCGTAACTCGAGTGAGTAAGGCAGGCACTTGGGCGCCTGGGCCATGGGTCTGGAATGGTAGCGTATCGGTTTACGCAAACTGCGTCGTGTCTTTACATTATAAAAGGGAACTGGGAAGTTTAGTTCGCATTTTGTGGCACCCACGCGAGCATTGAAAAGGAGGGAAAAATTCGGCGTTTTTGAAGGGAGTTGGGTTTACTCCATTAACGCTGTTCGTTGGATTTTAAAGGTTCGCCTCTCTCTCTCTCTCTCTTTCTCTCTCTGAAGGAACACGGTACTATGACCTTCAATAGAGAGTCCTCTAATTAACATCGTTCTTGATATAAATGAGTGATATTTTTTTTGAGTTTTAGATTTTTTAAGGCATGCTTTCAAGTGGCAATTCTGTGAAACCTTAAATACCTAAAAACAGCAAAATTCTTCAAAATTTACTGAGTTATGAAAATTTCTGCCAGGATAAGTACTTTCTTTTGAAAGTCGTGGCACACAAAAGAACTGGGAAACTCCCGTGCGAGCTGATTGAAGAATTACTCGGGTTTTGCACGGGAAAAGAAAAAAAACAAAAAACAAAAAACAAAAAAAAAACAAAAACAAAAAAAAAAAAAACAAGATAAAATGAGAGCAAAAAGTTATTATACCATGGTTCATATACCATGTACTAAGTATTGTTGATTTTGGTCTCAACCTAACAGTATGATAAACTTTACTAGACATCAAATTAACGCATCAAACGATCGAGTAAGTTTGACCAAATCTTTGAAAAGTTTAGCCAAGGCATCTATAGCAGAGTTTACCATACTGTTTTGTTTAGCTCAAAATGAACCACAAAAATCAAATGGTCAGTCGTCTGCAGTGGCGGATCCAGCCCTCGCGAACAGGGGGGCGAATTTTGGATTTTCGCCCCTAAATGACCCCCTTTTCTTGTTTTCGTTCTTGCTTTTCCCCTCCCTCTCCCCTCTTTTCCCACTTTTTGGGCCGCATGGGGGGGCGATCGCCCCCTTCGCCCCCCCCCCCCCCCCCCCTGTATCCGCCAATGGTCGTCTGGTAAATCTCACCAATTACTGTTTTGGTATTAGCTCACTCAGCAAAATCTCTTCAGTTAAGTGCACAAAATCTTCTGCTCGCTCCACGCTTTAAAGAATTTTTCTGGGTCATTGTTGAACCAAAGGTTTTGTCATCGCTACCAAATCGATTTTTCTGTTTTTTTTCTCTCTAGCAGACCTCCCAGAAACACTGAAATCCTCGAAAACGAAAATAACCCGACAACACTGCATGTACCTGGAGCCAACAATTTTGAAGACGAAAGAGGAGAGAGCTGATCTGCACAAAGTTAAATTTTCTGTGATACGTTAAACAGATGTGAAGCGATAAACGAAGTCCAACAGCAGTCAGGAGCCGTGTTGTCAGATTTCAGGGAAATATCAGTAGATTTCACATTGATCCTTATATACAGCAACTCTACTAACATTTCCCTAAAATCTGGCGACGCTGGTCAGGAGCAGCCAGCTCGGCTTAGTCGCCGAGTTGAGTTGGGAGAGTAAGATGCTTTTTAATCTTAGGGGTATTCTCTTCCCGGTTCGTTCCCTCTTCCCGGTTCCCGCTTCCCTCTTATTCCCGGGACTCACTTTACGCGAAGGAGGAGTAATTTGTAAGGGTCGGCCTCCTGGCAGTCGGCTCTCGCACTCTGGATCCCCGTCTAACATGTGTCATGTGAAGCTTTCACACAACTAGTCTATCTATCAGAGTATCCCAAGTATCAAAGTATCAGACCTTAATTCTGAGCACTGTTGCCAGGTGAGTCGTAAGGGTTAGGTTGCATTTCAGGGATTTATCGAACATAAGAAGTGGAAATGGGTCAGTTGTTGTACGTACTGTAACCGGCCTTCAACCCGTTGGGTACTATATTTTCGATTTCTTTTATCTAATTCATTCTATGTGAAATGTTGTGATAGTTTATATGAGCGCAATTTCATCGCTTACGTTCATTGAGAATTAACCTTCGAGTTATGACCAAGTTTTAAAATCCTCCGAACGGTCTCGTGAATTCAACCATTCTGATAAAATTTCCGATCGAGATGGATTCAAAAATATTTCAATTGGTAAGTATATGAGCAGGAAAAAATGGCATCTAAAAATAAATAGCTTTTTAGAAGAAAGGCTTTTAAGCCAAGAAGAACGAACTCTTTTTTTTAACAGTGCTGAAGGGAACCAACAACACAGGAAACCCATTTAGCAGTTGGCTCACTGCAGCAGAAACATACGAGTTAGTTCCTTTCTGCAAAAAAAGTTGTCCAATAGTTGTCGCTCAGGTCTAAAAGTATAAAAAGTATGAATGCAGTGGCATTTAAAGACAGATTTTAGATTAACGGCTTTCAAGCAGACAGAGAGGGACCAACTGTATTAACTGTGCAAAAGTAAACCAACTACACAAGAAGCAAGAAGTTAGTTCCCTTCTGCAAAATAAAAAGTCGTCCAATAGGTGTAGCTCAGGTCTAAAAGTATGAAGACACTGGCATTCAATGACAAATGTTAGATTAACGGCTTTGAAGCAGAAAGAGACCAACTTTTTTAACTGTGCAAAAGTAAACCAACTACACAAGAAGCAAGAAGTTAGTTCCCTTCTGCAAAATAAAAAGTCGTCCAATAGGTGTAGCTCAGGTCTAAAAGTATGAAGACACTGGCATTCAATGACAAATGTTAGATTAACGGCTTTGAAGCAGAAAGAGACCAACTTTTTTAACTGTGCAAAAGTAAACCAACTACACAAGAAGCAAGAAGTTAGTTCCCTTCTGCAAAATAAAAAGTCGTCCAATAGGTGTAGCTCAGGTCTAAAAGTATGAAGACACTGGCATTCAATGACAAATGTTAGATTAACGGCTTTGAAGCAGAAAGAGACCAACTTTTTTAACTGTGCAAAAGTAAACCAACTACACAAGAAGCAAGAAGTTAGTTACCTTCTGCAAAAGAAAAGTCGTATAATAGTTGTCACTTAGGTGAAAAAGTATGAACAGGAAAAAAGACCTTATACCAAACATACCCGCAACTCACTCACAGCATTTCTGCAGAGGTAAACAGAGACGAGAAAAGAAGAGGAAGGGGGCAAAAAGGAATAAAAGAAAAGGACTGGAACACGAAAATTAATGAGCATGAAATTTATTGCCTCAACTGCACCATATGCTGTTTCCGTTTTAGTCGGTGCGTCGCACAGTGTTCGGAGCGACCCGGATCTCTGGCAGAAACCTCAAATTTGAAATCGGCTCTGAAGTTGGTTTAAAGGCCTTACCTACCTTCTAAAGGGTTTAGAACATGCATGTTAGCCATATTTGATGAATTTGGAAGCCCCATACTTGCCCCCACAGACATGTGAAAGTACCGGTTTTGACGCGAATTTTGAGTCAACTTGGGTGGGTTTACACATAATTGTAAAAAAAACAATACTCTTTTACTCACATTCCAATTTAGACCTCTGTACATCAATTAGGACATATGAACTTACTTTTAAGCCGTTTAAACATTTATTTCATGTTTATTATGAGGGGGGGCTGGACCCCTCAAAAATCGACTTTTCATCTGCATTTGTGCCCTTTTTGGAGGACGTTTAAAAAAATGCCCGGGATTGCCCGGCAAATCTAAGGCAAAGAACATTCAGAAAAACATTTTTTCTGAACGATCCAACAATAATATCCTGCCCCAACTTGCCCCCCTTTCGTATTTTTGTGTTTAAAAGTGCCTCTGTGGCTTGTGTAGGACTTAGTCATTTTCACGATCGTGAGATGAGCCATGTTTGCGTGTCAATATCTTTTTTTCCCAGCATTGCCCCGGGGAAATATGGTTAGGAAAGTTCAAAAAAACATTTTTTCTGAACGATCCAGCAATAATATCCTGCCCCAACTTGCCCCCCTTTCGTATTTTTGTGTTTAAAAAGTGCCTCTGTGGCTTGTGTGGGACTTAGTCATTTTCACGATCGTGAGATGAGCCATGTTCGCGTGTCAATATCTTTTTTTCCCAGCATTACCCCGGGGAAATATGGTTAGGAAAGTTCAAAAAAACATTTTTTCTGAACGATCCAGCAATAATATCCTGCCCCAACTTGCCCCCCTTTCGTATTTTTGTGTTTAAAAGTGCCTCTGTGGCTTGTGTGGGACTTAGTCATTTTCACGATCGTGAGATGAGCCATGTTTGCGTGTCAATATCTTTTTTTCCCAGCATTGCCCCGGGGAAATATAGTCAGGAAAGTTCAAAAAAACATTTTTTCTGAACGATCCAACAATAATATCCTGCCCCAACTTGCCCCCCTTTCGTATTTTTGTGTTTAAAAGTGCCTCTGTGGCTTGTGTGGGACTTAGTCATTTTCACGATCGTGAGATGAGCCATGTTCGCGTGTCAATATCTTTTTTTCCCAGCATTACCCCGGGGAAATATGGTAAGGAAAGTTCAAAAAAACATTTTTCTGAACGATTCAACAATAATATCCTGCCCCAACTTGCCCCCCTTTCTTATTTTTGTGTTTAAAAGTGCCTCTGTGGCTTGTGTGGGACTTCTTCTTCTTCTTCTTCTTCTTTTTATTTTCTCGAAAATAAAAATAAAAAAATAATAATTGACATCTAAAGTTAAATCTGATATAAAAAATGAAATCTACGACCTAAAAAAACCCCCTAGTACGAAGTTTCAATGAAATGCGAGCATGCTAGAGGTTTCCGCCAAAGATCCGGGTCGCTCCGAACACTGTGCGTCGCGTTGCGACCAAACTGCGGTTCCGTCAACCCTACTCGGCAGCGTATATAACTACAGCCAGACCTACCTATTCCTACCTCCTCATTAAAAGTTTCGTAAATAAACAAATGGTAAAGTTCGTTAAGATAAAATGGAAAAAAAAGAGAGGGTCGTATTGTTTTCATAGAGCACTCTAGCTCCGGTTAGTTGAACCCAACGGCACGCAGAGGAATTCCCCAGCTCGATTTTAAAGACGACGACGTACGAATTGAAAGCTTGTATACTTTCTGAAAGGGTTTTTTGAACCATTCTTTTTCCGAATTTTCAATTTCTCTCTCCCTATAGGTAACGTTCTAGAATTCAACCATTTACTGCATCCAAGCAAAAAAGATTACATTATCCTGTGATGTAGTAAGTATATCTATGCATATTGCAAAGTGCTGCTATTAATAATCTTTTCTGCATCGAGACGATAAAATAATGAATTCTATAACGCTACCATACTCTTTAAAAGGTTGCCAGACCACTTTTAATACTTGACTATGCAGTATGCACTACAGTCTGAAAATCATCAAGAAGTGGCCAAAATCAGAGAGTTACTTTCTCATCAATTTTATCGTTTACAAACTTGTGAAACCAATTTGAATCAAAGAGAACAAATAGACAAGTGATTTAAACTCAGAAATATCTATGGAGAGTTTTTAAAATAAGCTTCAAACGTCAAAAATTATGATTTTTATGACTTTTTTCCACTGGTTTTTTGTCACTTTTTACGATCTTGGACTTTAGTGCGAAGGTTCTTGAACCATCAAAATAAGGACAGTTTTTCGCTCATTTAAATCTATTTAAAAATATCGATCAACTTCTTTTTTCATGGGTTTAAATGAACTAAAAATCGATTATTTTATATGTTCACACCATTGTTAATTTATTTGGGTATAAAACGTACCGAAATCTCTTCAACTCTATCGTCCTTGGCGGAAAGTACACGCGACCGAGGTGTTGAACAAAATACGTCGATAAAACATGCAGGAAACCATGCAAATACAATCTTTTGGTCCAGGGAGATCTATATCTTAAATTGGGATCGGTACAAATCAGAACATTCTCCAAACCTAATTTGCATCACATTGATATTCAAAATAACATCCTCTGATGTTGGGTGTCAGTTTTTCACAATTTATCGTCAGCTATCTTCAATAGAAGTAATGTCACCGTTAAATTCTTCGCGTTTTCTTGCGTTCAATGTTCCTCTAAATTTAGAACCGATTTCTACATTCTCTTTATTCGGGAAAACGGCTCCATAACCCCAATTACCTACTGAATAAAAAATAACAACATCTTCTTACATAAATGCGATTGCTAGCTTACGCTGTAAATGACTAAAAAGTCGTCTCTTTCGTTGGCTCGTGCTGAAAAAAGGCTGGTCACATTGAAATAATTCATTCTCTACTCATTGATTGAACCAACGAGATATACCTGTAGAGAGGCTATGCATGTTATAAATCCTATCCCGAAAAGAGGCCGCATGGGCAATCTGACTTTGATTTGTTTGCCTTATTTTTTTTACTTTTTTTTAATTTTTTTTTTTTACCTTAATTCAAACATTGTAATTAATTCAGTGAAAAATGTTTTATCTCGACACAGAATTCACACAACTATCCAGGTGAGAAAATTTCGCTTGTTTCTGTCGTGCACCCGTTTCTTCATCGTGTAAGTCCTTCCAAAAGAGACCGTTATATATCAATTTCTGTGTCCAGATATCCGGTCTAAAACACTTATTGCACTTGTCACAATTCGTCACAATTTGTTTTATTGAAACTTAAAAGGTTTAAAAAAATTAGGCAAACAAACCGAGCCTGCGTGAAAATGTCCAAAAGACTATTTCTATCATAGCTGCCTCCAAAATGTTTCAAAATCACGTCCTGTAAATTCTCTCTATTGGTAAAGCTAGTCACTTGCATCACATGCACAACGAGAAAAAAATCGGTTATGAGAACTAAACTTTGGCACATATGGAACACGGTTCGGTTACAGTAAACGAAGTATTCGGTTGTGATTGAGAGTGCCGAAGATTTCGGTAAGTGTGATTAATACTATGACTCACATTTCGTTCTTACTAAAGACTTCGGTACTCCTGACTGAAGTTCAGTATTCACAACCGAAAGCTTCGGTTACCCTCAGTGTTCCATAAGAACCGAAGTTTCTTTATCCGTTCATATTGTATATATAACTAGGAAATGAGCTTACCTGTTTTAACAGGATGTCACTGGCTTTGCTGCCATAGTGAAATTACATCTAAGAGATCTTCATCTTCTGGGCTCATAGGAGCGTAAGCCGGAGTATTATATGATCCTTCAGAAGTATACGAGGAAGGAGGTGGTGAGGATGAATTTTCCGAACAAGGAGGTGATAGAGATTCCATTTTAAAAGAGTCCTCTGATTGATAATAACTTTGCTCTCTCGACGAAGAATGTGTTGTGCCATCCAAAAGTTCTTGAAGGGATCTGATGTAATCCACTGCCATCCTTAAAGTTTCAACTTTACTCAGTTTCTTATTCGCACTCCTAGACGAGATATTCTGTTGGTTTTGAGCAGCAGCTGACGATCCTGAAACTGGGATATGTGACCTTAAAGTTGCGAAACCGTTGTTGACTTGTTTCACGCGATTCCTTTCGCGGGCATTTCGACGAGCTACGGATGCTGGTTGATGATTGGCCATGTTCGAATACGCAAAATTTATCCTCCTTTTACACCTAAGTAAATCCGAATTCGAGTTATTATTGTTATTGGTACTATTGTTGTTGTTATTGATATTATTATTGTTGGTATTGTTGTTGTTATTGTTGGTTACAAGGACGGTCCCTCGATCGTTAGACAAAGACTCACTCTTGATTTGTTGATATTGTTCACTTTTGATCGTTTGATATTGTTCACTTTTGATTGCTTGTTGATATTGTTCACTTTTGATCGCCTGTTGGTATTGTTCACTTTTGATAGCTTGATGGTTGAAGCTGGGTAGTTGAGGTGACAGGGCCGAATTCGACGACACAATTACCGCGGTTCCGTTATGCATCCGCTTGATTCCCGGACTGTTTCCGCCTAAATTGATTAAGCCGAGTGGTTTGCCGATAACAGAGGTCATTTTCACTTCATTCACAAATAAATTAAAAGTTTATTTGAAAAACAAATCAAATCAATAAAAAATTATAAAATTTTACAAAAATAACGACGAATTAGAAAACAAACGCGAATGTAGCGTTTTATTAAAAAATAAGTAAAAATTGTGGATTTTTTTAAAAATACACTAGCACAATGGTGAGTGGAAAATTAATCACTGCATACAAAAGAGATTGTGCCAAAAAAAAAAATTAGAATTCCAACGGTTGGATTTAATTTGAGAAAAATAAACAGTTCATGAAGACACGAGCAGGGTTAAGCGATATCACAACACGTGTACGTCATCGCGGGAGGTTGAAAGAAGACTGAATGCCTCGGCTCGGACTGAACTGAACTGCAACTGAGTGCAAAGAAATCGACTCAGCGAACGAGACTCTTCTGAACACACCACGAAACTGCACTGGTGGCGGATAGGGTAGGTTGGAGAACCAGAGCTCGAAGAACCGGCTTCAAGTTGGGGCTCCCCTTCTCTATGGGGCTTTTTCCTTTCTTCTCGGATCGGTAGTGGGGATTTGTCACACGCCAGTTTCTCCTCCCTCAACGGCTCAACGGAGCAAGCACAGAGAGCAGCACAGCGCTGCCAGGATAGAAACCCTGTCCGTTTGTAGTCAAATCTTCCCCAAGTTCCATCGGCATTGTCTGGATACCTTCTATACTCTCATACCTCATACTCATACTCCTTGGTTTTTGGTCCTCTCGCGGCCGGATCCAAATCCAACAGCAGCTCCCCCTCATATTCTTTTTATTTTTCGGTCGGTAGTTGCCTCGGTGGTGGGGGTTTGTCGCGCGCCGGCAAGGTATCAGGCGCGTGTCTTGGACGTGAGGCGGATGGATGAGCAGCCGGTTGCCCTCCCTCCCCTCATCCCCCCTTTACCCGCCCCTTCCCCGCGCCTTCTCCTCCCCCCGACCCCCCCTCAGACGCAAGGGCTCCTTAATCACCTGGCCCCGTCGGCTGCCGTCGGTCTCGCGGCTTGCTTACCCGCCCCTACGCTACGTTACAAGCGCCGCGCCGCGCCTCTGTGCTGAGACCTATACCTTTCCAACGAAAAAAGAAAAAAAAAAAAAAAATGTATTAACATGATTGCAAGTCTGCAGGTCCTTGATTGAAACTTCAACCGAACCGTGTATTGCCCGGACACTCATTTCTACCTCCGACTACTTTTTACCGTTGTAAACTGGTTTTCGCTCCGCCGTTACAATTACAACCATTTACTTTCAGCTATACACAATCAGTTGACCAGTAATGTACCTGGTGGTATGGTGGCATACGTTACTTATAGTTGTATGTATAGTGTATATAGGTTTTGAGTTACAAAAAGTCCGATTTTTACCTGTGGCTTTGAATATGATCGTCTATGAATACATTGAAAAAAAGAATTCCGAAATTCTTGTAATATTACCTGAAGCGCAAAGATGTGTGAACCAAGGAGAGTTTGTTGTACGTGTAACAGTAAATTCTGGTATTACTATCAGAATATGAATCCGGTATCATGTATTTCCTCAAAATGTTCAAGATATATGGTGCAAACACTATAGAATTCTGATAACATGTACCACCCCTTAGCTTGGCTCACATATAGCTGTGCTTCTGGTACGCACTTTATTTTTCAGTGTTTATAGCCAAAAGATCAGCTCTGACTCGCATCTTCATAAATCTATACTCGATTTAGAAAGAATCATAGGTGACTATATGTGATGTATTGGTGCAATTGAAATTTCTAAAAAGTCGAGAGTCAATATTCGACATAAAAAGCTGAAAAATAGTAACTCCGTGTATTTCGACAAGACAAATTCAAATTTTGGGGTTTCAAAGTCTCCCATTCACATCAATGATCGGTCACTTACATTGGCGAATTCAGGAATCTGTGCTTCTCTCTCTTTCCCTATTATGACGCGTGTATTGGAAAAGGACAGATCAGGGACGATCACGTGATTTTCACCCCCTCTTCTATCCTTTTCTAACTCACAGAAAGGCCATCTTTGGATTCAAGGATTAGGAGTACCAATTTGACTCAATTTTTGAACTTCTTTCGCTTTCCCCCAATACCGAAAAAGGGTCAACCCCAAAATCCCCAAAAAATAAATGGGAGACTTTGAAACCCCAAAATTTGAATTTGTCTTGTCAGGGGGTCAATGCATGGGTGTCAATACATGAGGATACTAATTTTCAGCTTTTTATGTCAAATAGCGGCCGAGAAAAAGGCCTGGTGCGGTAGGTCTGGGACACCATGTATATAATCATGTCCAGGAGTGTAATTTGGGGGTATCCGTCCACCCCCTCCTTATTCTTAAAATATTTTGAGGAATTGAAATTTGTTGGGAATTTGGATGTGTTTTCTTCAAATTTGTCGGAATTTTAGTAAGTTTGGCGTTTGTAAGGTGACATTTCCCCCAGGAATACTTTAAAATGATGCCCCTGATCACGTCACAGCCAGGAGAAAAGCTCAATTGTAAAAACAGTTTTTGTTACAACTTCTTGTGCAGTAAAAAACTTTATCGCGAACAACCGAAATTTTTCACCGGAAAAAATACACGACTGCGTTTGTCAAAAACGAAAAAATATTTAAAAAAAATTTTTAAAAAAATTCTACCCTTGAAGTGAACTTTAAGTTATGTTTTGACACCGAAAATAAACGAAGTGTATATCGAGACTAAAAAGTTTAAACTTATTTTATTGACATTTTACCGTGGACGTAGTTAGACACGTGGATTTGTTATTAATTAAGACACATTTCATCCTTCGATAGTATAATTTTCAGTCTCCTTATAATTCCCATCATTATACTTGCAAATTTGGCTACGCGACAGCTTCACATCAACTTCGCCGAAAAATGTCCTAATCGAACGAGGCTGATGAAGAAGTAATGGTGACTTAATCACAAAAAAATAAAGTTTCCTTAGAAATACCAAAAAACGTATAGAGACATCACCTTATAATAAAACTGTGAAATTCTAGCAGATCAATCGAATTTCGAATCGGGAACTTGGAATTTCTTTCAGGCTTTGACGGCCGGCTCGCGAAAGAAAGTAGATTGATATTTTGTTGATAGATACATGAGAACTGAGCCTCCTCGCGCCGAGCGGCGGGGCATTTGAATATCGAGGCATTAATGGGGATTAAAATGCCGTAATTTTCCTATGATGGTCTAAACGCTACTTTGAGTTGGTGAATTATTTCCTTTCCGAAAGAAATTCTTGCTTCCTTTTCGGGTTTTTGCGACGTGCGACCCGTCAAGCGATATTCGTGAGAAACTCGGCCCAAATAAGGAGATAATCTGGTATAATTGGAGGGATGTGAAAAATTTACCGGCAGAAGCCTCATTTAAATTGTATCGAAAGGAAAAATGTAAATTGTCGAACCATCGGTGGAATGTTTTCGTTGGTCACTCAACCGCCCGACACTGCACGAGCACGGCTCGCGCGTCGCGTGTCATCGGACCCCATAGCCGTAGCCAGGACGTTGTATTTCTCTCTCTTATTGTCCATTTAACTGCACGTGTTAGAAAAGGACAGAAACAGGGGCTGAAGCAGTGGCGGCTCGTGAAATGCGATAAATCGATGTCCACTCCATTTAAAACTATAGAGAAGTATCGATTTCTCGGGGTTCAATTGCACCCCCTGACGATCGATACTTTTCTATAGTTTTAAATGGAGTGGACATCGATACATCGCATTTCACGAGCCGCCACTGGGCTGAAGTCACGTGATAGCCACTCTATCCGTCCTTCTCTAACACATGCAACCGAAGGGGCAAATAGAGAGGGAAACAACTTCCTGGCTACGCCTATGATCGGACCCGTCGATGTCGCCACGTGCGTCTTCGTGAGTTTTCTTTCTCCAAATTGCAAACCTTTGCTACATCCATTAGGGGTCTGAGGATCAAACATTGGGAGGGGGGGATTGGAAAATTGAAAATGTATGACCTTTTTTTTTTTGGCTATTTGAAATGTAGTAGTTCAGGAAACTGTCGGAGGGAGCTTTAACCTTTCTTTTTTATCGGTTTATCCTTTTGCCCTTTTACCTTCAATTCCTTTTAACTTACTTTCCTTTATTTTTATCTCTTATTCCCTTTTTTCCGTTCTCCCCCTTTTTTTTGCTCTTTTTTTTAGCCCTCTATCCAAAAAATTGGGCATAGGTGGACCGTATAGGGGGTAGAGGGAGCTGTAGCCCCCCCCCACTTTTTTTTGGGCGGAGGGGCTAAAAATCGAGAAAAAGTCATCACTTGAGACGTGAGAAAAGCAAAAAAAAAAAAAAAGGTCACCACCTTTTAGCCCCCCACTTTTTTGGTCATGGTCCGCCTATGAAATTGGGGGCTTGAGCCCCCCTAAATTTCCCGTCCTCTGAACCGCCACTGGCTACACAGCTTAATATGTAATTTTGTTTATCATTTCCGAACCAATTTCTTTCTCCGTGCTGTGCCTTCCTTCACCTCTTACATGGCAGACTTTGGGGGGGGGGAAGGGCGAAGCCCCTCCAATAATCTAAGAAAGTGGCTACAATACTCCTGATTCCCATGCTTATGACCAAAAAATTAAAATAAAAAAAAGAAATTAATAATAATAAATAAAAACATAAGTTTCAAGCCCTCCCCTCAACTTTGACCCCCGAAAACCACCCATGGCCCTTCATGTGCCCTTTCGGAGCCTTTTATAAACACCTATTTACCCTTTCGGACTTCTCATCGAGAAATGGTTACGGATTAATGGTTGGGGGGAAAAAAATGGTAGTCATATCAATAAATTAGCTTCTACAATCTTTTCTTTCTTTACTCAGCGTTTAAGTCTCCAACGTTGTGTTTTTACGTACAAACCAGTGGTGGCTCCGGCAAAGTGGCAACAACGCATTCTCTCACTTTAAACTGAGGCAAAATAATCGATCTTACGGATCTTCGGAATTCACTGAAGCCCTGAGAAATCGATACTTTTGCATCGGCTCAAATGGCAAACAAACATGGTTGCCAAATAGCACGAGCCGCCACCAATGTTACATACATTCCTATAAAACACCTTGTGAAAAGGATCTATCGTTGTTTATAACACTTTAAATTTGTATAAATTTGATTAAGCCCCATCAGATAATCTGGAAAAAAAAAGTTTTGCAACATGCTGCTTAGTATATTAAATTCAACCATCCGCCCCCCCTCCACCACCATAACCACTAAAATAAAAAATATTAAGAAATCGTACAAGATCTGAAAACGGCTGAAGAGATAATCCGTAAGAACATTTCTCAAAAGGGCAAGCTTAGCTAGAGGGGATTTAAGGGCTATAAGGGCTATAAACATCTTACCATCTTACTTTCTTTGCATTTCATTTACCGCCTTGAAATTTGGTGGTTCAATCATTCACAGTGAAAGGAAAATATGTATTATCCACCCAATTGGAAAAATAACGCACCTAAGGAAAAAAGACCACAGATTGATTTAGGAATTCGGTTTAGAGCGTTTCTCTTTTTTATAATTTCAGCATAAATGGTTTGATTTTTAATCAAGTGATTTTTTGATAGAGCACGCTTGAGACGCCTCAACTCTTAGAACGGGCCGATTACCATTGCCACTTTCTTAAAAAAATCCAACTACGAATAAAGTAAAATAAAAAAAAAATATATAAAATTAAAAAAATAAATCCCGCCATTTCCTATGGTGTCACAGCACATAAAAAAAAACGAGTGTAAAATTGAAAAATGAGCATTGCGACCAGAAAACTGTCTGCGTATATTTTTACTATTTTCTCCATTTATTTGATCACCTATACATATAGTGAATTGAAAAATCCATACTTGGTTGAAAAAAAAGGAGAAAAATGGGTCATGCAGTGAAGGGCTAGACGAACTCTGGCGGTCAGAGTTGGAGGCTCCTTTTTCAGAGGAACCTTTTTCGTAGGGATGGGGAGGGGGAGACATAGAAGAAGTGATCCAGCTAGCATTTATTTCCTGTTGAAGATTAAAACGTTCTTTCTGAAGGGAAAGATCTTTAAGACTTAAGTACACGTGCTTGATGAGAGGTTCGTTAAGGCCTGCGATACTCCCTAACCTTACACATAAATAAAACCAAAATCTGAACTGGGAATGAAGGCATGCGCTGTACTTACAGTCAAACCGACCATGGGTGGCTACATGAACTTGTCTTTCTCTCTCTTCGGTCATTTGAATGCATGTGTTAGAAAAGGATAGCAAATGGGGCCATCACGTGACTTCAGCCCCTATCTCCGTCTTTTTCTATCACACACGTTCAAATGGAAGGAGAGAGAGAGAACGACAAATTCCTGTATCCACCCATGAAAACCGACCTGCATCCTCGCGAGCGCGTACGATGAAAATGTTTCCTTCCTTTTGTCGGGCCTTGTAGCAATGAAATGCCTTCTTCTTTTCATACGTATAATTGAACATATCAAACGAATACTTGGTGGTTTGATTTCAATAGCTTCATCCCTTTGATAAGGGAAACTATAACATTGAAATGATAGGGGTAGAATAGCATATATTATAACGTAACAAGGTTTTAATTATTGGGTAAGATCAAGGCCGGCCCGCCAAGGCACATATTATTAACAAAAGAGACCGAGGCATTGAAGCAATAAATTATAGGAAAAAAATCAGACGCAGACAGCGACTTCTCCCTGACCTGCCACTTAACTCTTTTATCTTCCTATTTATTTATATGTTTTAATTTTTATTCAGTTTCATTTAAAATTATCTCCGGCATTCTCTTTCTCCCTCTGTTTGTCGTTGAAAGAAAGAGTAACAGACTTCATTTCGTACAAAAAAAGAGAAAAATTGAAAAAAAAAAGAAAAAAAAAATACAACTGATGTGCACTCTAATAACCCCCATGTTTTTTTTCTCTCTCTTTTGTTAATCATTCCTCCCCCCAAGAACAGTATTTCTGGTTTTTTCAGCAACATTCTTTGTTTTTGTGACAGCAAGTCCCCCGTTTACCTCTTGAATCAGAATTAAGAATGGGAACTGTGTTTGATACAGTTAAGGTACGATTCGAAATTTTTTCTTTAGATTGGCTTAGCTTGGGAATCAGTGGCGTCGCGTGTAATTTGGCAACAATGTATTCTATCCATTTAATTTCATGTAAAATATCGAATTCAGGGGGTGCACAGTGCACAAGGTAAATTCGATATATTTAATGAGTTTAAATGGAGCAGTTGCATTGTTGCCAAATGGCACGCGACGCCACTGTTGGGAATTCTCCTCCGGATTAAATTTGCAATGCAGAAACAAATATTGAGCTAAAACGCCTTGAGATAATTATAGAGGCAGTGGCGTCGCGTGCCATCTGGCAACAATGCAACTGCTCCATTTAAACTCATTAAATATATCGAATTTTCCTTGTGCACTGTGCACCCCCTGAATTCGACCTTTTACAAGAGTTTAAATGGATATATTACATTGTTGCCAAATTGCACGCGACGCCACTGTATAGAGGAAGTCTCAAGGGATTTTAAAATGAGATTTGAGACACGAATTAGCATTTCAGAGACGCTCCAGATACCCTCAGTGGTACACTCAAGGCAATGGGTCTGTTGCAAACTTTTACTACAGCACTATAGAGTGTTCAATCTCATGTAAAATCGCGTGAAAAGTCCATTGGTTGCATCAGAAAGTCATAAAATGCAATATGAAACTCAAGAGAGACGTTTAATGAAATCCAAGATGGCGGTAAAATATCGAGCAACCTGTATGCATGCACCAAAAACATCCAAGGATAGCCAACATCACAATATCGATCACACCCAATCACAACGTAAATAAACACATAACCTCTGAAGCTGTGAGATTGTCAACGTTGGCTATCCTTGGATGATGAAGGCGCATTCATACAGATTGCTCGATATTTTACCGCCATCTTGGATTTCATTAAACGTCTCTCGTGAGTTTATTATCGCATTTTATTACTTTCTGATGCCACCAATGGACTTTTCAGGCGATTTCACATTAGATGAAACACTCTTAATCGTTGTAGTAAAAGTTTGCAACAGACCCATTACCACAAATAAAGGACGGTATCCAAGATGGTCGATTTTGGCCCAAAGAGAAAAATGCAATATATTTTCAGGCGTGATAGAGGGTGATTTCAGGGTTTAGAATCTGGTCTATTTTTTAAATTTGGCCCAAGGGAACGCGGGGGAGGGGGGTCAAAGTTGGGACCTTTAAGTATTCCCATAATATTTTAACGAATAAAGCTATTCGAATGAACTTTTCGCGAAAAGATAGGTCTTGCAAAGAACTTTCGATTGATGTATAGGAAAGATGTCTTAACTCAACTTTAGATCGATTAATCGAAGTTTTTTTCGATTTTTTTGTTTTTTGCAAGTATCGATAAAAGCGATCGCACGGATCATGACAAATTATTTCCAGAGTGAAACTAGACAAAATTTGCTACAAAATAGCGCAAACTGCATGCTAAGGAAATAATTCGTTGCCGAGTTATGATTTTTCAAATCTAGTGCCTCCGTATGAAATGGTGCTCGGAGCGTAAAATGAGGCGGTATCGAGCTACGCGCACAGACCACTTTAACAGACCAATTTAATAATCAAAAAAAGGGTAAAATTCTAAGACTTTTGGTACAAACCGAAGGTCGATATCGTTTTTCGTTTTCAATATATCGAAGGTCAAAGTTCGATTTGGGCCCATTTTCAAAAAAAAACATTACTCCTCATTGAAAAGTCGGAATTTAATCAAACATTATGCAATCAAAATGTGATTGATTCCACACAACGTGTACTTAACCCATGTATGCCCAACTTTTTTTGAACATGTTGGGTGTTTTCTAGTGTTTTTCTCAAAAAACACTATCTTAGAATTAAAAAAATTTAAAATTAAAAAATGGTGAAATTTTCTGGTGCAGCTAAACTATATGTGCTGAAAGATCACAACATTAATTTTTGAGTAAAATTGGCCTATATTTACAGTAATTTGGTCATAAAAAACCATTAAAAGTGGGTCGTTATAACGACCCAATGGGCATATATGGGTTAATGGATTAAAATCGATTTTCTTTTCTTTGATTTAATTTTGTATTAATTTTTTTATTTTTATAATTTTTTTTTTTTAATTTATTCCCTCATTTTCGTTCACATGCTATAGCGACAAAACGATGCAGCGCGATGGCGGCTGATCTGAAGTACCTGGAGGCGTCGACGTTTGATGAAAAACAAGTAGCTGCGTAGAAGTGTTAGTGTTTGACTTCACAACGTTTAAACGCTTCCGATCGATGATGATCCGGTCCACGGAGCAATCAAAAAGACAGAGGATCAATTTCACGCTTGAAATGAAGCAAGGAATCGGGAAGAGGGTGAGGGGGGGGGGTTGATAATCTCAGTGGCGCGTAGCTTGGAGTCAGCTTTTAAACGGTTTCCTTCATTTTTTCGGGCGCCATCCTCATCCCCCGAATCATCCCCCGATACCGATAACCGACATCACAACCATCGATGATTATCGGGCCCTCAGCCATGGGCCCATGGAGTCAATTTTGAAAGCGTGACTGATCCGAAGGCAAGGCTTCAGATTCGACACTTAATTTTTCAGTGATTTACGGGTGGGTACCAGCATTGCCAAACTTCCTGGTAATTACGGTAGATTCATTTGAATATATAATCGATTTTTGCACGATAAGGCAACATTGGTGGGTACAGTGCAAGTTAAAGGTTGTTCAACTCGCGAGAGGAAGGGAGGGGCCTTACCGAACATAATACGAATTCAGTCCTAAAATACCTTGTATTAAATTGTTAACACGTAATTTCATTTAATATTCAAATTGAGTCAGATTTTGAGGATATAATGATAGAAAAAAAAGGATATACATATCAGAGGCAACTTTAAACGAAGAAAACATTGACGGTATGGTAAACTGGGGGGAGGCGTTTAAATCTATCTTTAAAACTTGGTGTTATATCACTAACAACCTTTTCTATACCAAGCCAGAGTATTTTTTTTTTTCTCTTACCAAGTCTTGTATGCTCAGTTTTGATTTCTTACGGGCATTACGGCATTAAAAACTAACTCCGAATGTTAGATATTTGCAAAGGGATGTTCCGCCTAGAATGAGTGAATGGGTGCCTTCAATTCACGGGATAGGCAAAATAAATACCGTAGAGTAGGAGCATTTAGCTGCCCTATCAATTAGCGTGAATGAGCGGTTAGCCGACTAAATAACCTGGTTCTGTCCACTCTATTTAAAAATATAGAAAAGTATCGATTTCTTGGGGGTTCAATTGCACTTCCTGACGATCGATATTTTTCTATGGTTTTAAATGGGGTAGACATCGATATATCGCATTTCACGAGTCGCCACTGTTTTTAAGATAGTTTTTGGGGTGTTGCCATTTTTAAACATTCCGTTGAGTGTTGGCCGATGCTTGTAGAAGTACTTTGGGTGAACTTTGGGTCGAGGATTGTCTGCAGTGGCGTACGCAGGGGCTAAGGGGGCTAAAGCCCCCCCCCCCCCCCCCCGCAGACCTCCGATTTTTCAGGGTGGAGGGGAAGGGGGGGAACAATTTTCAGTCAAACGATCATCAGTGCGAGCCCCTCCCAAGAAAAATCCTGTGTACGCCACTGACCGTCTGTACCGAACGTTTCTTGGTCCAAGAGGGTTGATTCTGCTCATTTTACGAGATGAGACGAGATGACTCAAAGCCGTCTCGTCCTATCTCTTAGCACGAAATAAAGTCGTGTAGGTATCTCGTGTCGTCTCGTACGAGATAGACAGAGAGAATCAGTCTACTGACCAACGCATGTACAGCAACAGAAACAAAGCCCAAGTTTTTTTAGAATAGGGAATCGAATTTGACGACACAATTCACTAAAGGACAAGAAAATAAAGAAAATAAAATTGGACCGACAAGACGTGACGCCCGGATCCGTTAAAATATCATGACTCGTGGAACACACACATTGACTCACATCACAAAACCCGCGACTCAAAGCGCAAGCGCCGTGCAATCCCCCCTCCCCCCTCCGCCCTCCCACCATCCCCATTTCCCCCTCCGACCCCCCTCCGACCCCCCTCCGACCCCTCTTCGTCTTCACAGCAATCGCATCACCGCGCGGTTATTATTTAAAATGACACGGATCGTCCATCAATTAGATGCAAATGCAGATTCCAGATTCCGGACTGAACGTTGGATGAAGTGTCGGAGTTAATCCCATTGATAAATTCTCCTCCTGCGAGTGAGATGCAGTCGACACGAGCATCGGTGGACACCGAATTAAGAAATACGATGCATTTCATCGATTATGACGGTCCGACGCACGCCGCGACTGCCACGAGCACGCGAGTGAGTTTACAGTGTTGTCAATTGTATCTTATGAAATGAACGGTGCGAAGAAAGGGTTTGAACTGGTGCAAGCTCTTGCAAGGTTTTGCGAATTGAGACAAATGCATCCAGTACATACTATCAGTAGCGTACACAGGAACTTGTCTTTCTCTCTCTTTTCCCGTTTGAGTGTAAGTAGTAGAAAAGGACAGAAACAGGGGCTCGAACGTGACTTTAGCCCCTATCTCTTTCCTTTTCTAGTACATACACTCAAACGGGAAGAGAGCGAGAGAGACTAATTCCTGCGTACGCCATTGCATACTATGACATAAAAGAAACAGGTACAAACGGGAAATGCTGAAAACAAAGAAAAAAAAGTTCGGTGAGGACAGTTCGGCTCAAGTCGAATCCATTTTCAACTCAACGAATTTAAAAAAATACAAAAATAATTAAAAATAATTTCAAAATATGGAGTATATAGGAGTAGGTAGTGTGCTCTAGTAAACGTGACTCTCTATACATTTTAAAATTATTTTTTATTTTTTTTAAATTTTTTGTGTTGAAAATGGCTGCGAGGTAACAAAGATTGTTCCTATCGAAATATACTTTGAAGTTCGCTTAAAAGTCAAAATTCCAATTATTTTTTTATTAATCACAAACCGTTTTTTTGGACTAAAAAACACCGATGGGTCTGTGGTGCATGGACTTTTTTTATTTCATTTTCTTAAAGTGCCAGTTGAAAGGAATTTACATTATTTTTCATTATTTTTTGTGGACACTATATATCGTGAATTAAAATGATTTCAAAAAGTTGCAATAAAATTTTGAGCGATTTGAGAAGGTTCGCGTTTGGGGGGAAACAAACTGGTGATTGCGTAATAGTAAAGGGACATCCATCCGGTGACCACTATATATCCGAAAGTAGTTCATTTGCGTGCCATTGTGACGGTTGAAAAGTTTTGGATTTTAAGGAAATCATTCCGTTTAACAGTCCGTGTAATTAGTCTACATTCTGATAATGCGAACTAATTAATCTATAATTGGGAAACTCTGGCGCAGACCTATAGGTATACTATATTGCGCAATCGGCAGTTTTGCACTATTATTTAAATTTTCAAATTCGTTTCGCAGTGACCCTCGCAGAGAAAAACAAATTCCTGTATCCGCCCATGCATGCTAACTTGGCAACCCCGAAATATCAGTTGGATTGAAATGAAGAGAGGAAGGCGACTTTGGACAAACGCCAAGGCTATTAAAATTTACACTTAAACGGCTGATTATCGAATTATCGACTTTATCGATCTGCTGTTGACTTTTAACGGCTATGCAGGCTGCTGCTCTTAGTTTAATACCGATTACGGGGAAGAATACACATCAGCATCAGATCATTGTCTTTCGAGGTGAATTTAATTTATTTTCTCAGGGATCTAAAAAAAAAAAAAAAAAAAAAAAAAAAAAAAAAAAAAAAAAAAAACTGTTATTAAGAAAGCCTTTTATGGTTTAAATGAAATTTTGAAGTCTTTGTCTTTTGTCAGGGATCTAAAAAAAATTGTTATTAAGAAAACCAATTGTAGTTTAAATGAAATTTTGCAGTTTTCATCTTTGTCAGTTCATGTGTTGCCACCTTTCACAGTTTAAATTTAATTTGGTAGGTTTTGTTTTTTATTAGTTCAGGTTGAAACTTTTTGACGTGTGCCATGCATAACCCACTGTTGGCTTTTTGCGCTGAATTAAAAATAAATAAATAGATAAATAAATAAATACAATATTATTAGTCGGTCCAGGTGGAGAAAGATCCTTCTGAACGAAGGATATGTTTAATGGACATGAGAATATGCGGGTGAATAAGAGGGCGCAAGCAGTGGCGGATCCAGAAATTTCACTCTTTCTCTCTCTCTCTCTCGCTCTCTTGTTTACGTGTTGAAACAAATGAGTCGGAAAAGGACAGGGATAGGGGTTAAATTCACTTGATTCTCCCTCCCCCTCCCCCTTACACCCTTTCCTCTTACATGTGGTCAAATAGGCACGAGGAAAAAGAGAAAGGAGAAGGAAATGGAAGATATGGAAAAAAGTAACAAAAAGAGAAAGAAAAAGAGAATAAAGAGAGAGAGAGAGAGGGAGGGAGAGAGAGAGAGAGAGAGAGAGAGAGAGAGAAAGAGAGAGAGAGAGAGAGAGAGAGAGAGAGAGAGAGAGAGAGAGAGAGAGAGAGAGAGAGAGAGAGAGAGAGAGAGAGAGAGAGAGAGAGAGAGAGAGAGAGAGAGAGACACACACAGACAGAAAGGGAGACACAGACAGAGAGGGAGAGACAGACAGACAGACAGAGGATATAGAGAGAAAAAAGAGAGAGAGAGAGAAACAAAGCCCCAGATCCGCCTCTGGAAGCAAGGAATGAGATGCCAAGAAATCGACCGGAAATGGTAACTTAATTAATAGTAGCCACCATAAGACGAAATTGAAACGACGTTGGTCATAAGCTAAAGGTACGTATAATGGTAGAGACGGAAGAGGTTAAAAGAAGCATCATTGTGTAAGTGAGGGAGAGGGGAGGTCCTGAGAGGAGGGAGGGGGAGAGCGATGGGAGGTATAGCAACATTATATGGGTAGTTGCAGGAGCAATAAAACGTGTTTATGGGCAGAAGCGTTTTTTTATGGGCGGAGAGGAGAGGTATAAAACTCATTACTATTTTGATTAATCTACTCGGGTTTACCGCGCGCTTCCAAAGCCAAAGCCTGGTCATTCACTAACTTCTGATTCACAAACGGCGATTTTGATCATTTGATGGAAGAAGTCACTATAAAGTCAGGTCCCGCTCACGCAGCTCACAGTTCACAATCAGCCCATCAAGCTCACCTTACAATCAGTATATTGAGTGGCTATACGGACACGGCTAACCTGTTTCTATCTATACATACCACGCGCCGCCACACCGCCACCGGCCACCGGTTGTCACCGTTGAGCTGATCAAACAATCAATGATAGCATTGATCAGTCACAAATCCAAAGACTTACCGGAGATCTGCGCCCATTCAGACTCTCGTATAATTGAATTTTAGAGGTCTTCGCACAATGGTCATGGGTCACGCCTTTGAAAATTGAAATTCTGATTTTTATACGTTTGTTTTTATTTTTATTTCATCCACGTGATTGTCAGAATAGGTCTTGTGCATTTGTCTCAATGGGGCTCTTGCAAACTTTTGCTACAGGGGATTGAAGAGTTGATTCTTGCATATAAACCCTATAAAAATGACGATGAGTACACTAAAAAATCACAAAATTCAATCTCAGAATCGGGCTTATAATGGCGGAGAGACGCAGGTATCATGGAAGATTTCTATCTAAATGGGGCTCTTGCAAACTTTTGCTGTGGGAAAATGAATAGTCCAATCTACAATGTGAAAACCAACGAAAATCACGAAAATCATGCTACGAAAGTCTAAAATTCAGTATTAAACTCACATAACTCCTATAACGGTAAGTTCGTAAGGGCGCGGTTCAACGCAGGTATCGTGGGAGAGTCCTGTCTATTATGTCACTTCCTCTACAAGAAACTCAGAGATAATTATATCTCAACTTTATTTAGATAGAATTAAATCTCCCATGATACCTGCGTCAATCCGCCAGTAAGTCCGATTCTGAGAGTGAATTTTATGACTTTTTAGTGCGCTCGTCGTCAGTTTTACAGGTTTTTGTGCAAGATTCAACTCTTCAATCTCCCATAGCAAAAGTTTTCAAGAGCCCTATTGAGACAAATCTCTGTGTTTCCATAGAGACAGTGACGTGTATAATAGACAGGAATCTCCCATGATACCTGCGCAGTCGCCATTGCGGACTTGCCTCACTTACTCACAGCAAAAGTTTGCAAGAGCCCTATTCATGTGTTTAATATGAAACCGGTGGCGGCGCCTGCAACTTGGCAACCACGATTATTTGCTATTTAAACAATTGCAAAAGTATCGATATCTTAGGGGAGCGATTGCACCTCCTAAAGATCGATTGTTTTACCCATGGTTTAACTGCAGAGAATACGTTGTTGCCACATTACACGAGCCGCCGCTGTAATTGAAACGAATACAGAATCAGCACCACGATAGTATCCGATTATTTAACTACCCACTTAATTTGAGGGAGCAAACATTGATTTGGATTCGTGACTTGGTAGTGAAAGGGTTACGACAAGTAAAACCATGGGCGCCGCCATTAGATGTGTTTTTACATTCTAAGGGCCGTTGTTGTGTTTTGGTCCAATGCAAAGATAACAGTGCCGTTGAGTTTTCTTAGAGGTGTAATCTTTTGCTGCTTTTGCTGATCGATATCTATTTACGTCTATGAAGATTCTTTCATGGTCATTGCCAACATTCTTGAGTCTATGAGCGAGCGATCGAGCATTCTGTGTCTCTATGTGTGACCTGGTGCTATGGTGGTGAAAGGGTCAACCCTCCGCAAGCGGGGACTCTACTTTTAAGCGTTCCTTGTCCCAAAAACCAAACGTCTTGGTCCACTGTGCAACAGCGGAATGGAAACGGAAACAACAATATCCGATATCATCGCTTTTTCGAAGCCGCATTCTCCTTAAAACTTGACGCTGACGCTCCACTGTCTAGTTTTATGACTTCATTAAAAAAAGTTTCCTCCTGCTGATCAATTTTCGGTTGACTATGACCAAGAAAATCATGTCGAATCTTTATGTCCATGTTCGCAGCTCATTCGAAAAACAAAAACCTGAAAAAAAAGAAAGAAAAAATCCAAGATAACAGTTTGCTGATTTAATTTATTTTGCGATTTTTTTTTATCTAAAAAAAAAAAAAAAAAACCTTACGCGGGTGAATTTGTCACGAGCAACACGGTTCTCCGGTGATTGGAACTCCTAAAAACTAATTGGCGAATGGACCTGTTCTGTTCGCGATACGGACCATATCGTATCCGCTTTTGAATTAGCTTCAAGACGTCTAAAAGAGGAAAAAAAAAAGATCGCTATAGTCCTTAATTCCTTTCGACTCTTCGATGATCATTGATCATTGATCAATGATCAGTGATCTGAGATCTGCGCTCAGTCACCGACCAAGCAGGAGCTCTATCAACTTGTTCCTTAGGTGATTCCTGACAAATATTCTCTTGTTTTAACGATCCTCTCTGTCTTTCTCTCTTTGTCCGTTTGAATGCATGTGTTAAAAAAGGATGAATATATGGAACTGTCACGTGACTTCAGCCTGTGTTTCTGTCCTTTTCTAACACACGCAGTAGAATGGGCCTAGAGAGAGAGACAGGCAACATGTCCCGCGGGTTTGGTTATAGATGAGCGAGCGGAAGCATTTTATCTATCAGATACCGCGAACGAGCGCGAAAAACCAGTCGAATCATTGATAGTTATGCAAATTTTGAGGTTCTCTTTTCTCAGTTTTTGCGATTAATTCACGGTCTCTGCCTATTATAGCGTTTATGTCCGAAGTCATTGGACCGTGCGCGACATATTCGATAGGACTCTGATTAAGACAGTTAAATAAAAAAAAAAAAAAAAAAAAAAAAAAGAAGTTTGGATTTGAGAAATTGCGGACTCACTCAAAAGAACTCGCTGATTGGAAGTGCGAAGATGGAGATAGGGGGCTGGACTGATAAAAATAAGGCAGGAAGGGAAGGGGGGACAGATCAGGGTCAATAAAAAAATAAAAACAAAAATGGACCCGGTGTTGTCAATTAGAAACGGGGTCCAGTCTAAGAAAATCAGCTCAGACATTTGGGCGACCCTAATGTTAAAACCACAGAATTGGAGAAGACAAAAAGAGCCGTTCGATGGTAAGGTCAGTTTCCAGTATTATTACTCATGGGAGTATTTTAAGGGATTTGTCTATTTTTTATACGTTTCCTTTGTAAAACACGATCATTTATGCAGGGGTGTGCCGAGGTGTCTGGAGAGGGGAGCGAGGGCAAGATTTGCAATTTTTGCCGCCCTCCGCGCGAATTGCTGCCTATCATAAATATAAAGGACACCGCGCTTTGTTTATGAGAACTGGCTCCCATTCAATTTTTTTGAAATTGAAATATGTTGCGTGTAAAAGTGTCTAGTGAGAAAAAGCTATCACGGGCAGAAACAAAAATAATGACAGGATTTCGAGATATTCGCGTCTAAAGTTAGGAACTATTTGCCCGGTGCTTCGTATTTACGGCCCCCTTGAGCCACATTATTTTACTATCCACGAAGAGATTTTCGAGGAGGTTTTGGGTGTTTTATGAACCTCCTCCTCCCCCCTCCCTCCTCCCCCCGAAAGATTTCTAAATCCGCCACTGTTGTTGAATGTGTTAACATTCAGAGTTTGCAGGTTGTGAAAGTAAACAGTGCATGGTCCCTATTTTGCAGCATTTAACCCTTCACTGCATGGGGTTCCTCTCAAGGAACAAATTGCTTAAACGCTCATATAAACTACAGGTTTTGAGATATGACTTCGGAGCATGGTGTGTCAACGCGGGAGAAGATATGTTTTGAGCTCACACACAAAAAAAAAAAAAAAAAAAAAAAAAAGGGCTAAAAGAAAACATCATGCAGTGAAGAGTTCGTGATCGAAATCATGTCAGGGGGAAAATTTACCCCCGTATCAAAACTGACCACATTTTTATTATTTTTATGAAGTTTTCGGCATTGGCTTATAGAAAAATCCAATTTAAGTAAAAAAAAACTTTATTTTAGAAAAAAAAAAAATCCCGCCATTTCTTATGAAGTTATATCACTTGTAAAAATTAGAAAAAAGAGAATTTTGACCGAAAACCGTCAAATTATTATTTTCACTATTTTTCCCATTTATTTCACCACCTAGTGAATTGAAAAATCCACAATTGCTTGAGAAAAAAAAAAATCATGCAGTGAAGGGTTAAAGGTTTATGGAAATAGAGACCATTTTCGTTAAACGGTCCCTCTCTCTCTCTCTCTCTCGTATTCATTGCGTCTTCCCATAAGCAAGAATTGAGTGTGAGATATGGACCTTTCTCAATACTTCTTTCCCTGTAAATTTTATTTACTTAAAAATGCACGCTCTGGTGTTCATCGTTCATTGTGCAGTCTGATGACAAAAATAATCAAAGAAACCATAGATGCGCTCATCCCGAAAAATCTTTGATCATATAAGTTCCCAGCGTAACCAACAATGAGCACACCTCATGTTTCAGGAACCCTTATTCTATAGATACCACCTCGATTTCATAATTATGTGTTCCGTATGATCCTCAATCACCGGTTAATGATCGTATATATGACAGTTTATTGGTATCAACTTGAAAAATCGACCCATTAAAGATATCAGACTGGTTAGAAAAAAGAAAAAGAAAAAGTGAAAGTAAAATAAATAAATGAATGAGAGCATCTAAACAATCAATGAAAAATAAAGGATGTATTTCTGTATAGGCACATAGAAGAGAAGAGACGAACGAGACAAAAAGGTATAAATAAAGAGTAAAGGAGTAAGAGAGAAGGGGAGGGGAAGATATATAGGCAGAGAGAGGGAGAAAGAGAGAGAGAGAGAGAGAGAGAGAGAGAGAGAGAGAGAGAGAGAAGAGAGAGAGAGAGAGAGAGAGAGAGAGAGAGAGAGAGAGAGAGAACAAAAAACTGATCGACTAAGATCAACAGAGCAAAGCTATATCAGCGGCATTCATTTAAATCAGGGTTTTAGCCTTTCTATCTGTTATCTTCCAATCATTCATTCCCGCTGATGGAGGCGAGCGACTAAAATAAAAGGTGAAAAACACCTAAGAAAACTTTACTCTACTCGGAAGAATGATGAAGATTTTTTCAAGCGATACAAAGTCTGAATTTAGGTTCGAAAGAGTTTATCAGATCTCAAACGAATATCGTTGCGTTGGACTATATAGCTCAGGCAGCCGCGATTGAGGGGTTCGAGAAAGGTGGATGTAAAGGTGAAAAAAAAAAAAAAAAAATTAAGGGAAGAAGACCGAACGATATATATATTGGATGGATGGACTGTATACATATATAGTGGAGGAGGAAAAACTATATACAGAGAGAAAAATGCCATCTGTCTATTTCGTTTAAGCCACGGGTCCTTCTGACGAAGATGAGATGAATCTTCCAAAAAGGAATAAAAAAGGATTTCATATCCACTCGACAAATTTTCACTACAGAAATATAGTTTTTTTGTTGTTGTTGTTTTGTTTGTATTAAAAGACTCACCCTCCGCACGAAGAGCATCCCCCAACAGGAAATAAAATGATGAGTCAATAAGTAAAAACAGTTATAAGTGTATATAAAAATGTTGGGATGGTCCAGGGGTTTTTGGGCGGTTTTGAAAAACAAATCCTGTGCGAAAACATCCTTCTTTTTAGAGTTTCGGAAGGACATGCCTTTTTAGCGGACCCGTACCGAAAGGGTGCGATAGGAATTGAGAAAAGGAAGATATCTCCTGCAGGTTTTGCAAAAAATAACAATGAAAACTGCTCTTATTCCGGGCAGCCCTTTCTCATCTTCTATACACTTCTTTTCTATACAGAAGTGATAACCCTCTCTGCACTGGTTCAACAAAAATTGACGTCTCTGTTTCGTCGGCGTAGACGTAGCTAGGATATTGTCTTTCTCTCTCTTAGTCTATTTGAACACATGTGTTAGAAAAGGATTGATATAGGGGCGGTCACGCGATTTCATCCCCTCTATCTGTCCTTTTTTAGCACTTTCAGTTAAATAGGCGAAGAGAGAGAGAAAAATACAATATGCTATCTAGCAACGGCTATGCTGTATATCTATATGGGGTGCCAAACGAGTTAACCGTGTGGAGTCCGATGAATGACCGATTGACCGATGACCGTTTACGTTAATCAAAATTCAATGCCCAGCAAGCATCAATATATATATCGAAGTGATACATCGATGAACGTTGAGGTCTATAGTTTAGTTTCGTCTCGATGTATCGATGTATTGATAGAACGAATTCTAAATATACCAGTGGCGGCTCGTGCAATTTGGCAACCATACTTATTTGCCATTTAGACCTGTGCAAAAGTATCGATATATTGGGGGTGCAATTGCACCTCCTCTAGATCGATTGTTTTACATAGGTTTAAATGGAGAGATTGCGATGTTGCCACGTTGCACGAGCCGCCACTGAAATATACTGTAGAGTTAGGTGAGACATCCCAGCAAAGAATTTCGATTCCGTAAAAAGGTCTATATATAGAGTCGTGCGGTGGATATGAATTTAAGGTTGGCAATACGTACAGACGCCAGACGGATTTATTGCGAAGTCAATGGTTCAGTGGCGGCTCCAGAAGGTCCATTTATACACATTTTGTCACTAGGAGCACGGTGATAACTACAGAAAAGTTCTACGTTGCGTAATAAACGAGGAAGACGGCACTTAATTTCATGTCCTGTTCTTTTGTTTGGGGTCCGAATCGAGGTTGATGATGCATACATGCAAGGGTGGTCACCCGAAAGTTCAAGTTAAGTTTTCTCTGCAAGGAGTGAGTTTTACAAGGGGAGGCTCAGAAGTTGCCGCCTCCGATTTTGAAAACAATTGCACGAAAATGTAGCTAAAGTAAAACTATTAGACCCGTGTTTCTCACTTTTTGCCAATGGGCCTTCCTAAAGCGTCAGGAATTTTTTGAAAGTTGCCGAAATTCACGTAAAAACCCGAGCGGAGAGCGTTCCGAATATTTACGTGAATTTCGGCAACTTTCAAAAAATTCCTGACGCTTTAGGAAGGCCCATTGGCAAAAAGTGAGAAACACGGGTCTAATAGTTTTACTTTAGCTACACTTTCGTGCAATTGTTTTCAAAATCGGAGGCGGCGACTTCTGAGCCTCCCCTTGTTAGACTTTTTTAACGGTCTCATCGTTAATTTTGCAGCATTTTACATTGGAATTGATACTCCATTTGCCTACAGCAAAACCGTGCAAGAGCTCCATTCGCTCTCACAGACCACGGAACGCCACTGTACCGTGTGGTGAAATTTAAAGCAAAAGAATATATGAGAGAGTGTGAGTGTGTGTGATCAGGAACTTATCAAAGGAACAAATGATACTGTGAGAAAGAGAGGAGTATGGGGGATGTGTGGGAGGGGGGGGGGGGTCCCAACCCCTCGCGGTCAGGTCAGAGAGACCAAAGATTTCTTCATGGAGCCACGCTTCCTTCTCCAGTTTTCTCTCCCTACCTAGCCCAGGTAAGCGTGAGTATAGAAACCCTGTAGACAAAGGACACAGAAAGAAAGTATGGGCTCAGGAATATCGGAACGAAAACCAAAAACTGACCTGATTATCATTATTCTGGTTGTTTGACGATAACGGTCAAAGTTGATAGAGTGTTGGAGTGAGTGTGGGACTATTTTCGGGGTGTTCTGATTTCTGAAGGTACGCCATATTCTCATCACTATCGGTGTTCTCGGGACCCCGTGAGAAACTCGGGTTTTCTTTAAGGTATAGGTATAGATAGGCCGCGGTCGATTTCTCCTCTGATTGTGAGTGTGGGAAAACCTCTGAGCTAGACATAGGGGTTTTTTTTTCAATAAGAGAAGCCTTAAATATGACTTTCAAAATTTGCATCCTTGCGGACATTCAAAGGCCATCAAAAAGGCTGTGTAGAGAAACCTCATCTTTCTTATTTAAAATAATGTTTTCACTGTGCGACATATGTTGTTTTGAATTTTGAGAAAACATATCCAGGTAAAATATACTAGAGATGCTTGCAAACTGAGATTATGGAGCCGTGAGATGTATAATCTGTTTTTTTTTTTTTTTTTTTTTTTTTAAGTGCTAATTATTGAGTTTTCAGTTTGTTACGAATTTAGTTTCCACCTGTAATAATTTTATTTTATAAGCTCCCGTTGTGTTAAGTAAATAGGTATAAAAATTACACAGAAAAACAGGAAAAAATGCTTTGGTAGCGCTGAAAAAAGCTTTAGTCAGAGAATGACCCAGAAAAAGACATTAGCAGAGCGAACCAATAAAGGATTTGTACGCCTAACTAAAAACTATTTTGCTGGGTGAACGGGAGATTTGGTTAGCTCAACTTAAGTCTTTCGATAGGTCGTTTTCTATCAAAGCTTTCGTCAGAACAACTAAATTGTTTATTTCTATTTTTTCTGGGTACAATGCGCATTCTTTTTTTTAAATCTATACTCTCAAACTCAAGTAAAGGTGGAGCTTAGGGTGCGGGCCGTGGGGGTCCAGCCCTCTTCCTTGATACATCAAAATTCCTGTCCCAAACAAGGCACTTTTTTGAATTTTTCTAGGGAATTTCGGACAAATTTGGACATCTGACCTCCCCCCCTCCCTCCCACGGGCCTTCCAAATTTTCTAGCTGACTCACTGAACTGAAAAAATCAAACTTGAATAGCCTGTAAATGGTTTTAATGGTAAGAAAGACTATCGCTACTAAAATAGAAGCGCAGCTGAGCTCGTCAAAAAAAGAGCAGTTCGTGATCATCGAATTGGCTTAACGATCTCATAAAAACATCAGAATAGGTTAGGATAAAAAATAAACTCGAGTTTAATGATCATTTGGGTCAATAAATGCTTGTTGATGTCTTTATCTTGATTTTATTCGCTCAAAGAGAATTCACTTCAATATGTCGAATCAAAAGAATCAATGAAGACTCAAATGCCATTCATGAAGTAAAAATAAAAATAGTTTCTCAATGACAACTCTCTTATTTGAAAGAAGGACCTTCGAGAAATGAAAATACGGAACAAAGCATAGACGACACATCCTATTTTCATTACCATGTCATAAACTGGACATAAATGCAACTATCTAACGTCATTCAAATGAGATTATAATCTCCAAAAAAAAAAGAAGAAGAATGTGAAGAAGCTTCACTAACAACAGTAAAATGCAGGAAATAAATTCAACTTTCGGCGGTGTTGCAACAAATCGTTTAGATAAGAAATTTTCAAGTTGCATTTCCTCCTTAATCCATACATATTATTTCTTTTATTATCCGCAGTAATTCTATTACTCTCCGCCGTATTTCTACTGTTCTTCCGTATTTATATTCTTATTTACTTCTGCTCCTCATTTTTTCTTTCTCAGCATCCCTTTAGAATAGACGGTCTCATTGTCAGTCATAAAACGGATGCCATTTTTTCAATTCACCGATGATTCCACCATGGTTGCGAAAAGATTACCCCGTTTCGTTCAGTGTGCGATTTTAATGCACGAAAATACTGGCCTCCGTAAGTTTTTCTCAACCGGTGCATGGAACCGTCGATGGCTTCAAAAAAATTGCGGATATTTTAAAAATTCAGCGGTGATTGCACCGATCAGTGGCGTCGCGTGCCATCTAGCAACAATGCAACTGCTCCATTTAAACTCATTAAATATATCGAGTTTTCCTTGTGCACTGTGAACCCCCTGAATTCGATATTTTACACAAGTTTAAATGGATAGAATACATTGTTGCCGAATTGCACGCGACGCCACTGGCACCGATTGAGAAAATATTACAGATGCGACTATTTTCGTGCACAACAGTCATGAGCTGAACCGAGCTGTGTAATCTTTTCTCAACTGGTGGAATCATCGGTGAATTGAAAAAATCCCATTAAATATACACGAACGGCACTAACCAGGTCATGCAGAGCTAATATTGATGGGTGGCCTTTGCTTGAATGGTTCAACGGTAAACCGCAATTGTAGTTGTGCACACAAGAAAATAAAAAATATCCAAATAATTACCAACTTAAGATTTGTTTAGATATTATAGAGGTTGTAATTTTTTCAGTAAACTTTTCAATTAGAAGTAAAGCCCCGCCCCCACCCTCTAATTCAATTACGACATTTTCCACCTAACCTATGAAACAATTTCAATGTACTGATAATTCTACCATTCTTACTGCCTGACTCAGTATTATAATTTTTTGCTTCAAGAATTAAGGGCCCATAAAAGTGGCATATCCCTTTGATTAAATTAAAATTTCTGCAAAACAACGCGTCTTCTTTGTTTTTTGGCCCCCTCATATATTGCCTCAAATCAGTCTCAAACACACTTATCAAGATGCAACGAGTTTTCAGAACTTATTTTCACCTGAATTTAACACTAGAACGCCCAACGTCCCATTTTTGGGACAAACCAAAATTCCATGTTGTCTCACAAGCCTCCAATTCGACTTAGGTTTCTGAAATTTTCTGACTTTTCATCATTTAAGCGGTACCCCCTGACCACCAAGTTTCGTCGAAATCCGCCCATTCCTATAAGAGAAAAAAGCGGTTCTCCTATAACGCCCATGTCCCAATTTTGGGACAAACTGTTGTCTTTGCTGATTCAAGGCAGTGATAAGGATAGCCATAATCCTCAATAATGTCCGCAGCTGTGACAAACAGTTTTTGCATAATTAGAGGGGGCTCCTCTCCCTACCTGAGAGCCTCAAAAGCCGAAAAACTGTCATCCAAACCCTAAAAAATGATCATCCATCGATTCAGCATCTCGTCATTATACACGATCAATATTTTGAGTTTAGATTACAGTTTATAGGCTTTTCAGGGCTTAGAGGCCTCCAAGGAGACGCCGGTAATGATTTATCGTTCACTTCTTGATAAAAGGAGAGCTCCCGTGGAAATTGCCGTTCCAGAATTTTTTGGAAAATTTAAAATTCTTCAGGGGCTTACAATTCAATTTTGTACCAAATTTCGGGGCTTGATTTATTTTTTTCCTAAAAGTGCTTGTTTAGTAGAGCATTTTGTATCCATAGTTACCTAAATTTGGACCAATTTCAAGGGTGCAGCGAATTTTTGAAAATTGGTCGAAAATTTATGGCAAAAGACCATTTATGTCCCTTCATTTGCCTGTATAGGCAAAAAAGATACTAATACCGAAGAGAAAATTTTGTCAAATTTCTCTTATAATGCTTATAAGCCCAAATAACAGTTTGATCGATGTCATGTATAACAAAAGTCTGCACTTTACGGCACTGTCCCAATTTTGGGACGCTGGGCGTTCTAGGGAGGAGCAAAAGTCCGGGCGTTCTAGTGTTAATGAAATCGAAACCATGCACTTTTGAGTCGTACCTCATCGGTCTTTGAGTACTTTGTTGTACTCAACATTCACCAGCTTCTGATGGAAACCAGCAATCACCGGACTAGTTTGATCCTTGCTTCTGCGTTATAAGGTACTGAAAAACCCCCAACGTACCTCAAAACGCACCTCTCCTGTCCCTATCCTTCTCTAACACATGCATTCAAAGGGCCAGAGAAGGATAGAGAACGAAGGACAATTTCCTGGATCCGCCAACGATTATCTATCGCTGACCAGCTTATGCGCTAGATTTTTACAGTTCAAAGCCATTTGGCTGACCATTCGCTCACTTCCATGCCCCCTTCCTACACCCCATCCCTACGTCCAAAGGTCGACTCTCTGTGGGGGCTCCTTCAAAGGGCGTGAGTTCCATACTTGAGGCTTGGGGGCAGCGATTGAGACGATTCTTCAATCATTAAATCAATTTTTGATTCACGTTCAAGCGCAGTGTCATGGCATGAAGATGGTAGATGGGGGGTGGGGGAGGGGGAGGGGGAGGGGAGAGGGGGGGAGCAACCATTGCCCAATACATCTGAATGAGAGATGACCGGGACACGAGCTATAGGCCGCTGAGCCGCGGTCCGTAACCACACCGTAAGAAAACGGAATTCTGGGAACTGTTTAAGGTTAGCGCCACTTCTCGAGGGGGGAAACAAAGGCGAAGGTGAGTATATTACAGTCAAAGGAAAAGAGAGAGAGAGAGCGAGAGAGAAAGAGAGAGAGAAGAAGAAAAGATTCTGAATGAAGTGAGACCATTGATTAAGTAAAATAGGTGAATAAACTGACAATGAAAAAGGCGCGAGCGGGGGTAGGTATAGTATAGAGAGAAATCCCGATGAATAGGAGAGTAATGAACAAAGCAGCGTTAAGGTGTTTTTAAGTCTTAAAAGATACCTGTGTGTTCTTCTTTTCTCTCTTTCTTGCGATCATGAACTGCGAGTCCTCTGTCCACCGACCCGTCTTCCAGTTCATATTCTTTCCTTTCACACCTTTCCTATCGGCCCAATTTTCCTAGTGTTATCCCGATTTTCCATGCTAGCACGAGCACAATAATGCTTGAAGCCTGCGTGAAGGAAGAGACTCAAGAGCACCTTTACCCCCTTGGAAGACCGCCCCCCCTCATCGTCAAAAACCTCCCCGAAAAAAAAAAGAAAAAAAAGAGACAGAAAAAAAAAACAATTTGTTAAACGTTACAGGTGGCCACGAAACAAATAAATGCAACCTCATCAAAGTGCTATTTATTTGTTTTGGAAAGTGCCTTCTTCTCTTTGGCCTTTCGGGTCCGATCAAATAAATTGTAAGCTCTCACTCTTACTCAACATAGAGTTTCTTCCCGATTCTAGCCACTGGTGGATCCAGGAATTCAATCCTTCTCTCTCTTTCTCCATTAAAACACGTGTGTTAGAAAAGAAAAGATTAGGAGCAGTCACGTGATTTTAATTCCCTCTTCTATCCTTTTCTAGCACATGCGTCCAATGGGGAAAGAGAGAGTGGACAGTTACTTAGATCTGTTAGTGATCCTAGCGCCTGCGCCTCTCGCAACTTTACAAAAGGCCTCCTCCGTTTGCAGTCATCACAAAGATCACACGTAGAGTCTGAAGGTGACAATTTGTTTGACCCCCCGAACAAAAGTGTCCGCATCTTGTTAGACAAGGGCGTGATTCTATGATACTGTTACGAAAGGGGAGGAGTAGGGGGTATTATAGACAAAGAGGGCACGTGGTCACTGGTCAAGTAGTCGATAAGAGGATCTGTATTTATTTTACTTTGTTTTTTTTCCTTATGTTTCCCTCAATAGAAAACACCTTCTAAATACAGTATACCGAGCCAAGATTTATTGGAATGGCAGCTTCTTCCAGGAGCAGTTTGAAGAGAAAAAAAAAAATTCCTGCAGGGATTTGTCTTTTCCTAGAGGAGACCGCGCGCGTCTTGTCAGATGGATGCTATATACTTGCAGGTTTCCTTTGATCCTTGCTTTCTCGACGCGCACGCCGTTTGAAGGTCCTTCGCTCCTCCTTAAGATCCTCTGAAGGCTCCTCGTCTTTAATCAAGGCAATTTATGGTTCCGAGAGGTCTATTGATGACGGGGGAACGGTGTTACGGCTAAGCATGAACAAAGAGAAGGTGAAATTGTAATAATAGGTGTCAATTCCTCCGCGTGTTCCTTCAACAATTATTTTTATCTAATTTATCGGGGGTTTGGAAAATTGTTGACCCCCTGCTTCTTGCTCCTGGTTCGATTGCTCTGGTTTGCTTGTATCGCCTTTTTTGTCCTTAACGCTCATACAACTTGCACTCTGCACAGTTTATCAATCCTGGACCTGCCTAAGTCTCTTGTACTGTAACTTGTAAGTAGCACCTGTTTTTTTCCTTCTTCTTTTTTTTTCTCTCTTTTCTTTTCCAAAGAGGATTCTCTCTCTTTCTTTCTCTGCTCTTCCTCTTTCCCCTCTCTCTCATTTTCTCTTTCCATCTTCATCCTCTTTCTTTTGGTTCCGCATCCAAGGAAAAAAGGAGATAACCGCTCTTTGTTTTCAATCAGAAGTAGACCCGTGAAATCAAATTTTTGATGCGTCAGAAAAAATCGTGAAAAATGCCAGCACAGAAAAAACATAAATAAAAAACTTTGTTGGCGCTGACCAAACCTTTGGTAGAGGAAAGTGACCCAGCAAACGACTTGATTAGCTAGATAACCAAAAGTTTTGTACGCCTAGCTGAAGAGATTTTGCTGCATGAGCCAAAAATTTGGTTTGCTCAACTAAAATCTTTTGCCGGAACACTTTTTTGCCAAAGGTTTGGTCAGAACTGCTGAAATGTTCTTTTTCTGTTTTTTTTTTCTTTTTTCTGTGCGCACAGTGGCAGATTCAGAAATTTTTTTCACGGGGTGAGGGGTCACACTTGAGAGTATTGAAACTACATAGCAGCGTTCCAGAAATGACATTTTTGGGCTATTTTCTGTTGATTGAATGCGATTTTCAAAACGTTCGGACTCCTCGCTAGATCTTCCACTTCTCAGGTATAATTTTTCAGCCACTTGATTTAACCCTTTGTACCCTGGTGGTAAAAATCTGTACCACCAAATTAACATGTTCTTAAGTACATTTTTAACAAACGAATTGTGCTAAAACAAATTGTTTTGTGAATGGGGCCGTTGCAAGGGTCTAAAATTTCGCATTTATTATGAAGAGGATGATAGTACTTGATGAGCTGAGAACATTTGATTTTTATTTGATTTTGATTTTTTGGTTTTTTCATAAGAGTCCCGGTTTTAGAGATTCACATGTGTACAGTTATAAAGCATTGTGTGAGTAGTGACGTCACTGCGCGGAATTCCCATTTATAACAATGTATTTTGGGCAGTGGCGAGGCGTGTGATTCGGCAACGTTCCTTCTTCCCGTTAAAACACATTAGAAAGGTCGAAATGCCTGCGGTCATCGCCGATGACTGAAGCGTCGTTCGACTTTTTTGGTGAATTTAAATGGAGAAAGTACATTCTTGCCAAATGTCAAGCCTCGCCACTGATTTTGGGTCAAAATCTCATCTCCGGAACAATTGGAAACCAAAGGCATTTTTGTTCTCAGCTCATCGAGTACTTTCATTTTCTCTATAAAAAACACAACATGTCAGACCTTTGCAACAGCCCATTGTTTGTTTTGTATCAAACTAAACGAGAAAAGTTCATTCTAATTATTGAGATTGATAAAAAAATTTGTGAGAAGGATTTGTAACAGTGCCGGATTCAAAGAGTTAACCCTTTCATGCACGCATTTTGGGATTTGAGTTTTTTTGAGATTTATTCAGACCGTTCGAAAGAGGACACTTTTTTAAGAACTTTGATGGGTCACACAACTTTTTGAAAAATGTCCATTTAAATTCCATTGAATCACATGTTACATAAAATGGTTCTGTACGTGTGTACCATAATCCAAGAAAGGGTTAAACCACAGATATCAACATTCTGCAACCTCTTTTCTCTCTCATCGACAAGGGCGTCATTTCGAGTCTGGCTCTGGGGAGGGAGGGGGGAGGGGGTAAAAATCTTATTTTTGAAAACTTTTTTTTTTTTTTACTCATCAATAAAATTTGTTCCCGTCTTTGAGCCTGACTTCAAATCCTTGGGGGGGGGGGCAAATACGCACCCTGCCCTCCTCAAATGACAAAATGACGCCACTGCTCATCGAGAATGACACGCGCCACTGGTTAAGATGATGTTTACATTCACGTGGTGAATCCATCCATGTATTAAAGTAGTATGTCAGTGATTGTGATTACATGTCTCCACACCTCGACAACCAACTCAACACTTCGATCCTCAAACTTGGGTGCATGCAAGATCATTCATCGGGGAAGCGTTGCGTTGTTGTAACGTGAGTAATGAGGAGCTGATAAATGATTCGACAATATATCATGTATACATATATAAGTATATTATACGCACGGATAATAAAATTCAATAAAGTGTCATTGTAGTAAATTGAGACACCTGTTGAGTGTTGAGTGTTGATCGACCACCGTTTATCACTTCTGGTGCTCGTGCGCGGTGACGTCGCACAATGGGCTTGTGTAATGAGACAACAACTGATTTTTTTCACGTAAGCAATGGGTAATAATCGATTCTTTGCGAGACACTTTGCTTCTTAGAAGCGATATTTTTACACAGGTTGAAATGGCAAAGCAGTAAGGTTGCCAGATTGAACGTGTTTGTGTTTGTGGTGGGTATATGTTTCTAACTTTTGCTACAGGAGAATTACGGGTCGATTTTGATGTAAAAACCCCCAAAACTGACGATGATAACACATAAAAACTTACGAAATCCATACTGTAAATGTTAGAGCGTATAATGGCAGTAATGACACCGTTGCGCACTGTCGTGGGAGATTCCTGTCTAATTTATCACTCTCTCTATACAAAAGCACATAGCGGAAAGCCTCAAATTAGATAGGAATATTCCACGGAAGCTCCACCATTACACGCCTGAAGCTTTAACCCTTTACTGCATAATTTTTTTTAATGAAATAATTTTTTTCAGTACAATTTTGATCCTTGAGACAGGGAAAAATAGTGAAAAAATTCTTTCCATTATATTTCAATGGTAAAGAGCCTGAATATTAATTGTTCCAAGTATGGCCTTACCCGCACTTAGGTATCCATGCAACTGAAAATAAAGTTTTCAGGCTAAAAAAAAAAAAAAAAAAAAAAAAAAAAAAAAAAAAAAATTAAAACAGTAAAAAATAAGTAAGTAAGTTTCAAAAGTTGTTTTTTTTGTATATGGTACCCCTGGGTTACTTCAAAACATAACAATAAAAATCGAAAAATCTCCATCAGATTTTCAGAGAGCTATTTTCAACCACTCGGCACGTTCTCTATCCTGTGCTGCGCGCTCTAGGACAAAATCGACAATTCTTACTCGTTTAGTATCTGTTCCACAAGTGACCCACCATGCAGCGACAGTACAACTCAAGTCCCCTACTTTAGATAAGGCTTCAAAGAAATTGTTCCAGATCTGGGCTCATCTGCAGTTAAGGGTTAAAGTAATTTTATGTGAGTCTATGAGTGGACTCCACTCTTTTCGCTGGATTTAACTCAAAAATTATCTATTCAATCGCTTACAGCCAAAGTTGGCAAGAGTATTGTTGCGATCGATGCGTGCATTGCTGTGATGGTCGGCAAACTGTTGACTGTTGACTTCGCACTTAAACTTTCTATATTGTAGAGTGTTCCCGATAACAATCCAGTAAGCTCCTGCGGCAGTGGCGGGTCCACGGGATGGGCACGACGGCACGTGCCCAAATGCCTCAAATTTTGATTTTTTTCAATAGAAAAGAGCTCAAAATCGCTTCCACCGACTCTTCAATTTTCAAAATTTCACAGGTGTGCCCCCCCCAGAAAATCTTTCTGGATCCGCCAATGTCCCGAGGGAAGTGTACCTCGGCCAAAAAAATAAATAGGCGAACATCTGCCTACTTTAATTGACCTTGTCCTCTGTGCGTCGTGCGCTCACTTCTCACTTACGTTTACAACCGCGTGCATGGCACACGGCACAACATTCAACAGGATATTTAAAAAAAAAAAAAAAAAAAAAAAAAAAAAAAAAAGTGAAGAACGAAGCTTGGTCAAATAAAAAGCGGTTGTTTGTTTGATCAAATATGAGCCACGTGCTCAGCGACGCGACTGCTACCACGGAGGATGAGGTGGATGGATGGTGCGCGCGACTCGGCACTCCCCACGGCTATCACTCCGGCGCGACGAAGCGACGCGCTCGAGCCGTCGCGTCGAGACGCCCAGCAGCAGCACTCCGCCCCAATACACGTATACTCTCTAGGGTGAACGCTCCGCGCCGAGCGATTGACTAGACACTACTTGTTTACATTAAATGTGTCGCCCTTAGATGCGTAACTATGTTTGACAAGGAGTCTATTAGATTTTCAATGTATCGATGGTTATTCTAATTTTTAGAGATTTAAATACAACGATTGTCGATTATATCATAAGGTGACATCTGAGTTGGGCAAATAATCTAGTGTAATTGGTCTGTTGCGCACTTTTGCTATAAAGACAGAAATAATTGATTCTACGGGTAAATGTCACCTTTCTCTCCAATGGAAAAAAAAGTAGGAAGAAGTTGAGGGTCACTATGAAACGATTTTGAAAGGGCCATAATAATGGAGCAAAACTGCAGATTGCACAATAGTGTAGGTTAGCGCCGTTGTTTCCAAAGGGGCTCTTGCAAACTTTTGCTATATAGAGGATTGAAGAGTTGATTCTTGCATAAACACCTGTAAAAATTACGATGAGTTCACTAAAGAATTACTAAATTCACTCTTAGAATTCGGCTTAGTGGCGGAGAGACGCAGATATCATGCGGGAGATTCCTACTTAAATTGAGACATACCTCTGTGTTTCCATAGAGAAAGTTCCAGATTAGACAGGAATCTCCCATGATAACTGCGTTGAACTGCCATTATGATCTTGCTGTTATAGCTGTTATGTGAGTTTATTACTGAATTTTAGACTTTCTTAGTGTGATTTTTGTGCTTTCCGCCAGTCTTGACATCAGATCAGACTACTTATTGGCTTCTAACAAAAGTTTGCAAGAGCCCCATTAAATGTATCGCCATCACAGATCTAAAATGAACTTTACGGTCGTTTTGATTAGATCTAATTCTTCTACAACTAATATGATGGGTAACTTTAAAACAAAATCAGATAAGGCTCAGCTCTCTCATTCAAATAATAAATTATTACGTATGAATTGAGAGCCTTTGGCAAAGTCAAATAACTTATTGCTCGTGCGCTGCGAACAATCATCATATGAGCTGAGCAGTGAGCATCGTATTAAACATCATTTACCTATGATTCTATGCATCTTTATTCCTATGCTTAGCTAAGATTAATGTTAAAGACAAATTGTAGAAACTTCTTTGCGCGTCAGAATCGAAACAAAGGATTTGAACGCGGGAGTAGAAAGGTAGAGAATGTATAGCAGCTTCAGAATTTTAGGACTACCAGAATTTAAAGCGTGTATTTTGGCAACAATGGTTTTACTTTTCTATTTAAATCCAAGTAAAATAATCGATTTTTCCAAAAACACTTGCCTCCACAAGTATCGATTATTTTAAATTGACTTTAATGGAGGAAACTCACTGTTGCTAAAGTGCGCGCTTCGCCAATGGGACAAAAAGAATTTCATATTGAGTCTGATAACGGTACATAGGCCCGATCAAGTTGGGGAAAAGTCGGACATGACTTCAACTATCATAACCTCATTTTTCACGAATGCTTGCTTCTCATTGGTCGGCGGTTCAGATTCGAAGCATCGGTTGAATTTAAGTATATGTCTCTGAGAACTTGATAGGGCCTCAGAGGCGAATCCAGGAATGCAGCGGTGGCTCATGTGATTTGGCAACAATGTTTTTTCTCCATTTGAATCCATAGAGAAAAGTCGATTGCCGGTTTTCACGATCAAATCGATTTTTTTACATAGAATCAAATGGACGCAAAACATTGTTGCCCAATTGCTCGAGCCGCCACCACAGAAATGCTTTCTACTATCTCTTCACTAATTTTAGCAATCTGTCAGAACATGACGAAAAGAAGAATGCTTGCATTGAGTTCGGTTTATTTCTCTATCCTTCTTTAACAACCTGCGCTCAAATGAAGATGAATAGAGAAAGCAGAGCTCTTGAATTCGTCTCTGCAGTTTGGCAACGTTGGAAGAAAGCATATCCGTAGTCAGGAATTTGTGTTTTTCTCTCTTTCCCCATTTAAATGCATGTGTTTGTAAAGAATGGAGATAGAAGCTGAAGCTACTTGAAAGCCTCTATCTCCATCCTCCTCTAACTTATGCGTTTAAATGGGCAAAGAGAGACAAACACAAAGTTCGGTCTACAGCCATGGAGGGGAGCATAGCCGTATAGCTATACAGACTTTGTCTTTCTCTCTCTTTGCCCACTTGAATGCATGTGTTAGAAAAAGATGGAGATTTGATTCTAAAGTCACGTGATATCCCCGCTCTCCATCCTTTTCCAACACATGTATTCAAATGGGCAAAGAGAGAGAAAAGCACAATCCTGGGTACGCCTGTGGGAAAGAGAGTATCTGTACGAGAAAATGAAATACGGTGATAAAACCATGAAATATGTGTCATCTCCGGTAATTGAGTCATATTTGCACTGGGCTTTCTCAGCAGGATATATATCGACAATGTAAGTCTTTAGAGGGGGTGGCAGTAAAGTATGCGAAAATGAGAGACTCAGAGGGGAAAATTCGATTTAATAAATATTATGATTATTTATATTTAAACGAGAAAAAAAAAAGTTGACGAGTATCAGGAGGGATGAGAATGGAGAGTGAGACATGCTGAAAGGTCAAAGTTACCTGCTCCTTCCCCTCCTCTCCTGACGAGAGAGAAAAAAAAAGTAATTTGCCAGTAATTTACGCATTCTCGAAAAATAATCACGTACCACCTAGGGCAGCCCGACTGCGACTGAGATACCCAGCTCGGCATCGGACCGCAGGCTGGTGGCGATCCAGTCGAGCCGAAGTCGGTTTTAGTCATCCATCGATCTGCAAAATCATCTGATTCTCTTCTTTTTTCTTCTTCTTCTTTTTTTTTTACCTTTCTCGGCCAATATTTAAGGAAAGATCGACGCGAGGAGGTCGGGAAGAAAAAGTAATGTTTTTAGCGAAGTAATTTATTGGAAGCTACGATGTACTGACTCTAATGTTCGTATTTTTGGTCTCGGTGGACGGATGATCGGCAAATAACCCGTCCGGTCTTTCGGTTTAGCAATGTTGCCAAATGTACCGTTTTTTGTTTTCTATTTATTGTATTATTTTGCTATTTTCATTTGTTAAGTGTTAACGTTCTCCTCTTAGATATAATGGGGTTGTTGCACACTTTTGCTATTAGCAATTTCATAGTCGATTCTGGTGTAAAAACCTCAAAAAAAAGGGCAAGGAAACGAGAACCATCCTTATAGATTCACATCAAAAGTTCTCTGGAGCTGCACGATTTGAGCCGCAATAACTGCATAAGCGGACCGTATCAGGGGCAAGGAGAGCTATAGCCCCCCCCCCCCCCCCACTTTTTTATGGGTGGAGGGACTAAAAATCGGAAAAAGTCAAAGTCATCACTTTAAGACTTAAGAAGCAAAAAAAAAAATAAATAAATAAAAAAAAAATTAATAACTTTTTAGCCCCCCCCCCCCCACTGTTTTGGTCACGGTCCGCCTAAATCAATAAGGCTCATGCTAACTTTTGCTTTAGGCGATTGTATAGTTAATTATTGAGTAAAATTCTGCGAAAAGTATGATAAACACATTAAAAGATTGCGTAATTGACTCACAGACTCACAACATTCACTTTAAAGTTTAAGGCATAGTGACCGAGCTATGATGGATCATAAGAGATTCCTATCTAATCTATCTCTGAACAGAAACACATATAGAGAAAAGTCTCGAGTTTGATAGGAATGTCCCATAGTATACGCAGCGTAGTTCCACCAGCACGCCTTATACTTTAATCTTCCTTTGTGAGTCTGGGAGTAAATTTTGTAATATTTTAATTTGCTTATCGTGATTTTTGCTGGATTTTATTCAATTATTGGCTATTCAATCACTTATAGTAAAGTTATCTAGAGCCCCATTGCCATGGGTGGATACAGGAATTTGTCTGTCTCTCTCTCTTCCCATTTGAATACGTGCGTTAGAAAAGGACGGAGATAGAGGCTGAAGTCACGTGATGGCCATCACTGCTATCCTTTTCTAACACACGCGTTCGAACGGCCGGAGAGATAGAGAAAGATATACAAATTCCTGTATCCGCTTATGCCTGTTGCTGCAGTCAAGCTTGGAATGGGGCTGTTGCACACTTTTGCTTTAAGCGATTTATTAGTTGATTCTGGTGCAAAAACCTCCAAAAATAACGATGGCAGCACTAAAAACGTCCAAAATCTACTCCTAAACTCGATAAACGTTTTTATTTGCGGGGGCGTAATGGTGGCTGAGGGCAATAACAATGGGAGATTCCCATCTAACAATACTGTGACTCCATCAAGAAGTGACCAATAAGAGACAACTTTCATTTGACACCGGTGTCACTAGGTGTTCCGGTACCATTCATCGAATGTGGATCATCGCTCTGATGACTAATTACTCTGTGAATCATCCCTGTCAGCATAGAAAGAGTGACGAAATTAAGATAGGAATCTCCCATTGTTATTGCCCTCGGCCACCATTACGCCCTCGCAAAAAAAGCGTTTATTGCGTTTAAGAGTGAATTTCGGAAGTTTTTAGTGCCGTCATTGTTATTTTTCGAGGTTTTTTCACGAGGATCGACTATTAAATCGCTTATAGCAAAAGTGAGCAACAGCTCCACTGAGCGTGCCATTTTTGGCTTGTCTTTCTCAGTATTATAGAAAGGCAATGAAAAATAAAAAAGAAAATTCGGTGATCTGACATCACTGTTGTTTTCAGCTTAAAAATCGAGCCAAAACGAACATCATACTTAGAACTCAGGACCGGATGGAGATTCTTGTTATGAAAAGCAGAACGACTCAATAAAATATGCAGCGCGCGTCCAAAAGGAACCCATGTGTCGAATGTGCCCATTTCGACCCCATTGACAGAAATCGCGGTGGGTTTTAGGGTGGTATCAATTTCGAGAATATTTGTAACAACTCAATTTACACCGAATGAAAATAAATAATAATAAAAAAAAAAATGTACCCGCAAACGAACAACGAAAAGGTCTGGGTTGATGGCCGCAGCAGCAGAAGTCTGTTGTAGGAATAAAAAATGTTGCCTCTCTGAGCCTCGAACGAGGAAAAAAACAAAATGTTAACACAAGATCTCGTGTAAAAATATCTTAAAGAGATCTTGTAGTTTTTTGTTGCTCGAAATCAATTTCAAACACGAAAAAACACTCCGAAATTTTATAAGGAGGAACAGTCATATTTAAAGATGGCAAAGAAATGCGATGTTCTAATATACTGAAGGAAATAGAAGAAGGACAGGGTAATTTGGCAACGTTGAAGTTCGTCCAATCAAACCCATAAAAAAGATCTAAATATTGAGTGTTCGGTAAAAACCTTCGCATTCAACCAACCATTTATATGGGTTTGAATGAACAAAATACAACGTCGCCAAATTGCTTGCTACGCGCTGCTGAGAAGAATTCTTAAAATTGGTTGAGGGTTTAAAGCAATTAAATTGCTAAGAGTGCAATCTGAAAATGTTCCAAATTGTCCGTTTATACCAATGCTAAAGGGCGAATTTGAGGGTGCTACTTGCACATCCTACTGTTCGATCTTTCACAAGTATTTAAATGGACAAACTACAGAGCAGCCTGACTGTACGGAGTACCTACGCTCCACCACTTATACGGTGGCGGTTTGTGCATTTTGGCAACAATGTTTCACCTACATTTGATTCCATGTAAAACAATCGATTCGATAGTGAAGCAGCGTTTTACCAACCATCGATTTTTGAATGTAAATTCAAATGGAGGGAAAATAGTGTTGCTTTATTGCACGAGCCGCCATTGCCACTATCTATAAAGGGCTGTTGCATTATTGATTTTTGCTTTATTTTAAAAAGCACTAAAAATCAGACCCACCATGTTCATAGCCCATTCATACATATTATGTTGTAAAAAAGATCACCATCTTCGACAAATAGAAATCAGTTTCCTGTTTGCCAAGACGGAAGGCATGCCGGTAATTTCATGATCAAAACAATTTAAACAAACTGTTACAAGACTGTTCTTGGCTTTATCTTTAAAAGGATTTTTGGGTTCATTAGTCGATTTAAAGACGTCAAAACGAGGCTCTTGCAAACTTTTGCTATAGAAAATTGGAGAGTTGATTCATGGGAAAAAAAAACCTGTAAACATGACGACGAGTACACTAAAAGATCAGGAAATTCACTCTCAAAATAAAATTGGGCTTAATGGCAAAGACACGCGGGTATCATGGGAGATTCCTATCTAAATTGAGACGTATCTCCGTGTTTCCGTAGAGAAAGTGACAAATTAGACAGGAATCTCCCATGATACCTGCGTTGAACCACCATTACGAACTTTACGTTTTAGCAGTTATGTGAGTTTATTACTGAATTTTAGACTTTCTTAGTGCGATTTTCGTGATTTTCGCGGCTCTTGTAACAGATTCGGACTATTAATTTGCTCACAGCAAAAGTTTGCAAGATCCCCATTCTGTCAGTGTGCATTTCACGCTTTGTTAACTTAGGAATCAACCCTGATTTACGTTGTAGCAAAAACTTGCACTCAACCCATTATTTAGAATACGCAGGTTTCCCTAGCTTCTTTTTCTGAAATCTCAAAAATGAGTTTTAACGACTTTTTCAACTCGTTCGGTTTATCACTGGCGGATCCGGGAATCCTTCCCTCTCTCACTTTCTTTCTCTCTCTCTCTCTCTCTCTCTCCCTCTCTCTCTCTCTCTCTCTCTCTCTCTCTCTCTCTCTCTCCTCCTTCCCAATTGGGTTGTGTGTGTTAGAAAAGGACAGATCTGCGGCAGTCATGGGATTTTCTCCCCCTTGCTATTCTATGCTTTTCTAACACATGCATTCAAATGGGAAAAGAGAGAGAGAAGGACAATTTATTGGAGCAGCTATAGTGTGCGGTTTATGCCACCGTTTCATCACTAAGATCATGCCAAGAGAGTGCCAAGACCTCCTCTTTTTTCTCTGATCTGATCGCTGATGTTGTTCGTTGTTATGTTGCACGGCGAAATGGCTGGCGCATGCGGTTAAACCGAATTTAAGCTCCTCTGCGGTCCGGAGCAAAGCAAGATGGGGGAGGCGGTGGGGGGGGGGGGGCTGGCGCGCGATGCCCCGTGCCTCATACCTCATTCCTTATGCCTCATTTGATCGGCACCGCAGTCCGTTCCTCGGGCTACTGCGGCCCGAGTCGAACGACTGGGCTGTGTTTGGAATGAATAAATCATTAAAATGATTCTTCCTGCAAACCTTCCCCCTCCCTCCCCCCTCCCCCCTCCCTCCCCCTCCCCCCTCCCCCTCCCTTCCCCTCCCCCAACCCCCGCCTCGCCGCCCTCATCTCCGAAACGTTTACTCTTTGTTATTTCGTATGCAAATTTCGGCATTGAACGTACCAGTTTGCAAAAAAGTATTTGTCCCACTACCCTCCCACCCCTCACCATCCACCGCTCTCTACACACGCCGCGTTATGATCTACGCATACTTGAACTACTTAAATTCATAGAGCATTGATGCGCCGAGTGTGCTCTAAAAAAAAAAAAAGTTTGTATGAGAAGAAAATGCAAAAGAGGCGGAGAGGTTTGAGTTTAAATATTGCAGAGTAAATGGAGATGAAAAATAATTAACTTAATCCAGTTTTCTTGAGTGCTTCTTCTTGAGGAATACATCTATAGGGGCTTGGATGTGCGGGAGACCGTTCTACTTGCCTGAGTCTGAAGTACTGTTGTTGGGTTCAAGTTTAAAGTAGCCTTAAAATCAGAAACAAATATTTAATATAATAAAGATTGAGCACTGTCTATCTCGCCCATGTTAAAATCGAGTTGCAACTTTTTTTTTTTTTTTTTTTTTTTTTTTTTTTTCGTGGTCTCAACTGAACACCATACGTTGTTCACCGTATGTTCCATTCGTTGACTGATGAGGACAAGTGTTAAGGTGAGTAGTTGCCTTGAGACTTTGAGACTTAAGAGAGAAGCTGTGGTGTAGCGTGCAGAGTGGCAACGTTTAATGTGTCCATTTAACCCACGTTAAAGGTCTAATACGAAGGTTTCACCGAACACCTAATAGCTCGACCTTTTTCATGGGTTTAAATGGACACTTCACAACGTTGCCAATTTGCACGCTACGTCACTGGGAGGGAAGTACCGAAGTTTCATCAGTCAAAGAATTGAACCGTGTTGGATGGTGTTCTCTATGTTATTCTGTCGAGTCCCCCCCCCCAAAAAAAAAAGTTAGCTACCGTGCAATCTGCTAGTGCATGGTATTTATCATACATATATACGTTGTTTTTTCTTGAAACTTACGAGAAATGTCAAGGAAAATGACCAAAAGACAAAAGAAAGAAGACCCAAATGTTTGTATGGGAAGAAAATGCAAAAGAGGTGACAAAATGTCTCCCTGACAAGACTGAAATGACGCAACTGCTCAGCCCCCCTCCCCCTGAGAATAAATGTCTAGTTTCTCCTAAGCACAAGCCTACCACAGAGTACTCAAAAACAGTTTTTCTTTTTCAACAGAAATTGCCGAAAAATGCCTCCTGAGCCACGCTAATGGAGCTGTTACACACTTTTGGTATAAGTGCGATTTAATAGTCGATTCTGAAGTAAAAACCTCCAAAAATAACGATGACAGCCCCAAAAATTCCAGAATCCACTCCTAAACTCAATAAACGCTTTTATTTGCGCGAGCGTAATGGTGGCATGGGGCAGTAATAATGGGATATTCCTATCTTAATTTCGTCACTCTCTCTATATGCTGACAAGGATGATTCACAGAGTAATCAGTCACCAGAGCAATATTCCACATCCGATGAGTGGTACCGTGATGCCTCTATAGTGACACCGGTATGAAATTCGTCTCTTATTTGTCACTCCTAGATGGAGATATAGTATTGTCAGATGGGAATCCCCTAAGCCACCATTACGCTCGCTCAGTTAAAAGCGTTTATTGAGTTTAGAAGTGGATTTCGGAAGTTTTTAGTGCTTCCATCGTTATTTTTAGAGGCTTTTACACCAAAGTCGACCACTTTATCGATGATAGCAGAAGTGTGCAACAGCCCCATTCTAATCTCCATCAACGACCCCCTCCAACTCCCACCTAGAAAAACTTTCTTGATCCGCCACTGTTTTCGCTTCCTGATTCAAGCCTTGACTCTCCTTTCGAATATCGACTTTTATGAATGACAAAAAAAGCATGAAGGTGGACAAAAAAGGGAAGCTGGGAGGGATACGATTGTACCCCATACCGATTTAACTTTCCGATTACGTATCAGTTCAAAGAGTGCGGGGATAGCTCCCGAATCGTATATTACGGTCATAAATTTTTGAGACAATACCCACGTGGCCGCAATAAATAACCTCGGGAGTTATTAAAAATTCAGACTAGGTCGAATTGGCCATCCATCGCCGCGATACATTGGCGGATCCATCAGGAAGCTATCCATCCCTCTCTCCTCCCGTTAGAACGCCTGTGTTAGAAAAGGACAGATTAGGGGTAGTCACGTGACTATTGCCCCCTCTTCTATCTTTGTCTAACACATGCGATTAAATGGCCAAAGAAAGAGAAGGAGAATTTCTTGGATCCGCCTCCGCCGTGATCGAGAAAGGACGTCGCGGAACGGTATGAAAACCGATGTAGGTGCACACACTGTAGAATGTCACGGAGGAAGATGAGCAAGGACAATCGGAACAGTGTTGCCAATTTTGGCGGGAAATTAAAAAAAATTTCATCGAGTGTATATGGGGGGGGGACGTGTAATGGGGCTTTTGCTGCAAAATGTTAGATTTTGATTTTAAATGTTGTAATCCAAAACATTGTGATTTCGGCAATTAGCATGGATGTCATGGCGTGACAGCTACATTAATCGCAAAAGTGGCAATGTTTTGGATTGTAATATTTGCAATTCAAATTGAAAAATTTACAACCAAAATTGGAAAAGTAATTGATTTTGCTTCTTTTTAATAATTTTACAAAACCATTTTTTTCCGCTTGCGATTGAATAGTTAATACTTCTATATAGAATCCAGAGAAAATTATGATGAGCAACATCAGTGGCGTCGCGTGCCATCTGGCAACAATGTAACTGCTCCATTTAACCTCATTAAATATATCGAATATTCCTTGTGCACCCCCTGAATTCGATATTTTACATGAAATTAAATGAATAAAATGCATTGTTGCCAAATTGCACGCAACGCCACTGAGCAACATTGACAAATTACGAAATTCACTCGCAGACTATAAAAATGACTTGAAAGTTTAAGGCGCAATGTCGGAGCTATGCAGCTGCAGGTACTTTGGGAGATTTTTATAGTTTAAGATTTTTCTCCGGGAATTTCCACGTAGAACTTTAAAGTCAGTGAGTGAGTTGGTGAGTGAATTTGGTAATTTTTGAATACTGCCATCTTAATTTTCGCTGGGTTTTTTTTCTAGAAGTAACGGTTATAGCAAAAAATAGCAAGAGCTCCATTACGAAATTCATTCACAGACCCACAAAATGGCTTCAACGTTTCAGGTGTAATGGCAAAGCTACGAATGGTTCCATTGAAGATTCCAATGTAATTTTAGACTTTCCTCTACGTGTTTCTACAAAGAAAGATACAAAGATATAGAAATCTCCCATTTGATACCACAGAATAATACAATCAGAACGGAAACTCCCATAAGACCAATGGAAGCGATTTTTGAATTTACCGGCACCAATAGGCAACGCTGTGGTCCTATTTCCCAACATGGCGGCGTGTGTGATTTGTGTTGAAACTCATTTATTTCTGTAAATTCTGGAAAGAAATATTAAGTTTCCGGCCTCACTTTTATTCAATGGCATTTCAGAATGAAAATTTCGCGGATCATGTCCTATATTGCTTTTTTCAAGCGCAAATCCAGATGTAAACATCCTATATCCCAACATGGCGGACGCGAAATGAATTTGCTTCAAAATCCGACAGAGTTTCCATTCTGATTGTATTATTCTGTGATGATACCGCATGAATAGTTCCGCCGTATCTGCCCTTAAAATGGTGATGCTACGCAGTTGTCATGGAGGATTTCTGTCTAATGTGTCACTCTCTCTAAAGAAACTCATAGTAGAAAGCTTCGAATTAGATAGGAATCTCCCATAACACCTGTGTAGCTTTGCCTTTACCACCTTTACGCCGTAAACTTGAAATTCGTTTTGTAAGTCTGGGAGTTTTTTTTTTTTTTTTTTTTTTTTTTGGAATTTTTAATGTGATCCAGTGATCATCGTAATTTTCGATGGATTTTTTACTCACTAATCAACTAAGAAGAGGAAAAAAGCGGGTGGTCCTTTTTCTGCCCGCTCACGGGTAGCTGCCAAAAATTCTTTCTGCCCGGTCACGACTTAAGGAAGTAAAATTCACTACAGGGCTGATTCAATTTATAGACCAACACACGGCTTAAGGAAGTAAAATTTACTATAGGGCTGGTTCGATTTTTAATCCATTTTATTGAGCTCTTCTAACACACCGTGGTTCCCCATCGCAGTCCCCCACCCCCACAACACAATCAGAGTGAAGAAATAAAAAAAAAAAAAAAACCCCGCTCTTCTCCGCTACCTCGCGTCAGAGTGAAGAAAAAAAAAAAAAAAAACCGGCTCCGCTACCTCGAC
>VMOF01000035.1:17427171-17444755 GCA_011764245.1 Trialeurodes vaporariorum
ACTATTAATTTGCTCACAGCAAAAGTTTGCAAGATCCCCATTCTGTCAGTGTGCATTTCACGCTTTGTTAACTTAGGAATCAACCCTGATTTACGTTGTAGCAAAAACTTGCACTCAACCCATTATTTAGAATACGCAGGTTTCCCTAGCTTCTTTTTCTGAAATCTCAAAAATGAGTTTTAACGACTTTTTCAACTCGTTCGGTTTATCACTGGCGGATCCGGGAATCCTTCCCTCTCTCACTTTCTTTCTCTCTCTCTCTCTCTCTCTCTCTCCCTCTCTCTCTCTCTCTCTCTCTCTCTCTCTCTCTCTCCTTCCCAATTGGGTTGTGTGTGTTAGAAAAGGACAGATCTGCGGCAGTCATGGGATTTTCTCCCCCTTGCTATTCTATGCTTTTCTAACACATGCATTCAAATGGGAAAAGAGAGAGAGAAGGACAATTTATTGGAGCAGCTATAGTGTGCGGTTTATGCCACCGTTTCATCACTAAGAATCATGCCAAGAGAGTGCCAAGACCTCCTCTTTTTTCTCTGATCTGATCGCTGATGTTGTTCGTTGTTATGTTGCACGGCGAAATGGCTGGCGCATGCGGTTAAACCGAATTTAAGCTCCTCTGCGGTCCGGAGCAAAGCAAGATGGGGGAGGCGGTGGGAGGGGGGGGGCTGGCGCGCGATGCCCCGTGCCTCATACCTCATTCCTTATGCCTCATTTGATCGGCACCGCAGTCCGTTCCTCGGGCTACTGCGGCCCGAGTCGAACGACTGGGCTGTGTTTGGAATGAATAAATCATTAAAATGATTCTTCCTGCAAACCTTCCCCCTCCCTCCCCCCTCCCCCCTCCCTCCCCCTCCCCCCTCCCCCTCCCTTCCCCTCCCCCAACCCCCGCCTCGCCGCCCTCATCTCCGAAACGTTTACTCTTTGTTATTTCGTATGCAAATTTCGGCATTGAACGTACCAGTTTGCAAAAAAGTATTTGTCCCACTACCCTCCCACCCCTCACCATCCACCGCTCTCTACACACGCCGCGTTATGATCTACGCATACTTGAACTACTTAAATTCATAGAGCATTGATGCGCCGAGTGTGCTCTAAAAAAAAAAAAAGTTTGTATGAGAAGAAAATGCAAAAGAGGCGGGAGAGGTTTGAGTTTAAATATTGCAGAGTAAATGGAGATGAAAAATAATTAACTTAATCCAGTTTCTTGAGTGCTTCTTCTTGAGGAATACATCTATAGGGGGCTTGGATGTGCGGGAGACCGTTCTACTTGCCTGAGTCTGAAGTACTGTTGTTGGGTTCAAGTTTAAAGTAGCCTTAAAATCAGAAACAAAATATTTAATATAATAAAGATTGAGCACTGTCTATCTCGCCCATGTTAAAATCGAGTTGCAACTTTTTTTTTTTTTTTTTTTTTTTTTTTTTTTTCGTGGTCTCAACTGAACACCATACGTTGTTCACCGTATGTTCCATTCGTTGACTGATGAGGACAAGTGTTAAGGTGAGTAGTTGCCTTGAGACTTTGAGACTTAAGAGAGAAGCTGTGGTGTAGCGTGCAGAGTGGCAACGTTTAATGTGTCCATTTAAACCCACGTTAAAGGTCTAATACGAAGGTTTCACCGAACACCTAATAGCTCGACCTTTTTCATGGGTTTAAATGGACACTTCACAACGTTGCCAATTTGCACGCTACGTCACTGGGAGGGAAGTACCGAAGTTTCATCAGTCAAAGAATTGAACCGTGTTGGATGGTGTTCTCTATGTTATTCTGTCGAGTCCCCCCCCCCAAAAAAAAAAGTTAGCTACCGTGCAATCTGCTAGTGCATGGTATTTATCATACATATATACGTTGTTTTTTCTTGAAACTTACGAGAAATGTCAAGGAAAATGACCAAAAGACAAAAGAAAGAAGACCCAAATGTTTGTATGGGAAGAAAATGCAAAAGAGGTGACAAAAATGTCTCCCTGACAAGAACTGAAATGACGCAACTGCTCAGCCCCCTCCCCCTGAGAATAAATGTCTAGTTTCTCCTAAGCACAAGCCTACCACAGAGTACTCAAAAACAGTTTTTCTTTTTCAACAGAAATTGCCGAAAAATGCCTCCTGAGCCACGCTAATGGAGCTGTTACACACTTTTGGTATAAGTGCGATTTAATAGTCGATTCTGAAGTAAAAACCTCCAAAAATAACGATGACAGCCCCAAAAAATTCCAGAATCCACTCCTAAACTCAATAAACGCTTTTATTTGCGCGAGCGTAATGGTGGCATGGGGCAGTAATAATGGGATATTCCTATCTTAATTTCGTCACTCTCTCTATATGCTGACAAGGATGATTCACAGAGTAATCAGTCACCAGAGCAATATTCCACATCCGATGAGTGGTACCGTGATGCCTCTATAGTGACACCGGTATGAAATTCGTCTCTTATTTGTCACTCCTAGATGGAGATATAGTATTGTCAGATGGGAATCCCCTAAGCCACCATTACGCTCGCTCAGTTAAAAGCGTTTATTGAGTTTAGAAGTGGATTTCGGAAGTTTTTAGTGCTTCCATCGTTATTTTTAGAGGCTTTTACACCAAAGTCGACCACTTTATCGATGATAGCAGAAGTGTGCAACAGCCCCATTCTAATCTCCATCAACGACCCCCTCCAACTCCCACCTAGAAAAACTTTCTTGATCCGCCACTGTTTTCGCTTCCTGATTCAAGCCTTGACTCTCCTTTCGAATATCGACTTTTATGAATGACAAAAAAAGCATGAAGGTGGACAAAAAAGGGAAGCTGGGAGGGATACGATTGTACCCCATACCGATTTAACTTTCCGATTACGTATCAGTTCAAAGAGTGCGGGGATAGCTCCCGAATCGTATATTACGGTCATAAATTTTTGAGACAATACCCACGTGGCCGCAATAAATAACCTCGGGAGTTATTAAAAATTCAGACTAGGTCGAATTGGCCATCCATCGCCGCGATACATTGGCGGATCCATCAGGAAGCTATCCATCCCTCTCTCCTCCCGTTAGAACGCCTGTGTTAGAAAAGGACAGATTAGGGGTAGTCACGTGACTATTGCCCCCTCTTCTATCTTTGTCTAACACATGCGATTAAATGGCCAAAGAAAAGAGAAGGAGAATTTCTTGGATCCGCCTCCGCCGTGATCGAGAAAGGACGTCGCGGAAACGGTATGAAAACCGATGTAGGTGCACACACTGTAGAATGTCACGGAGGAAGATGAGCAAGGACAATCGGAACAGTGTTGCCAATTTTGGCGGGAAATTAAAAAAAATTTCATCGAGTGTATATGGGGGGGGGACGTGTAATGGGGCTTTTGCTGCAAAATGTTAGATTTTGATTTTAAATGTTGTAATCCAAAACATTGTGATTTCGGCAATTAGCATGGATGTCATGGCGTGACAGCTACATTAATCGCAAAAGTGGCAATGTTTTGGATTGTAATATTTGCAATTCAAATTGAAAAATTTACAACCAAAATTGGAAAAGTAATTGATTTTGCTTCTTTTTAATAATTTTACAAAACCATTTTTTTCCGCTTGCGATTGAATAGTTAATACTTCTATATAGAATCCAGAGAAAATTATGATGAGCAACATCAGTGGCGTCGCGTGCCATCTGGCAACAATGTAACTGCTCCATTTAACCTCATTAAATATATCGAATATTCCTTGTGCACCCCCTGAATTCGATATTTTACATGAAATTAAATGAATAAAATGCATTGTTGCCAAATTGCACGCAACGCCACTGAGCAACATTGACAAATTACGAAATTCACTCGCAGACTATAAAAATGACTTGAAAGTTTAAGGCGCAATGTCGGAGCTATGCAGCTGCAGGTACTTTGGGAGATTTTTATAGTTTAAGATTTTTCTCCGGGAATTTCCACGTAGAACTTTAAAGTCAGTGAGTGAGTTGGTGAGTGAATTTGGTAATTTTTGAATACTGCCATCTTAATTTTCGCTGGGTTTTTTTTCTAGAAGTAACGGTTATAGCAAAAAAATAGCAAGAGCTCCATTACGAAATTCATTCACAGACCCACAAAATGGCTTCAACGTTTCAGGTGTAATGGCAAAGCTACGAATGGTTCCATTGAAGATTCCAATGTAATTTTAGACTTTCCTCTACGTGTTTCTACAAAGAAAGATACAAAGATATAGAAATCTCCCATTTGATACCACAGAATAATACAATCAGAACGGAAACTCCCATAAGAGCCAATGGAAGCGATTTTTGAATTTACCGGCACCAATAGGCAACGCTGTGGTCCTATTTCCCAACATGGCGGCGTGTGTGATTTGTGTTGAAACTCATTTATTTCTGTAAATTCTGGAAAGAAATATTAAGTTTCCGGCCTCACTTTTATTCAATGGCATTTCAGAATGAAAATTTCGCGGATCATGTCCTATATTGCTTTTTTCAAGCGCAAATCCAGATGTAAACATCCTATATCCCAACATGGCGGACGCGAAATGAATTTGCTTCAAAATCCGACAGAGTTTCCATTCTGATTGTATTATTCTGTGATGATACCGCATGAATAGTTCCGCCGTATCTGCCCTTAAAATGGTGATGCTACGCAGTTGTCATGGAGGATTTCTGTCTAATGTGTCACTCTCTCTAAAGAAACTCATAGTAGAAAGCTTCGAATTAGATAGGAATCTCCCATAACACCTGTGTAGCTTTGCCTTTACCACCTTTACGCCGTAAACTTGAAATTCGTTTTGTAAGTCTGGGAGTTTTTTTTTTTTTTTTTTTTTTTTTTTGGAATTTTTAATGTGATCCAGTGATCATCGTAATTTTCGATGGATTTTTTACTCACTAATCAACTATTCAATCGCTAAGAGCAAAAGTTAGCGTAAGAGCTTTTTTACTCGCAAAACTGGCAGCCCTGAGGTGGACAGCGGTTTCGATTCTCCAAGATCGTTTATCATTTACATACTCGTACATGATGTGGGTTCTCTCCTTTTTATTCCCCATTGAAATTATTCTAGAAAACGGTCATCCTTAGACAATGCATCAAAATGATGAGGATCCTTCTTTTTTTTTCTCTCTTTTTTTCTTATTGGGGTATACAGGAGTGAGGACCGCATTGAAATGCAACCAAGGCGGTCTGCGGGAGTAGCAGGGTACTTGAAGACATGAGATGTGCTCTTTCGAAGGGATCCTGATCCAACGTTAAGACTAGCTTTTAGTGATGAGCATACCTCGAGTTTTTTCGGACCCTTGTGCGGGCCGCCTGATGATTTCGGAAGAACTTTAATCCTGTGTGTGTATCTGAGCATGCGCTATCTGTCAGAGATGACTACGTGATAAAGCCACAGAAGTTCATCAATCACTCGAACAACGAAAATGTCAATTTTCATCTCCGTTTTCAAATGTACATTTTTTTTGTTTATTGGTTTTTTCATCCGATTTTTTTGTTTTTGTTTTTGTTCTTGTTTGTCGGTATGAAACAAACACTACACGTATTTTCGTGCTGTAGATCATCTTCCTCGTTCTTGACGCATTAGAAATGTTGGAGCAAGCATTTTCAGGCACTTTTTTAAGCATTCTGTTCCTGAAAGTCAAGACTTTGCTTGACTACCTGGCTCTCTGTGCAAAACCAATTATCATTATCATTAACTTTGAATGGCGTCGTAAAAAACCGAGGGATGAATCAATTTTTTTCAGAAATTCAATCAAGCAAATTGTACTTTGAGCTATGACTTTCAAAAGAAGTACCCTGGTCGAAATTCTTACTGTGAAATCTGTCCTTTATTTTCAATGGCACTTTTGATTTTTCAAAGATGTACTTTAAAAGGGGCGTTCTGATCAGGCCTTAGATACTTGAAAACCGCGAAATTCTTTCAAGATTGCCATGACTTAAAAGAGTGAAAATTTCGACCTGGGTACTTTCTTTTGAAAGTGACAGTACGTTGCTGGAGAACACTCCTCGACACTGAAAAATAAAGTGATTGTCAAAATACGCTTGTGTCCAGCACTAAAATCCTCGTACTGGTTCAATTTTTCAAAGCATACAATGGGTTTGTTGCAAACTTTTGCTACAGCGCTATAGAGTGCTCAATCTCATCAAGTCCATTGGTGGCACCAGAAAGTCATAAAATGCAGTATGAAACTCACGAGAGACGTTTAATGAAATCCAAGATGGCGGTAAAATATTGAGCAACCGGTATGCATGCACCACAAACATCCAAGGATAGCCAACCTCACAATATCGATCACACCCAATCACAACGTATAAATAAACACATAACCTCTAAAGCTGCGAGGTTGTCAACGTTGGCAATCCTTGGATGTTAAAGATGCATGCATTCAGATTGCTTGATATTTTACCGCCATCTTGGATTTCATTAAACGTTTCTTGTAAGTTTATTATCGCATTTCATGACTTGCTGATGCCACCAATGGAATTTTACATACGATGAAACACTCTTTATCGTCAAAGCAAAAGTTTGCAACAGTGACCCATTGTAAGATAATAAAAACTAGTAAAATCGTTCGAGCTGAATGTGATAAATAGGGAGAGATAAGAGATTAAGAAGACTTTACGGTGAATAATGAAAAACTAAAGAAAAAAGATCATTGAAGGGAATCAGCTGATAAACAAAGACGCGCTTTATGCACCATAAGTCCACACAAATATTGACTGATATAATTTTTTTTTCTTTTTCAATTGAAGGCACAAGATGCCTCTGCCACGCCCCATCCCCTTGTACCCTCCCCCCCTGACTCCCCAACTCCCCACCTCCTCAACTATCTATCTGCCACTCTCCAGCTCTACCTCGTAACTATAAGTCAAATTAGTCTAGCGCTCTGTACTTATTTGAACAGAAACACGTCTCAATTATATTGCTCGTCTTTTTGCAGCGTTGCCAACTAGTTAATTTGCAAGCTTTAAGCATTTATCTTCATGTAAAGTGATGCTAAAGTAACGATAGTGGTTTTTTGAAATGGCTTAAACCTTAGAATACTACAATCAAGATCAAAATCAAAACTTCGGTTCATTTTCAAGTATTATCTTTCTGGTCCACCATCTTTCGTTCAAAACAATCGTAATACAAATCAATCAAAAGAGACTGAGATATGTCCACCATCTTGACAATAAGTCATCCAAATAGACCGAAAAAATGATTCCATCGCCTCTTAAGGGAGTTTCAATTCTGATTGTATTATCCTGTGCTAAAACTCTCGCCTAAATTAAATTCGAGGACAGCAAATGAAAAGTCACTCTCTGATCGAGACTTTTCTCTTCGTATACTTTTTGGGCGTCAAATACCAAAAAAAGCAAATAATGTAAAATTTTTGATGATTTGCTGATCTAAATATTCAAGACGAAGTTCAGGTGCCGAAAATCTTATTTCTTCAGTTTTCCTCGAAACTTCCCCGATTTGAAAAGAAGTGAGATTTGAAAAATGTACCATGACTTTCAAAAGAAAGTATGCTGGTGGAAATTTTCATTCTTCTATTCCTCGACCAGTTTCAAACATTTTTGCATTTTACAAGTATTTCAGAATCTAACAGCATCACCACTTGAATGTATGCCTTAATAAATCTAAAACTCTTCGAAAAATAATGGACAGCATGATGAAGGACCGTTTCGATGAGAGGAATTTCTTTTGAAAATCATTGTACATGGATGGAAGATGTAAAGAGAATGAGGATAGACTGGAAGAAGATTTTGGAAAGAATAAGGTAAATGGGGAATTGTGAAATATTGAAACACGGCACTGATGAAATACGCAGAGCAAAAATAATATTGATAGGGATGGAATGGATGTTTATTGAGGGAATTAAAAACTGGGATTGGGAAATTTTGAGATTTGGAGGAGGTCTCAATGTTAGTCTTTGATATCTCCATCAAATCTCAACATTTTCCAAACTCAGTTTTTAATTCCATCAATAAATATCCATTCCATTCCTATGAATATATGTAACTTTTTCTCAAAACATTCCACCGGTCCATAATCCAGTATTCCACAATTCACTATTTACCCAATTCCTCTTAATCTCTCTCCAGTTGGCCTTCATCCTCTTATTTCCACCTTCATTTATTTCAAAGCGCACTTTTCGAGTCGAGAAAGTTTCGAGGAAAACTTGACAAACGCATTAAAATTCGGCCCTGATTGTCCGAGAAAACCGATTTTATTTCCATTATAACCGAAACAGTCAATAAATTCCACCTATAGCAAAACATGGCAACCTTGTAATGATGGTTGCTTGTCTTCTCCCGGTAGAGAACATGTGATGAGAAGGATTCACTTTACTTGCAAAAAGGCATCCTCGTCCGCTCTACTCTTTACAGACTCGTCATAAATAATCGGTAATCATAACTAGTCAACCACTGTATACAACGTGGTAGTCCTATGAGGAGTCTACTTCATCTACTAAGTACTTAAGAAGCTCTTGCCACTACAATCAACTTGCAGAATGAAGGCTTGCAATGAGCAATACAGTGTTACCTGCATCGCGAGGTGTGAAAGAAATCATCGAGTTTATGAAGCAAGACTCGCGTGCCATTTATCTTTTAGTTTTTATTGCATTTTCTAAACGTGTCGAATGAATCCTTTGAAGGATAATGCGTAATTGCAGTGCTTGGTTGGTGTTTTGACTTAAATAAAGTATATAAGGAGGTCGTTTCAGAATAATAGGAGCACCTAGACCGATAATATTTGGAATTTTTCAACGTTATTTCTTTTATTACACGGCAAAAATAAATAAAAATGAATTGAAATTATGAGACAAATGTTTAAATTTTATTTTATATTTTTTATTTTTATTTTCATTTTTATTTTAATCATTGATATTTCAATTTCAATTTCAATTTTAATTTAAATTTAAATTCTGATTTCAGTTTCGATTTCAATTTCAATTTTATTTTCATTTTCAATTCCGATTTCAATTTCAATTCTAATCTCAGTTTCAATTTCAGTTTCAATCTAATTTCAATTCTGATTTCAGTTTCAGTTTCAATTTTAATTTCAATTTCAGTTTCAATTTCATTTTCAATTTGGATTTGGATTTTAATTGATAGCTTTTTTTTAAATTATTGTTGTTGTTGTTGTTGTTGTTGTTTGTTTTGTTTTTTTTTGTCGCTACTGTCCACTGAGTGTCCACTGTCCGACGATGCGCGAAGAGCAACTGCTTACGATCCGCGAGCCACCATAGTAGCCAGCGTAGATCAGAACAAGTCGTCTTCTGAATGAATAGAAGAGATAAGGAGGACACCATCCATTCGTTGAATAACAAAACCAGTATTAATCAGGAATCAGACGAGGGTCAGGACTCGGAACTCACGGATTCCTAATTGAGATTGAATCGGATCGATTTCAATTTGACGACTGAAGAGACGCTAGTTTTCGCTCGCTAGACTCTATAGATCGATCCGGAGCACAGTGAGTCAAAAAATGGATATTTTCGAACATAAAAAGTTGATATTTTTGTTTCAAAAAAACAAAAACAAAAAAGGTTTTTGAGCCGATATTATCCTTCAAAAACCATAATATTTGACTCTTTTTATGCTCTGAAATGAATAATTTTACTAATTTTTAAGTTGTCCTGCCATTTATTGTTCATATAGCCTTGGTTTGTGTTTTTAAAATGTTGTCCAGAAAATGCCATATTTTGATCTACTGTGCGGAACCTCCTCTTCAGCGCTATCGGCTTCTGGTCAATCATCAAGGCAATAAACAAGCAGTTTCTGCCACTGACGAATATTCCACTGCTGTCATTCGTTTTAATTACGTATAATCAACGATATTTCACAATCCATCTGTGATTCAACAGGTCGAAGCAAAGATTACATGTATCAGTCTGGTGGTATATCTACGCGCCACTATGGCTTGAATATGTATTCAAATCAATGATCTTTATTGTTTCAATACAACCAGTTGAGTCACCGATGGATTGTTGATCGTCGATTCAATCGATTGAAGCAAAGATTGCACACAGCAGTTATACAGGTATAAACAATGATTCAAAGACAATTTTAAATCAATAATCTTTGTTCCAACCATCCATGAATCACCGATGATTTGTTGAGTGCTATTGAATAAAGGCAAAATGGCAGCAGTGGAATATATTCCCGCAAGGAACAAGTTTAGTCACCTGTCAGCCTGGAGAGGTGAAAAATAAAAAAAAAAAAATATCGAGGTTTTTAATCGCGTCAAAGCTGGAAGTCGTAAAGAAACGACGAAAATAATAATAAATAAATAAAGAGCCCATAAAAAAGTGTGACAGTTTCAAAATCTATGAGCATGTTTCTTCGTAGGGATAGATGTAAGACACTCTGCTTCCTTACGTCTCGAATAGACAAACTGTCTCGAGTTTCTAATCGATCATGTAACGAACATGAATTTGAAATAACCCTAAGGCATATACGTTGTGGGACAAATCTGCTTCGAAAACGTGTAAATGACTTGTTAGAATTGAAAACGTACGAGATCCCATGAAATTGATTGTTATTGTATTTACTCTAACGAGCTATGACTATACTATATGTATAAGTGGGTTATGCCATGGTAAAAGTCATACCCTTTCCGTAGACGCAATTTGATTTTGGTTTGTTTGCCTTTTATCTTTTACCTTAAACCGAAAATTATAATCAATGCACTATAAATTGGTTTTAAATGAAAGTGCATGTGTTTTTAAGTAGCTGTTTGGACACATAATTCCAATACAAATAACTATAGGTGAGAAAATTTGCCTTTTTCTATCACGTGTTACTTAGTTTCTTTATCGTATAAAACTCTTTCCGAAAGCAGTTGTTGTATCGACTTCTATATCGAGATAGCAACTTCAAAAACACTTTCACTTTCATATCAAACCAATTTCAAATGGATCAGTCACATTTTTTCCTTTAAACTTCAATTAATTATTAAAAAGAAATAAGAAGCAAATAAACTGAGCCTGCGTGAAAACGTTTATGGGAAATTTCGGTCATCGCTGTCTTCAAGCTGTCTCAAACGTACTAGCGGGGACAAAAATATATGACCAGGGTATGCAATACGCAATGTACGGTATACCATTCAACATATGTATTAAATGCGTTGCTTGTAGCATACGCTGGATAGGTATCTTTGTCCCCGCTAGTACATCTGAGAAAACCCCTCTTTATAGCTCGTTGCTTTGCTCGGGTACTTTTTTATAGGGCCCAGTTTCATGAATGGAGCGTTTCATGAACCACAACGGGTGAAACCCGCGTGGTATGAGTATCGCGGTTTTACCCGAGTTCGGACGCCCAAACGGGGAAAATACCAGCACCGGTGGATCCTATGCCAACGTTTCTTTCTCTCTCTTGGCCCATTTGAACACGAGTGTTAGAAAAGGACAGTTTACGGGTAGTCACGTGACTTTCACTCTTTCCTCCATCCTTTTCCTACTCATGCATAAAAATGGAGAGAGAGAGAGAGAGAGAGAGAGGAGAGAGAGAGAGAGAGAGAGAGAGAAAGAGAAGGATATATTTTGCATCCGCCAGTGTGACCAGGCCGCATGTAGATTGTAGGTCCAGGTAAGAACAGTTATTGCAACAACAGGAAAGAAGAACTTCCCTGCAATGGGCAGGAGTGAAGTCCCGCCTTGCGACCGACCCATCATTTGAAAATTATACCTCGACCCCAACAATTGGGATTGTCTAATTGAATTCGTGCAAGGAGAAGGAAGAGGCTGCAAGTGCGAGTCGCAGGTTCACGGAATAATTGATCGCGGATTCTGGAAAAAAAAAAAAAAAGTTTCTTTTTCCCATCATCATTTTTTCGGTAAATTGATTTCAATGAAGCATACAAATTGAATGTTGAGAACGCCCAATCCGTACAATGCACGCACACGATAAGACATGCACATTTGCATGTTCTGCATCATTATACACTTGGTGTAGAATTTAACCCTTTGATTCACATTTTTTATGCTATAATTGTAAGCACGATTTATTTACTTTTCGGTTGATAAAATTTTTCAGAAATGTCCTCCCCTTGGGGCAAGGTAAGCTCTGCACGAAAATAATGAACGGTAGGTTGTTACAATTAAAGAAACTCAATAGTGATTCTCTCTGCCAGAAAGTATGGTGAACTTCACAGCGAATGGTAATCTTTACGAAATAGTCAGGCACTTAATTTTATTCCTTCCACAAGTTACTTTGCGTTTACCTTACTCTGAAGAAGATATGCACAGGTATTTTCTGGTAACTTGGCCAGATTTGGTGGCAATGCGAATTAATGTAAAATGAGTACATATTTTTTTTTTTTTTTTTTTTTTTTTTCCGAAATCTGTAGCACTACTCGCACGTGGGTTTTAAAATGTTCAATCTTTTGAGTTAAGATATCATGTTTACTTACTTTCTAATTTGTCATCATTTAGGGAAGACAAATAATTGTATTTACGTAAACTTTAAAAATTGAGTTTTCTGTCTAATGGGACTCCTGCAAACTTTTGCAGTCAGCAAATTAATGTCCAATCTTACGTCAAAACCAATGGAAATCACGAAAATCCCCAAAAAAAAGTCTAAAATTTAGTAATAAATTCACAAAACTGATATTACGGCAAGATCGTAATAGCATTTCAACACAGGTATCATGGAAGATTACAGTCCAATTTGTCACTTTCTCTAAGGAAACCTAGAGATATGTCTCAAAAGATAGGAATCCCATGATACCTGCGTCTCTCCGCCATTAAGCCCGAATCTGAGAGTGAATTTAGTGATTTTTTAGTGTACTCAATACTCATATCATCATTTTTACAGGTTTTAATGCAAGAATCGACTCTTTAATCCCCTTAAACAAAACTTTGCAAGAGCCCCATTCTCGATAAATTATGACCTCCTTGGAATCAAAAAAACATTTTTTTTTTTTTTTTTTTTTTTTTTTTTTTTATAAATATAAAAAACAAAATGTCTACTCGTGTCTGTCACGGATTTTAACTCGTCAACAACAAGAGCGTTTGCATTCTTTGGCAAAATTAGATGCATATTTCAAACTTTCCTAATTTACAAATTGTGAAAAATTAAGCTTTCAAAACAAATGGGAAACGGGAACTATTTCAAAATGAGTCCGTTATTAATTTATTTATTGAATCTTGTATTAGCATAAAGGGGCTCAAACCCACTTCGACATTTTTATAGAAGGCGGTTAAATCTGCATTGTTTTCTCATTTAACTCTATTATACCTATCATACAAACGTTTATAATTATTTCCTTTATTTTTGCCCAGTTTTCCTCAAAATATTTTAGAATTCAGCCTGAGCGGAATAAGTAAGAGGATTTCATAACGTAAATTAACTGAAATTTGCCCAAAAAGGATCGGGCCTTAGCCCCATTTATGCTAAACTACGTCGATTTATTTATATCAGTAGTAGAAAAACAGAACTGTTTTTTCAACATCTAACTTTAGATGTTGTAGTGTCTGCTTCGGCCTTTTACACCTCTATAACAGTGGTGTATAGCGTGCAATTTGGCAACGTTCCAGTTCGTCCATTTAAACCAATGAAAAAGGTCGAACTTTTGGGTGTTCGGAGAACACCTTCGAATTCGACCTTTTACATTAGGTTAAATGGAGATAGCACAACGTTGCCCAATCGCACACTTCGACACTGCTCTATAATAGGTTTTAAATTAAATACTCGTAATTCTAAAAGGTTATAAAAGGAGTGTTTAACGAGTAGTGTTTTCCGGTTCCAAATTCCAAAACCTTCGGCAGAAAAGAGACCCATCAAAACACTTTAGTTGGGCCAACCCGATTTTTGGTTCACTTAGCAAAATCTCTTTAGTTATAGGCGTGCAAAACCTTTGGTGGGATCTACTGAAGTCATTTTCCTGGGTTATTTTTCTACCAAAGGTTTTTCAGCGCTACCAAAGTGTTATTTTCTGTGTTTTTTTTTTTTTTTTTTCTGTGTATAGACCGTCACTAAGGGTTGCTCCTTCCAAAGTGCTATCGATTCGTTTTCCTATTCAATAATTTATTTATTTTTTCAAGTGCCATCGTTCGCATATCAATTCATCTCGTAAACCGCACTTCATTAAATGAAAAAAACAAAAAAAAAAAAAAAAAAAAAAACAAAAACAAAAAAAAAACAAAAAAAAACAAAAAAAAAGAGTATGACTGTCAAAAAGTATGACTCCAATCCATGGGGTGAAGGTGAATATGATTTTATTTATGGTTCTCAGAAAAAAAGACGCACTCAATCAGTTCCAAACTAGGCAACTCTTGTTATGCTGGGTTTGTATTGCGCCTTGGTTTGATGATCCAAAAAATAAGAGGACACGAGACATAAGCGGATACAGTAATTTGTCTGTCTCTCTCTCCTCCAATTTTAATGCATGCATTAGAAAAAGGCGGAGATAGGGGCTCAAATCACTTGATGGCCCCCTTTGCTGTCCTTTTCTAACACATATGTTCAAAATGACCGGAGGGGAGAGAGAGAGAGAGAGAGAGAGAGAGAGAGAAAGAGAGATAGAGAGAGAGAGAGAGAGGGAGAGGGAGGGAGAGAGAGAGGGAGGGGAGAGAGGGGAGAGAGACCCATGGAACGAGATGCTAGAGCGCCGCGGGGACCGCCGCACAGTGGCGCAGCTTGCAATTTGGCAACGTTGTAGTATGTTGTAAGGTCGAATGCTAAGGTGTTCACCGAACACCCAATAATTCGATATTTTTCATGGGTTTAAATGGACGAACTGCAACGTTGTCAAATTGCACGCTACGCCACTACCGCCGCACTATGGTCTGAGATCGAAAAAAAAATTTGGGAAAAAATCAGTGAAAAAAAAAAACCCTTTTGGGAAAACATCGTTTTTTACCTTTTGAGCTTAAATTAAAACTTTTAAACAACATTTCCAGGTTTAAATTTCTTATTAAAAATATTCTCTGTGTGACTGAATTTGGTCTTTAAGGTTTATGTAATTGATAAATTGATGAGAATTTATTTTCTGATTTTTGGCCACATTTAAACGATCCAAGACCACAGTGCGCCGTTCCGACTACTTCGGGCCGCCTTGACTGGAATACGTCATGCCCTCGAGGAAGAACAAGGCGCTACAAGTCCCATCACTATTCACCAAAAATACATCTTTGGCGATAATTGAGATGTTTGAAAAGGAATAAAAACCAGAGAAAATAAAATGCCCATTACGGACGAAGCCTTCGTCGGCTGAAAAAAAAAAAGGCGAGAAAAACCAGTCTCTGTAGGTGGGAAAAAAAAAAAACCCCCCCCCCCCGAATCCTGTGTTAATCGGTAGGTCTGTAACGATCGTGAATTTGCCGGACACTGGCCATGTCCAAAAAATTCGCTATTCGCTACGTCCGTCTTTGTGCCAAAAGGTTTCCAAATAACAGAGAAAATATACCGCGATCGATTCTATTCCGTTTAAAGTATCATTTCTTCGCGCGATGCTTTGTGACTTAACTCCTCCGTGCCGTCATAATTGAGACCGTCTCCGGGGAAAAAAAAGGGTCATAAAAAGATAGGCAAGCTCATCTGAGTAAATTCTAATGAGAACTGTGAGGCTTATTTTTAGGGAATAGCGCACCGGATGTTTTTCGGACCCTTTCTCCGGAAACAGAGCCTCAATTGAGACGGTCTCCGAAAAAAAAAAACACCACGGAAACAATAGGTTTGCTCTTCCGATGAAACTCTTATGTAACCAAAGCGCTGGATTATTAGGAAGAGCACACGTGATGTTTTTTTATGATTTGAAGATCGTTTCAACTGACATGGATGGACAGGACGCCGCGCCGCGCCGCCACCGCGCACCGTGCCACAGACAAACAGCTTATTTATGAGCGCGTAATGATAGGTATTACCCTTTCCTCAACGCTCTGCCCTGGAGCGTGTTCTCTAGGGTCGCGCGCCAAGTCTAGTCCATAAAGCGCTCTTCATAAAGGTCGAAAGTTCCGTCTGTGAAACGATCCCGTCGATTGTTCTCGGACGCGTCTCCAAATAAAACTGTTTGCTGGACATAAAAGCGTGCCGAATTTATTTTTCAGTCTATATCGAGCAGCATTGCAACGAGATTCTCTCTCTGTCTTTCTCTCTCTCTTTCTATCGTCTTCTCTCTCTCTCTCTCTCTCTCTCTCTCTATCTCTCTCTCTCTCTCTCTCTCTCTCTCTCTGCTTCTCTCTCTCTCTCTCTCTCTCTCTCTCTCTCTCTCTCTCTCTCTCTCTCTCTCTCTCTCTCTCTCTCTCTCTCTCTCTCTCTCTCTCTCTCTCCAAGGGCGCCATTTCGAGGTCGGCCTGGGGGGGGGGATAAAAATATGATGACTTTTGTTTTTGCTCATGAATATAATTTTAGAGTCCTACAGCCCTGAATACCCTATATTTACGGTTCTAAATCCCTGTAATGATTTGTTTATTAAAAATGCATCACTTAATTTACCATCATTATTCATTTGGGAAACCCTGAAATTTGCAATAGAATTTAATTTACTAATGCCTTCAGGTCTTGCCAAATCATTCAGGCACATTTACTTTAAACCTGGGACAATGATACTATGTGTCACAGATCAGAACATCGAATTCTCATCCATAAAAGTATTTAATTCTCTTCCAACATCCATAAAAATATTGTTTAAAAATGCGGATTTAAATTCCTTTTTCGTAAATCTTAAAAATTTTCTCTTGGCTAAGGCCTTTTATTGTCTCCCTGAATTTTTTGAGAGCACTATATAGTTTAATCTAGTCTTGTCTATCCTTTATTTTATTCCCTGTACAACTACTTTATTCCCTGTATCATAGTTTATTATCTCTTGACCTCTACCATAGCTGCCTTAAGTGTGGCTCCTGTATTAATTTAATTAAATAAATAAATTAATTAATTTGTTGTTGTTTTTTTGAAATTTTAATTATTAGAGTAGTTGTGAATGAAAAAAGGTTTCCATTAAAATCAAAGGGAAAATGAGTCGAAAAAGGGAAACATTGAAATATTTCAAAAATGGATCATTGGACTTGGATAAAAATTAGGGGGGTCTGGGGGTCTCCCCCAGAATATCAAAGGAGACCGGTTTCCCCCAGATGAAAGCTGATGTAAGAAAGTGTTTGTAGGGTGTTTCCTAGAGTTTATTTCAATGTAAAATGTGCCCAAACAGGCAACCATGCTCTCTTCACCGAACTCAAAATTCAATTAAGTGTCATTGACAGGCGATCATCGATGAATGTAACGTATTCACATCGTTCAACAAAATCATCCGAATCCTTCGGAACTGGTATCCAACCGAGTCTCCAGCTTTTTTGTCGATCGAATGACCGACGGGCGCGTTGACCGATTGCTTGCCAGTTGCCTGCCCTCCTGGGCCTGTTTCGTCGCGTCGGTCTGTCTGCGTCTCTTTTAACGAAGACGCGTGAGAAAAAGTCGAATTAGTGCGTTTCAATGCAAATCTCGCGCCTTCCAGACAGTCGAAGCGTTGCCGAAATTCTTCTAATAACCACAATACCCAAACAGCATGATAGCCACTGAATGAGGGCTCATAAAACACAAGATACGCTCTTTCCTACAAACCTAAATTGCTAGTTATATGGAATTTTCCTCGGAGGAGCGCATCAACTGTTTTATGAGCTCTTCATCACACTATGATCTGAGATCGTCAAAAA
>VMOF01000035.1:17445255-17470255 GCA_011764245.1 Trialeurodes vaporariorum
GTGGGATCTACTGAAGTCATTTTCCTGGGTTATTTTTCTACCAAAGGTTTTTCAGCGCTACCAAAGTGTTATTTTCTGTGTTTTTTTTTTTTTTTTTTTCTGTGTATAGACCGTCACTAAGGGTTGCTCCTTCCAAAGTGCTATCGATTCGTTTTCCTATTCAATAATTTATTTATTTTTTCAAGTGCCATCGTTCGCATATCAATTCATCTCGTAAACCGCACTTCATTAAATGAAAAAAACAAAAACAAAAAAAAACAAACAAAAACAAAAAAAAAACAAAAAAAAACAAAAAAAAGAGTATGACTGTCAAAAAGTATGACTCCAATCCATGGGGTGAAGGTGAATATGATTTTATTTATGGTTCTCAGAAAAAAAGACGCACTCAATCAGTTCCAAACTAGGCAACTCTTGTTATGCTGGGTTTGTATTGCGCCTTGGTTTGATGATCCAAAAAATAAGAGGACACGAGACATAAGCGGATACAGTAATTTGTCTGTCTCTCTCTCCTCCAATTTGAATGCATGCATTAGAAAAAGGCGGAGATAGGGGCTCAAATCACTTGATGGCCCCCTTTGCTGTCCTTTTCTAACACATATGTTCAACTGACCGGAGAGAGAGAGAGAGAGAGAGAGAGAGAGAAAGAGAGATAGAGAGAGAGAGAGAGAGGGAGAGGGAGGGAGAGAGAGAGGGAGAGAGAGAGAGAGAGAGACCCATGGAACGAGATGCTAGAGCGCCGCGGTACCGCCGCACAGTGGCGCAGCTTGCAATTTGGCAACGTTGTAGTATGTTGTAAGGTCGAATGCTAAGGTGTTCACCGAACACCCAATAATTCGATATTTTTCATGGGTTTAAATGGACGAACTGCAACGTTGTCAAATTGCACGCTACGCCACTACCGCCGCACTATGGTCTGAGATCGAAAAAAATTGGCAAAAAATCAGTGAAAAAAAAAACCTTTGGAAATCATCGTTTTTGACCTTTTGAGCTTAAATTAAAACTTTTAAACAACATTTCCAGGTTTAAATTTCTTATTAAAAATATTCTCTGTGTGACTGAATTTGGTCTTTAAGGTTTATGTAATTGATAAATTGATGAGAATTTTATTTTCTGATTTTTGGCCACATTTAAACGATCCAAGACCACAGTGCGCCGTTCCGACTACTTCGGGCCGCCTTGACTGGAATACGTCATGCCCTCGAGGAAGAACAAGGCGCTACAAGTCCCATCACTATTCACCAAAAATACATCTTTGGCGATAATTGAGATGTTTGAAAAGGAATAAAAACCAGAGAAAATAAAATGCCCATTACGGACGAAGCCTTCGTCGGCTGAAAAAAAAAAAGGCGAGAAAAACCAGTCTCTGTAGGTGGGAAAAAAATAACCCCCCCCCCCGAATCCTGTGTTAATCGGTAGGTCTGTAACGATCGTGAATTTGCCGGACACTGGCCATGTCCAAAAAATTCGCTATTCGCTACGTCCGTCTTTGTGCCAAAAGGTTTCCAAATAACAGAGAAAATATACCGCGATCGATTCTATTCCGTTTAAAGTATCATTTCTTCGCGCGATGCTTTGTGACTTAACTCCTCCGTGCCGTCATAATTGAGACCGTCTCCGGGGAAAAAAAGGGTCATAAAAAGATAGGCAAGCTCATCTGAGTAAATTCTAATGAGAACTGTGAGGCTTATTTTTAGGGAATAGCGCACCGGATGTTTTACGGACCCTTTCTCCGGAAACAGAGCCTCAATTGAGACGGTCTCCGAAAAAAAAAACACCACGGAAACAATAGGTTTGCTCTTCCGATGAAACTCTTATGTAACCAAAGCGCTGGATTATTAGGAAGAGCACACGTGATGTTTTTTTATGATTTGAAGATCGTTTCAACTGACATGGATGGACAGGACGCCGCGCCGCGCCGCCACCGCGCACCGTGCCACAGACAAACAGCTTATTTATGAGCGCGTAATGATAGGTATTACCCCTTTCCTCAACGCTCTGCCCTGGAGCGTGTTCTCTAGGGTCGCGCGCCAAGTCTAGTCCATAAAGCGCTCTTCATAAAGGTCGAAAGTTCCGTCTGTGAAACGATCCCGTCGATTGTTCTCGGACGCGTCTCCAAATAAAACTGTTTGCTGGACATAAAAGCGTGCCGAATTTATTTTTCAGTCTATATCGAGCAGCATTGCAACGAGATTCTCTCTCTGTCTTTCTCTCTCTCTCTTTCTATCGTCTCTCTCTCTCTCTCTCTCTCTCTCTCTCTCTCTCTCTCTCTCTCTCTCTCTCTCTCTCTCTGTCTTCTCTCTCTCTCTCTCTCTCTCTCTCTCTCTCTCTCTCTCTCTCTCTCTCTCTCTCTCTCTCTCTCTCTCTCTCTCTCTCTCTCTCTCTCTCTCTCCAAGGGCGCCATTTCGAGGTCGGCCTGGGGGGGGGGATAAAAATATGATGACTTTTGTTTTTGCTCATGAATATAATTTTAGAGTCCTACAGCCCTGAATACCCTATATTTACGGTTCTAAATCCCTGTAATGATTTGTTTATTAAAAATGCATCACTTAATTTACCATCATTATTCATTTGGGAAACCCTGAAATTTGCAATAGAATTTAATTTACTAATGCCTTCAGGTCTTGCCAAATCATTCAGGCACATTTACTTTAAACCTGGGACAATGATACTATGTGTCACAGATCAGAACATCGAATTCTCATCCATAAAAGTATTTAATTCTCTTCCAACATCCATAAAAATATTGTTTAAAAATGCGGATTTAAATTCCTTTTTCGTAAATCTTAAAAATTTTCTCTTGGCTAAGGCCTTTTATTGTCTCCCTGAATTTTTGAGAGCACTATATAGTTTAATCTAGTCTTGTCTATCCTTTATTTTATTCCCTGTACAACTACTTTATTCCTGTATCATAGTTTATTATCTCTTGACCTCTACCATAGCTGCCTTAAGTGTGGCTCCTGTATTAATTTAATTAAATAAATAAATTAATTAATTTGTTGTTGTTTTTTTTGAAATTTTAATTATTAGAGTAGTTGTGAATGAAAAAAGGTTTCCATTAAAATCAAAGGGAAAATGAGTCGAAAAAGGGAAACATTGAAATATTTCAAAAATGGATCATTGGACTTGGATAAAAATTAGGGGGGTCTGGGGGTCTCCCCCAGAATATCAAAGGAGACCGGTTTCCCCCAGATGAAAGCTGATGTAAGAAAGTGTTTGTAGGGTGTTTCCTAGAGTTTATTTCAATGTAAAATGTGCCCAAACAGGCAACCATGCTCTCTTCACCGAACTCAAAATTCAATTAAGTGTCATTGACAGGCGATCATCGATGAATGTAACGTATTCACATCGTTCAACAAAATCATCCGAATCCTTCGGAACTGGTATCCAACCGAGTCTCCAGCTTTTTTGTCGATCGAATGACCGACGGGCGCGTTGACCGATTGCTTGCCAGTTGCCTGCCCTCCTGGGCCTGTTTCGTCGCGTCGGTCTGTCTGCGTCTCTTTTAACGAAGACGCGTGAGAAAAAGTCGAATTAGTGCGTTTCAATGCAAATCTCGCGCCTTCCAGACAGTCGAAGCGTTGCCGAAATTCTTCTAATAACCACAATACCCAAACAGCATGATAGCCACTGAATGAGGGCTCATAAAACACAAGATACGCTCTTTCCTACAAACCTAAATTGCTAGTTATATGGAATTTTCCTCGGAGGAGCGCATCAACTGTTTTATGAGCTCTTCATCACACTATGATCTGAGATCGTCAAAAAGTGGTCAAAAATCAGAAAAAAAACGGGGCTGCAAGGGTCTGAAATTTTGTGTTTTGTCTCAAGAAAATGATGGTACTTGATGAGCTGATAGTAGGGTTGCAGATGTACAAAAAAGGTGTCCCGTGGGATGCTTCGTGAAGAAAGTGTGGGAGTGGTCTCATTCTCTTCGTTTTGATGCGTAGAATCCGATTTTCGATGGTGTCAAGTCCAGAAATCGATCCGGTGACCACCAGAGCCTAAAAACCAAAATGGCGGCCGTTCGGACGACCTACCCTCAGTTATCGCACGATATATTTTCAAATATAATTTTTTCAGCAATTTCATGTAAAAATTCGTGTTCCTCGTAAAATTTACCATGGAAATGATATGCTTGCGTGACCTTACTAACCGTTTCATGGCCTCCAACGGCGGTCAAAAGCAAAATGGCGGCCATTTCACGGCAAATTTCGCACGCTTATCACCTAAAAAAGTTTCAAACTATAATTTTACGGACAATTCCACCCAACAAACGTTAATCCTAACTTCAGCTTAGCCATAATTGGTCAGAGCATCAATTAAGGGGGGAGGGTGGAACCCCTCCCCCTCCGGCCCTCCTGAATAGCCGGACATGTCCGTCCATAAGCTTGAAAATTATTGAAAAATCAGAAAGCCATGCTATACGCTGAGATGGTATTCGGGAGGTGATCCAGGCATGATTACAACCATGAAAGGAGTATTTTAGGGGTCTATTAAGGCCCCTCCCCTCCCCCCGACGATCTAAAAGAGGGTGCGAGACCCCCCTTTTCCTCCAAATTTGAAGATTTATACACGTTTCTCATTACGGTTTTCCTCAAAATGCGTCGAAACAACCAATCTGACGCTAAAATTTGACTGAGCTCTTTCTAAAGAGGATAAAATTTCCTACAAGGTGGTTTAGTCAGATATAAATTTTATTCGCCTGGCAGTCGAGAAACAGCTGATTTTCTTCTCGCGGAAATTCGCAAAATCGCAGATAAAACGCGTTTTTCTGACTTTTTTTCGAGTAATTTGACTTTCGAGGCGTCTTGAAAAGCAACGACTGTGAGTTGAACGTATAGTAGGCTCCAAGCAAGTATTCTGGGGGTCTCTATTGAGTAAAATATGGTGTTTCGGGGTGGGGGGAGGGGGGTGACCGCCGACCCGCTCTCAACACGGAACAAATAGCGTCAAAAATCTCGATAAATCGGTGAAATAATTCCCTTATTTCTCATAAACTTCCCGGCTTTGGATCAAATACCGACCACCCACCCCGGAAAGGCTTGACACTCGTGAGTGCCAAATTTTCCTCCTTTTTTCCAGGAATTACGCACAACTTTTCGATCAAGAAAGAACCAGAGCTGGATACAGCCTTTTTCTTATAATCCCACGCTCAAAGATCAAAAAAGAATCAATCCACAATGATTTTTTTTTTTAATCTATGAAACCATAATCAAAAAAACTGATTTCTCCAAGTGTCGGCTCCTATTCGAAATCCGAATCGCTACATTCAAATGCCTGCGCTATGAGAGGGATTCTCGCATTCAATGTCTTGGAAAATGGTACAGCCATTAATGCTGTGACGGATCCAGCAATCAGGCAGCAGTGTGTTCTTCTCGTTTGACTGTGTGTCTGTGTGAGAAATAATATATTAGTCACGGGGATAGCCCCTTCAATAACCGATTGTTTATATGATACATTCAAATGAGAAGAATGTGCAGTTGCCAGATTTTTGATTCGCCTATGCGGCTATGCATGCACATCTATGTGCACGGCAAACCCATAGTTTGTTTGCAGCTGCAACGCTGCTTCGCGTCGTGGCTTTCATAAGTGGTGGAAAGAAAGTATTGAGCATCCGTGGACGAATCTTTGAAATCGGTAAATAAAACTAATATACTGGATAAATAAACGTCTCCCATTGGTCCTTCTTATGTGTGAATCGACAAAGATATGTATACCTCTGTAATCAAGTACCTATCTTTCCGCTTCATTCGAGAAGCTTTTAATGTAATTTTAATAAGCTATAGGTATTGGCTGCATATAGCTTATTGACTACCGATAGCTTCTCGAATGAAGCGGAGAGATAGGTACTTGATTACAGAGGTATACATGTACTCATATACAATGGTAAAAATGGCTCATGAGAAATCATGAACACATTTGCATGGAAAATCATGAGTTTCTCATGTGAACCCATGAAGATTTCGTGATTTCCTGGTATAAGTACGAATATTTTCATAATTTCTCATGAGAACCCATGAGGAATCCAAGGAAAAATTACGGAACCCTATAGAAAACCATGGGAGCCCATGGGAAATCATGGGTTTCACATGGGTTTCGATGAAGAGCCCATGGAGAGTCATGATTTCCCATGCTCTCACATGAATTTCTCATGGGAACTCATGATTTCCCATGCAAATTTGGACTTTTCGCATGGGTCATTTTTACCAGGGTATTTGTCAATTCACACGCAAGAAGGACCAATGGGAGCCGTTTATTTATCCAGTATATTAGTTTTATTTACCGATTTCAAAGATTAGTCCACGGATGCTCAACACTTTCTTTCCACCACTTATGACAAGGTAGATTCGATGGAGAACAGGTATGGACAACACTCTGAGGTTGGCTCTGATTGGTTGTGAAAAAAGCGACTCCACCGCCATTTCTCTAACCACGCGATTCAAATTTAGATTTCACATCTTGAAAAGTAAAGTGAACAACGTAATTGACGATGTTAGTCCATTCTATAGTCACAACATTAACATTTAAAGATAAAAATTACATCTCATTGTTCAAATAAATAAAGTATTGTTTTAGATAAAATTCCCCTTCAAACCTAACCACAAACAACAATGCAAGATACACGGTGTAAATAGGAGACAAGATGGCGAAGAAGTCGCTTTTCCCCAAAAGTGGCCAAGCCCCCTAAGTCGAGTGTTGTCCATACCTGTTCTCCATATACCTTGCACTTATGAAAGCCACGACGCGAAGCAGCGTTGCAGCTGCAAACAAACTATGGGTTTGCCGTGCACATAGATGTGCATGCATAGCCGCATAGGCGAATCAAAAATCTGGCAACTGCACATTCTTCTCATTTGAATGTATCATATAAACAATCGGTTATTGAAGGGGCTATCCCCGTGACTAATATATTATTTCTCACACAGACACACAGTCAAACGAGAAGAACACACTGCTGCCTGATTGCTGGATCCGTCACAGCATTAATGGCTGTACCATTTTCCAAGACAATGAATGCGAGAATCCCTCTCATAGCGCAGGCATTTGAATGTAGCGATTCGGATTTCGAATAGGAGCCGACACTTGGAGAAATCAGTTTTTTTGATTATGGTTTCATAGATTAAAAAAAAAAAATCATTGTGGATTGATTCTTTTTTGATCTTTGAGCGTGGGATTATAAGAAAAAGGCTGTATCCAGCTCTGGTTCTTTCTTGATCGAAAAGTTGTGCGTAATTCCTGGAAAAAAGGAGGAAAATTTGGCACTCACGAGTGTCAAGCCTTTCCGGGGTGGGTGGTCGGTATTTGATCCAAAGCCGGGAAGTTTATGAGAAATAAGGGAATTATTTCACCGATTTATCGAGATTTTTGACGCTATTTGTTCCGTGTTGAGAGCGGGTCGGCGGTCACCCCCCTCCCCCCACCCCGAAACACCATTTTACTCAATAGAGACCCCCAGAATACTTGCTTGGAGCCTACTTTACGTTCAACTCACAGTCGTTGCTTTTCAAGACGCCTCGAAAGTCAAATTACTCGAAAAAAAGTCAGAAAAACGCGTTTTATCTGCGATTTTGCGAATTTCCGCGAGAAGAAAATCAGCTGTTTCTCGACTGCCAGGCGAATAAAATTTATATCCGACTAAACCACCTTGTAGGAAATTTTATCCTCTTTAGAAAGAGCTCAGTCAAATTTTAGCGTCAGATTGGTTGTTTCGACGCATTTTGAGGAAAACCGTAATGAGAAACGTGTATAAATCTTCAAATTTGGAGGAAAAGGGGGGTCTCGCACCCTCTTTTAGATCGTCGGGGGGAGGGGAGGGGCCTTAATAGACCCCTAAAATACTCCTTTCATGGTTGTAATCATGCCTGGATCACCTCCCGAATACCATCTCAGCGTATAGCATGGCTTTCTGATTTTTCAATAATTTTCAAGCTTATGGACGGACATGTCCGGCTATTCAGGAGGGCCGGAGGGGGAGGGGTTCCACCCTCCCCCCTTAATTGATGCTCTGACCAATTATGGCTAAGCTGAAGTTAGGATTAACGTTTGTTGGGTGGAATTGTCCGTAAAATTATAGTTTGAAACTTTTTTAGGTGATAAGCGTGCGAAATTTGCCGTGAAATGGCCGCCATTTTGCTTTTGACCGCCGTTGGAGGCCATGAAACGGTTAGTAAGGTCACGCAAGCATATCATTTCCATGGTAAATTTTACGAGGAACACGAATTTTTACATGAAATTGCTGAAAAAATTATATTTGAAAATATATCGTGCGATAACTGAGGGTAGGTCGTCCGAACGGCCGCCATTTTGGTTTTTAGGCTCTGGTGGTCACCGGATCGATTTCTGGACTTGACACCATCGAAAATCGGATTCTACGCATCAAAACGAAGAGAATGAGACCACTCCCACACTTTCTTCACGAAGCATCCCACGGATGCACATTTGCCACTATACTATGAGGACAGTGGTGCCTTTGGTTTTTTCCTTAGTGTCTTGGTTTTGGAGATACACTCTCGTGTAAAGTTGTAAGAAATCGTGTGAGTAGTGACGTCATTACGCGTAATGGGGCTCTTGCAAACTTTTGCTGCAAGGGATTGGTGAGTTAATTCTTCTTACATGAAAACCTGTAAAAATGACGACATAGACACTTAAAAATCACGAAATTCACTCTCAGAATCGGGCTTCACGGCGGAAAGACGCAGGTATCATGGGAGGTTCCTATCTAAATTGAGACATATCTGTGTGTTTCCAAAAAGAAAATTAGACAGGAATCTCCCATGATACCTGCGACCTGCGTTGAACCGTCATTACGAACTTGGCGTTTTAGCCGTTATGTAAGTTCATTACTAAGCTTTAGACTTTCTTAGTGAAATTTCCGTGATTTTCGCTTGTTTTTACATCAAATTGGACTATTCAGTAGCCCGCACTGCAAATGCTTGCTAGAGCCCCATTTCTTATTTTAAAAAAATGAATTTTCGGCAAAAATCTCATCTTCGAAACAACGTGTCTTAAGTAGAAACCAAAGGCATCTATATTTTCAACTCATGAAGTACTTTCATTTTCTTTTTAAAAACACAACATTTTAGACCCTTGTAACAGCCCCATTTCTCATTAATTTATCAGTTATAAACTTACAAGACCAATTTTAATCACAGAGAATAACACTTTTAACAAGTTATTTAAACCTAGAATTGTCACAGGGAAGTTTTAAATCAAGCTTAAAAAGGTCTAAAACGCGATGATTGTTGACGACTATTTGTTACTGGTTTGCGGCCACTTATTCTTCGATCTCAGAGTTCTCAGACGACAGTGCGCCCATGGTATTTATAGAATATTGGATTTGGCGACACTGCGATGTCACGATGCCACCCAAGGGGGACGGCTGCCTCATGATTTGAATACCTGCGCACTTTAAAAACAAATGTTGCAGTTAGAACTGAATTATGAATGGTTGCACGGTCTGCTTAAAACGGTCGTTCATTTCGACAGCTTCTCTGATGAGTCTGATGACTCTGATGAGTTTGATGAGGGCTTCATTTGGCTTTTTTTTATTTTTTTTTGACGGATAATGAAGTCAAAACCACTGATGATGGCGTTTTAATGTATGGACTTTGTTTCTAACCTTCCAGTGAATTTTTCAATTTTTGCGAACCTTCGCTCTCTTCAAATTTCCCTGTTTCTCTACCTCGTGACTGAAAACAAAAGGTGGTCCGTAATTGCAAGGTCTATAAAACACCTGGTTTGCTCTATCATAAAAATTCTCATTTAAAGCCAACGCTGATCTCTGCTCAAGAGCACACCCAGGGTTTTGAAGGTTCTTCTTTCAGGGAGCACCTGAAATTAGAAAATCAATTTGGAAACTGTGCACTGGTGCTGGCGTGGCTCCTAAGGTCTGTATTTATGGTGATTCAAATGCAAAGTATGCCTTAAATTAGCGTGCGATTGGTAGGTTTATAACGATATGGGTTTATTTTAGTTTCTATTAAGAAAACAAACCATTAAACGGCCATTGATGTAGAGTCGCAAAATTAAACCCATGGAGATCTCGGCGACATATGTTATCGCACTATACAGAGTTAGGTTGTCAGCCTCCGTGGTCTGGTGGTCAGCGCAACTGGTCACTAACCTAGAGGTCCCGGGTACGAATTCCGGCTGAGGCGACAAGATTTGATGGACTCGAATCTTGTCGCCTCGGAAGGACATGGATGTAACTCAGTCTCCTTTGATTCACTACATTTCCGTCTATAGTTGGCTGTAGGCTCCTCAATTGGAGTATAGGCCATTAAACAAGCAAAAAAAAAAAAAAAAAAAAAAAAAAAAAGTTATAGGTTATGAAAGGAAAGAGGAAAACAAAAGAGTGGAAAAAGAAAATCAACTATTTCTATCTTCCCCGCCCAGTAGCGCGCCGAAAGTTTCTTCATCTCTCTCTTTTCTCCATTAAAAAACGTATGTCAGACAAGGATGAACAAGGGGATAAAACCCCGTCTTTCTATCTTTTTCCTATTTATACATTCAAATGGGACACTTTGTATCACATTTTGCAACAGTTGTTTTCAATACAGATTGATGTCTCGATGTTCGGAAACAATCTTTTTTGCAGTCTATTTCCATAAAAGCTTGAACCTAGTTTGGAAAATTGTCGAACCGGCTCAGATCCGGTTCAGCCAGTTTAGTTCGGTTTGCGGTTCAAGGCATGTTAGTTCTGCTAAACAGTTTGCGGTTCCATTCGAGGCTTAGATATTCGGCGGTTCGGGGCCGTTTTCGGTTCACGGTTCTATGTTCGGTTCGAAACTCTCATTTGAAGCTGTTTTTCAGTAGTTAGTTGCGGGTGGCATAGCAGTGGTTACTGGTGAGGTGACTAATAATAATCGGTGGGATCAGAAGTCAACAATCGGACGAGTCAAGTTGCACACTGCAGAGAGTATCGGTAGTCTCAAGAATTTTCCGAAGTGTGGTAAATCGATTCTCCTTCGACCACGACCGTAAGTGGCTCATTACTCCTCGCTCCGGTGACACCACCTGTTTGGTCGAAGAGGGATGGGGAGAGAGAGAGAGAGAGAGAGAGAGAGAGAGAGAGAGAGAGAGAGAGAGAGAGAGAGAAACCGCACCTGGCCCGCCCCTTCTAAATCAAAACGAAGCGATGGCACGAGCTGCTCTTCCCGAGGTTCCATCTTCCATCACTTGCATCCGAGAATACAGTCACCGACGCTGCAGACTTAGAAGTGTAACCATCATCAACCAATGAGCGGTGGCCGATCTAACTCAAAGGATAAGTTTTTTCCGGTATAAACGCACACATCCACACAGACCTCAGACGTCGACAGACGATCAAATTGGATCCTCCAAGTAGCTCCCAAGTGAACATTTGATGATATGTGCACATCATCTGCCGATATGGAGCAACTCATTTTTGTTTTTTTTTTTGTTTTTTTTTTTGTTGCAAATGAGGCAATTGCAAGGGTCTGAAATCGTGTGTGTTTTATAAAGAAATTTATGGTACTTGATGAGCTGGGAACTGTAATGCCTTTGGTTTTTTTCCCAATTGTCCCGGTTTTGGAGTTATTGCATCAATAATTGCAGTATTTATAAGTAATTAGCAATATAAAGTGTGTGATTAGTTCATAGATGCCCTTCCCTCCTTTGGTACCATACATTGGTCAAATATCTTGGGCTCAAAACTCACAAGGGTTGAGAAGTGAATTTTTGAGATCTACGAGAGCATGTAATTTAATGTGCTGGTTGCCTAATCAAACTCAGTTGAGGTCAGCAAGTGGGAGAGCGAGAAAAAGAGAAAAAGAAAGCGAGAGAGAGAGAGAGAGAGAGAGAGAGAGAGAGAGAGAGAGAAAGAGAGAGAGAGAGAAAGAGAGAGAGAGAGAGAGAGAGAGAGAGAGAGAGAGAGAGAGAGAGAGAAAGAGAGAGTGAGAGAGATTGATGGTGGGAAAGGGGGCAATACTTTTTACGCCTTAATGACACAGTGTGTCCGGCTGTTATGAACGTAAAACCAGGTTTTCTCATCATAAGATACCTCTTTCTCACCCCTCTCCAGTGGCGTACGCAGGGGAGGGGGGGGCTAAGGGGGCTAAAACCCTCCCAGACATCCGATTTTTGGGGGTGGAGGGGAAGGGGGAACAATTTTCAGTCAAACGCTCATCAGTGTGAGCCCCTCCCAAGAAAAATCCTGTGTACGCCACTGCCCCTCTCGCAACTTCTCCCACGTGTTTTGACTTGCTGATTTCATATTTGGCCTTAGTTTTTAACTCAAAACTCATACTTTTTCCAGAATTTCACATTTTTTACTAAAAAGAAGTAATCTCGAAGTTTCGTAAAATCTAGGCCACTTTAATGAAAAGTGATTGCAATTTTGAAATCAGCATCTCAAAATACATAAGATAGCAAGAAATTGTAGGTGTATGATTATTATTCTAAAATTCTAAAAATTAGTAAAATTAACACTGATGGATAGTGAATGTCGCCGTCATATTATGTCGTTTTTGACGTTTACTTCAATAGAAGCATGACATGAGTATCGCGATAAATTGAGCTGAGTTAAGTTGAGTTGAGGTGAGACGAGTTGAGTTGAGTTGAGTCGAGTCAGAGGTCGTTCCTCATTAATTTGTCAACGAGCAATTCCTGCCCTGATACCTCCTTCTCCGAGCTGAAGTCTCGTCAGCAGGGCAGTCTCAGAGCCGTCGAGCCCTGAGCCGCGTCGCGCAAAGCAACAACTCAACTCGCGTGAGTCGTGACGCGCTCGACCGGCTCGACCTCTCTCATCTCATACCGATCCATCCCCGGATCCCGTGTCTTTGATCTGCACTGATTCGTTCTGGCTCCCGAACTCGAAGCATATCGCATCATGAACTTGGATTCGCTTGATTCGCTACTTGCGTTTGGGATGCCAAATTTACCAAAACCGCAAAAAGGAATTTGCCGCCGTCTATACTCAAAGATTATATTACGGACCTGTGATTCATTCTGCAGTGGCGCACAATGGAGCGAGTCAACAGCCAATAGGAGGGGTAGAACATGGAATAAATAACTAAAATTGCTAATTTGAATGCATTTAAAGTCATAAAACAAACTGTAATGGGTGTTTATTGAAGTAAATCTTACGATAAAACCAATTGAAACACTTACAAACTGCTCCGTTTCACATTCACAAAGATGCACGCCGCAGTGGCGAGGCGTGCGATTTGGCAACGTTTCTTTTTCCCATTTAAACACATTAGAAAGATCGAAATGCCTGGTCATTGCCGATGACTGAAGCGTTCGACTTTTTTTGTGAATTTAAATGGAGAAAATACATTGTTGCCAAATTTCACTCCTCGCCCACTGATGTGTACGCATTTAAAATTTCCACGACACACTCTTCCGTAGACTCGCTCCAATGTGTGGAATAAGAACAGGGCCCGCAACTAGAGTCCCAATTAGTGGCGTAACGAGCACTGGACAACGTTATATTGTGACCATTTAAACCCATGTAAAAGGTCGAATGCAGAGGTATTTGACTGAACATCTCAATTAATTGATAATTTTAATGAGTTGAAATGGACGAACTACAACGTTGCCAAATTGCACGCTACGCCACTGGTCCCTTTATGTAGAGAGTTGAGAAAATAGGGTAGTCAAAGTAGAAAGGCTCTACTTTGAGCGCCGCTATTGGCACGTATGTCGGTTGCGTGGGGGTAGGGCATGAATGTAAACAAAAACCTTCGATTTCAAGTAAACATCGTTTTGTGAAAGAATTTTGATTAAGAGCACGCTATAGCGGCCCATAACTTCCCCTCTCCCCCAGATGTGTAATCTTTGCAAAGGCTGAATATATGACATGAAGCCACGCGGTTTTCTTGTTATCTCGAAACCGTCTGAAGCTGGGTAAACAGTGCAATACCATAAAACAAAGGTCCTACCGCGCGCTCGCTCCACGTCGCACACAAAATCGAAATGTGTACTTTTTCGGAACAAAAGAAGCTAGATAACTTTTGGATCAGACACGGTTTAATTTTGATATTTTCTTAAAAAAATACCTCGTAATTTGGCTCATTTTAAGCTTTAAAATTGAGAAATTAATTTATTTCATAATAATTCTGTACTGTATTGTTCGTAATATGGATTTCTGTTTATGAAATGCGCATTTTCGAATAAGCGTGCAGTCTGGTATATAGAACAGCATTTTTCCATTCGAACCCATGAAAAAGTCGAATTCTAAGGTGCTTGAAGCATACTCGATAGTTCGGCATATTAAATGTGTTTAAAAGGATGAACTGTAGCTTTGCTTGATTGGTCCCTCCCTGGTAACAGTGTTTCATGAATTTACATGATCAAAATTCCGTGGGAACTTATTATTTTCCCATAAAATTTTTGGAATTATTTTTGTCTAAAATTTCATGGAATTCTATAAAACTTCCCAGGTAGAGGTAGTTTCAGAAGTGTAGGCGGACCTAGACCGATAATCTTTGGAATTTGTCAACATTATTTCTGATATTACTCGACAAAAGTTAATGAAAATGAAATTGAGCGTTTACTTTACAATGAGAAACACTTTTAAAGCCAAGTAATGAAGTCATGCGCAAGTTCGGTTTTGATTTGAAGGAATTAAAGTTGAAAATTCGCAAAAGATTATGGTTTAGGTGTGCCTACACTTCTGAAACGAGCTCTACTTTCATGAGAATATAATATTTACGACAGAATTATCGTCATGGAAATTCGTGGAACACTTTTACCAGAGGTGCAATCAACAATGTCCATTGAAACAGTCAGGTCAGTCTAATAGCATTGTATTCTTCAGTCTAATAGCATTGTATTCTTCAGTCTAATAGCATTGTAATCTTCAGTCTAATAGCATTGTATTTTTATAGTGCTACCAAATTGGGATACCATGTTATTCAAATATAAGGGGTTAATTTCCCGATTTGACCCAGGTCCCATTTTGCTTGTAAAGGAATGGGACAAAATATCATAGCAATGTTGGATGGACTAACCTGTTCAAATGGACCTTGAGACTGATGTTGTACAGAAAATTTCATTCTTCGAACCATTGTCTGCAGTGGCCATGTCATACGTCGCAACTGACAATACTCAGATGTTTCTTTTCTTTCAATCTCAAGAGAAAAACAATGAGAAAAACCGAGGGATTTATTTGTCGAATGCCATGTTGTCAGACTTACCACTCAACTATCGAAAGTTCTGCTTCGAGTCTGTAAAAAAACCAGTATTTTAAAGGCTCTATACTTCTCTGCGTGGAGACATCGAGCAGGGTTTGTTTGCACGGAAATGAAATCGGGAGCCCATTAATGGGGAGGATCGGTCAAATATTGATTCTGCTGGCAGTCGGATCGAGGTAAGGCCTCCTGTACAACCACTGATTGTCAACACAGGACATGACATCCGAAAGATTTGGGTCAGAAGTCCTGGAGATATCGAAGGCCGGGTTGAGGGAAGAAGGAGAAGAAAAAAAGGTGTGCAGGAAGTATACTGAAGGTACGGAGGATGACAATTCCTCGGCGCCACTGATCAAATATTCCCGGGTAACCGATTTCCCATGCTCCCCCATTCCCTCTTCGAAACTCAAGTATACAAGTCGGGATCGTTTGATATCACAACTGGTAACTTTGTCACCAATGTTTTGTGTTAGATGACTCTTTTGCTTTCAAACGCTATACGGGTCTGTCGTCTTGGGCGAAGCCAGCAGTTTGGCAACGGTGGATTCTTCCCATTTGAATGTATGAGAAACAATCGATTCTTGAGGGGCCATGGCCCAGTTTCTAATCGATTGTTTCTCATACATTCAAATGGAAATGATCCACAGTTGCCAAATTGCTGGGATGCTGGCTCCGACCATGTCTTTCGCGTACTTGCCACAGCAATATGGAACATTGATCATTAACTAAAATTTTGTAAAAATAACCCGCACTAAACTTAAGTGTACACTATTTTCATCGAAATTCAACTACAAGGACGAGGCAGCACATTTATGACAAACTAACGGGCTGTAGCGATATTTGATCAAGCATTCGTCGAACACCCTATTTAATCCTTGTAGTTTGAAGAAAAAATACATAATTTTCGCGCTTTGTGTGGCCAAAATTTCATATGTGAGATCGGCCTCAATAGAATATTGATTAAACTATTTGATTAGGTCTTTTTCAAGCCCCTACTGTCAAGAAAGAATGTTAAATTCGTGCGCCCCCCCCCCCCCATCTTCAAATCTTCAAAATAATTAACCGAGAGGCTAGAGCTGTAGGATATGTATATAGGCCAAAGCGGAAGTGCCTTATTTTTGGTACGAACCGAGTTCGGATGAAAGAATTGATTAAACCGCTGAATCTAATTGTTAATTTAAAAAAAGAGGAGACCTAGCTTAGATTTGTCGAAGACTGCATTTTCCCAGAACAGTGTGCCAGTTTCAGACGCTAATAGGCTTTAATAGGGCTCATTAGTGCATGACAATTTTTTCAATCGAAACCTCAGATTCGAATTCGGAATTCGAAATCTCAAATTCTTGATTGAGGAAATCAGTTTAGACGAGGTGGAGTGACTGACGGACCGGTTAATTAGGAATATCCGTAGCTTCGTTTTCAGAGCTTATGGGAACGGTAGCGGAGTACAGAAAGTTTGAGAAGTCACTAGGGAGAACCCTCATTTGGATAATGAAGCAATTTAAGCAGGAGAAATAGAACTCTGAATAATTAAGTGAATTGCGTGAAGATCTTCTTCTATGAATATAACTTGTCATATGAAAGAAGGAACTTTTCTATGGGAGCGGAGCAAAAAATAAAATTGAATTTCAAAAGCAAAATTCAAGTAAAAACTTGGAGGCAAAACAACGAGATGGAGAAAAATCTCGAGATTTGTTGAGAAAATTAGTCAAAAAGCGGCATAAAATCAGAACGTAGATTTTTCATCAATCAATCATTTACAATTTCTTAAGGCAAATTTCAAGCACCGAAAACACTTCAAGCATAATAAGTTATTTAAACCTATAGAAATGTCACTGGGTATTTTAAAAGTAAGTTTAGTGGGTCGAAAATTATGATTTTCGATGACTCCAATTCACTGATTTTTGCCACTTTTTTTCGATCTCTTCCCACAGTGCCAAAGTTGCCGATTTGCATAGATTTAATCGTATTTTGAAATTCACCGAAGATTCCACTGGTTGAGAAAATATTACAGAATTTAGTTCAATGTATGACAGAAAAGCACGAAAATACTAGCGTGTCTTTTATATTTTCTCAACCGATATAGAGTCGTCGATAACTTTGAAAACTAGCGGATATTTTAATTAATTAACGGCGTTTCCACCGACTGAGAAAAGATTGCAGATCAGAGTATTTTCGTGCATTACAGTCACACTTTGAACAATTATTTGTAATCTTTTCTCAACCGGTGGAATCTTCGGTGAATTTCTAAATCTACGCAAATCGGCAGCTCTGGCGCTCACAGTGCAGCGCTAGCGAGGGAACGCTAGTGAGTGAGGTAAAATATGGGGTGCTGCATGAACCACACCATTCTCCAAAAACGTAGATCAATATTATAAACATTCGAACTGAAAAGAAAGGTCTTAAATTCTACAAATATTACCATATAAGCACAACGATATATGAACCAAGAAGGAGAGCAGTACTTTTACCAGAAAATGCTGGTGTTACAATCAAAAATAAGGTCACAGTACCAGAATTTCCCAGGTAGATTTTAGAACTATGGTACACAAACTTTAGAAATTCTGATAAAAGTATACGATTCCTTACTTCGATTCACATAATGTTGTGCTTCTGGTATTTTTGCAATTACTCTTTTTCAGAGGGTAAACAAACATCGTTTTGTGCTGACGTAGTTATTAAAACAGTCTTTGTAAATTTTTTAAATTTCCCTCTAAATTTGGCAACACTGGGGCACATACACGCACAAGACTGCAGCTCCTACCTCTGTCTACGCTTGCGCGGTGTCTTCAGTCGAGAGAATCCTCGCCCGTGGTCCACGCGGTTTTTCGGTACAGTATAGGTGAGTTTCATGACATATGGCGGGCATAAGACGGTAGTGGTGGCAGTGGTTGTGGTAGAGGGTGGTGCGTTGTTGTTGCCGATGAGACCGAAGAGCTAGACGCGGTGCGCGGCCCGCGAGGAACATATGGTCTACCTCTCTATACCTATTTATCGCGTCGGTGAAAGAAAACTATAAGCGAGTGCGAGTAAAATGCAGAGCTGCCGTTTTGAGAATAAATAATGACATTTTTCAATTCACCGATGATGATTCCACCGGTTGAGAAAAGATTACACAGTTCACTTCAGTGTATGACTGTTATGAATGAAAATACTCGCATCTGTAATCTTTTCTCAACCGCTATGGAGTAGTCGATGGCTTGAAAAAAAAAACTCGCGGATATTTTAATAATTAAACGACGATCGATTGCACCGATTGAGAAAAGATTACAGCTATCAGAGTATTTCTGTGCAGTATACAGCCAAACACTGAAGTGAATTTTGTGTGTAATCTTTTCTCAACCGGTGGAATCATCGGTGAATTGAAAAGTGTCATTAATTATACGCCAAACGGCAGCTCTGGTAAAATGAGTGAGCGCGTAAATCTAGCGCAACACTGCGGAGATAACGAGGCATACGCGGATACAGGAATTTGTCTCTCTACTCTCTCACTTCTCATTTTAACGCGTGCGTTAGAAAAGGACGGACATAGGGACTAAAGTCACGTGATGGCCCCTCTGCTATCCTTTTCTAACGTATAGTGTTCGAATGGAGGGAAAGACGAATTCCTGTAACCGACCATGTATATCAAAGCATCTACTTCTACAAAGTACCGAAAATACTTTAAAAGTGCGCCGTGACTGTAGGAATGAACGGCTTCTTCATCCCTTGTAAGCCTAAGAGGAGGGTGGAGGGGTGAAGGAGTGTAAGGGTGTCTAAATCAACGTTTTGCATAAAACTCCGTTTGTTGTTGTTGTTGTTTTTTTTTTATTGTTAAATTTGGACATAACATTTAAGGTAAAGTTTGGTAAAAACTAGATAGCTTAGGTACGGTTTTCATTGACAACCAAAGCATACAGTACCTAGTCTCCTCAGACCCCAGACCTCAGACCTCAGGATAGCAAGAAAATTTGGTAAAGAATTGTAATTTTGCACAGCCGTTTAAGCAGTGGCGTCGCATTCCATCTGGCAACAATGCAACTGCTCCATTTAAACTCATTAAATATATCGAATTTTCCTTGTGCACTGTGCACCCCCTGAATTCGACCTTTTACATGAGTTTAAATGGATAGAATACATTGTTGCCAAATTTCACGCGACGCCACTGCGTTTAAGAAAAATACCCTCGAATAGAATTTATCAATGAAACGCACAGAAAAATATGTATAAGAAACTTAAGCGCGCGGATAGAAAAAAACCCGCTCTCGCCAAGTTTCATTGATGTTTCGTTTCTCCGTTTGGTTTTTCATGAAACACAGATTTTATCGATTTATCAATCTATCTATCAATCAACCAATCCATCATTCTATCGATCTATCGATCAACGTGTGGTTTGGTACCGACGGACCATGTATCTGAAAAATGCAATATTTCGGTAAACCAGTGTAAGCATCGATCAATTTGAACATGACTTTAGACATGCACGAAAAGGGCGCAGCTACTTTGCGAAGCGTAAATAAAACAAGTGTAATCTCACAACGTTGACGTTCATCCATTATAATGCATGAAAATGATCGAACTATATCAACTACACGAGAAGCACCCTGAAATTCGACTTTTTTCATTGATTAGGTTAGAATATTCATCCATGAAGTTTCATTATTATTTAACCATATGTAGCTTGGAGGTGTAAATGCACACACTTTCTGTGGCGTCTGTCTGTCCGTCTGTCGGTTTGTAGCCATAAAACGTGAAACCCAGCATAACTTTTTAACTTTTGATCCATATGCATTCAAATTTTGCAGAAATGTTGCTTTTAACATTCCCTAGAGGGACTTTTTTGTTTTTTTTGACATATTTTAATTTTTAGGTTAGATATGGATGAAAAATGGTTTCCATTAAAATCAATTGGAAAATGGGTAAAAAAAAGCAAAAATTTAAATATTCTGAATTGAATCATTAGATCTGGATAAAAATATCAAAGGAGGTTCTGGAGGTCTCCCCCAGAATATTAAAGGGGGGTATGGGGGCCTTTCCTAGATTAATTTTGATAAACGAATGCTTTTGAGATGGGCAAACTCATCAGCTGAGGTAAAACAGCCAATTAAAATAAGAAAAGAAAATATCATAGCGAATAGCTGTCCTCGCTCATGCTTTCTGTTGCACTGCCTGAGTTGAACTCTCTCCCCCTTTAGTTTTTTACTATTACTTTCATATTTTTTAATATGATTTTTTATTTTCTTTTTTTTTAATTGGCTGTTTTTACCTCAGCTGATGAGTTTGCCCAACTCAAAAGCATTCGTTTATACCATGTGTAGCCAATGTATTTTGTTTTCCTTATTTTTGATGTGAGAATAAGCTCGTATGGTATTCTCTACAGTTTATTTTTTATTAATCGCGGGCTTTTATCACAGACGATTGATGTTGCTGCGGGCTGACGTTACAGCTAGGGGTGCTGAGAAAGAGAGAGAAAAAAAAAACAAGGAACAAAGATCCGATAACGACTTTGACGATGGCTCTTTGACGATTGCTCCCACCCAGGGATTCACAGTTCAATCTAACTTCAAATAGTTACAGGACCTTGGAGCTCACAGACCTCACGGCAGGGGCACCCAAGCCGATCGTTTGACAGCAGTCAAGGGGTTGATTCGAGACTTTTGGGGGGGGTTGTTTCCCCGAGCTGGATGGATGGCGGTGGTGGACACGTTTAGGTATCGTATATCGAGGCATGCGCCCGCTTCTATACTCTATGCTGCTCGATATGCAGGGCCAGGGGTGCCCCCGGTGAGAATCAAATTTTCGTTTAACTGATGATTGATGGAATTGGCCGGTCCCGTATATGCGTGCACACTGCACAGCGTTTGGACTCAAACTGTGATGGCTAAAATCTGAGGGTCAGAAAATGTTTACCTCTGTCGCCAGACTTCGAGGAAGAAAGAAAAGCAAACATATACCCTTTATACCAGTTATATTGTAGACTCTTTCGGTCATTTCGACAAAAACACTTATGTACAATATACTATAACTTTCAAAAGAAAGTAACCTGATCGAAATTATTATTGTTAAATTTTTCCGTTGCTGTTTAATAGAATTTACGATTTTCAAGACGTACTTCAAAATGGGCATTTTGCTTAGTACTTGAACACTTGAAAGTCACAAAATTGCTCAAAGCTATTACCGATATTTGAAGGAGTAAACATTCGACCAGGGCACTTTCTTTTGAAAGTCATAATACAGACATTTCAATGGATCAATAAAGTGCTGGACGATTTTCTTTATATTGGACAAACACGTTTTTGGACGAATAAATTTAGAAGTATAGTATCATATGAGCGCTTACAGAACGCAAAATCAGTGCCTACATTTTCCAGAACACAATTCAAAACATGAATAGAGAGAATAACGCTCTGTGATAATAAGATTTTCAATTTGTTTTTGTTTTTGTTTTTTTTTATAAAAAGTTCTAGTCAATATTACATTGAGATTCGCACGTTGACAGGAATCAATCATCACCCATTGCCATTTAAACTTAGATCTTGCTCTGCTGAGCATGAGCGGGTTCAGCAATTTGGCAACCACAAATTCATCCCATTTGAAAGCATAAAAAATAATCGATTCTTGAGGAGGCCATGTCCCTTTTACTAATCGAATGGGAATAATATATAGCTGCCAGATTGCTGGATCCGCCTTTGTTGCAGTTGGTAAACGTTTAGCTAGCGTGCCTGTAAAATTCATCACGAATTTTTTAATAATATGGTATCTGACGATTACGATGCCTATGTATTTATTGTACCGTTCTTGCGCCATTCCCTCGCCATTTTCGTGCCGATCTAGCATCATTCTCGCACCTTTTATACTCTTTTTTTTCTTCTTCTTCTTTTGTCTACACGGCAACTAAGCTTTTTCACATATTGTCAGGGCCTCAACCTGAATCGATACGCTATTTTCACCGACACCCAACTTCCACGGGTCCTCGAAGAAAAAAATAAAAAAAAATCTTATCAATCTCTCTTAATCTCATCGCAGATTAGTTGACTATACTTGCTGCCGTCTATAATAAACTCTTAGCTCGACGTGTCATGTACTTACGTAAGAAGATTGCGCGCGCAGCGCAATGAATGAAAAGTGACACTGGTATTGGGTCATTGGGTCCCTCTTTCAGGATCGGGGAGTCCCATGACTGGTGTTCGTTGGAGTATCAAGTTCCAGCGATCATCACTTTCATCTGCCGTCGATCTCATCTCGTGTTCGCGATGATAATTTCGTTCAGGAAGGCTGTTGCAAACTTTTGCTGCAGTCGTTTCGAGAATGGATCAAACGCTAGCTATTGAGCTGCCGATCTGTGTATTTTCAATCATACTATTGAATTCGCCAATGATCATTCAACCGATTGACCCGAATATTACACGATTCAGGTGTATGTCTTTCATGTACGAAAGTACTTGCATCTGTAATCTTTCTTCAATCTGTGCAATAATGGAGCTCTTGCAAACTTTTGCTGAGAGCAGATAAATTTTCCAATCTGATGTAAAAACCAGCGAAAATCAGAAAAAAACCACACTAAAAAAGTCTAAAGTTCAGTAATAAACTCACAAAACTGCTGTAACGCTAAGATCGTAAGGACGGTTCAACGCAGGTATCGTGGGAGATTCCTGGCTAATTTGGCGCTTTCTCTATGGAAACACAGAGATATGTCTTAATTTAGTTTTGGAATCTCCCATGATACCTGTGTCTCTCCGCCATTAAGCTCGATTCTGAGAGTGAATTTCGTGATTTTTTAGCGTACTCATCGTCATTTTTACAGGTTTTTATGCAAGCATCAACTCTTCAACGCTATGCATTATTTAGAGCAAAAGTTTGCAAGATCCTTATTGTTAACTGTGGTTGAATTCTCAATGTAATAAAAAAATATTTAAAGGCAGTGACAGTGACTCCCCCGATGAATAAAAGATTATAGATTAGAGAATTTTCGTGCATACCATAGTCACACCTTGACGTAAAACGTATACTTTTTTTTTTTTTTTTGAAAAGCTGTTTTCAAAAAGCAGCATAGTATTTTTTACTGCGGCAGTCCAGTCCAGATGTTAAAAAAACTTCAAGTTTTAATCCAAAAGAAAAACCCCAACAAATCAGACCTAAATTTTAAAATAACAAGAGACCTTCTTTAACGAGGTTAAAACAAGCCCTAATCTTTCAAAATAGTCCACTATGAAGTAATTTGACTGATCAGACTCAGAGTTGATTCAGTTTTTGTGAATATCTATTTTTGTCTAATAATCCTTTTGTCAAGGGCAGTGGCGTACGCAGGGGGGCTAAGGGGGCTAAAGCCCCCCCAGACCTCCAATTTTTGGGGGTGGAGGGGAAGGGGGGGAGCAATTTTCAGTCAAACGCTCATCAGTGCGAGCCCCTCCCAAGAAAAATCTTGCGTACGCCACTGGTCAAGGGTCAGGTATATGTATTATGAATGCAGCTAGCCTTACCATTTTTTGTTGTTGTTGGGAACTATATTAAAAGTAGGCTGAACTTTTATGCAAACTTCAGACTTAAAAATGCTTCAGACAAACTAACAAATAAACAAATAAACAAACAAAAAACAAATTAACACAAATATAAACAAAGAACAACAAAAGCAAATATATGCGAATTATAAACTAATAAACAAATACAAATAAATTTCAAACAGATTATATATAGGTACAACAGTAACAAACAATAAACAAATAAACAGTAAACTATACAAACAAATTATAAAGAAATACTATAAACAAATTATAAACAAATTATAAACAAATTATAAAATAAACAAAAATTCGAACGTAATAAAACAAAAAATATAAAAGTTATAAATAAATTTCAAAGGGGGTAGCCTCTTAAATGAAAACTTAACGAACGAATTACATTTCTGGAGTGATTGGCTTGATCAGTATAGAGTCCCTTGATGGAAATATTGTATAGGGAGTACCGACACGAGCTCAACGAGTTGTGATTGGTCGTTGGTTTTAGGCTCTCACGGAGTCGAGCAGGAGTCGACGACATCGAAGGCTCCACACAAAAGGAGTCGATTCGTAGAGGAACGTATGGGAACGGACCGGAATGCCGGCAAGTCCGCCAGTCCACCACTGGTCCACTGTTGAACTTAACCTTCGAATTCGTTCAGGCAGTCGACTAAATCGACTCCTGTCAAAATGCATAAAGCGTCGTGTCGGTACTCCCTATACAATATTTCCATCAAGGGACTCTAGATCAGTACTACCGCGAAAAGTATGGGAAATGAGCTAAAATATGAATGATCCACGATGGCTGGCGCAGTGCGGGAGTTAACTTTCCAGAAAGGTCCTTATGTCTATCCATCACATTGAGAACAGATGGGAAGCGTCAAAATAAAAAAAAAAAAAAAGCAAAACTCTTATGCTTGAGATGTTTTTGGCCTGTCAAATCGACACTTTTTTGTGCTTATATTGATCTCTATAAACATTATGGACAGTGTTGCCAGATTGGGGTGAAAAAGCCGTACGTTTTACATTGATTTTAAATGGGGAGGATACGGCTTTTTACCCTCGATCTGGCAACTCTGATTATGGATGAGCATAACCGTAGTTAGGATTTTGTATTTCTCTCTCTTAGCCCATTTGAACGTATGCTTTAGAAAAGGACAGACACTGTGGCTGAAGTCACGTGACAGCCCCTATATTCTACTATTCTACTCTGAAAAACTACATTGTAATTTTTACTTACACTTTGGTTAGAAAAAAGTATGACAGCCAAAGAAAATCTTTCTTTAGGTTTTAAGTTACAATCGCGTCGGTTTTGGTTTTTAACCAAGGACATAATAAGTGAAAACCTATTAAATGGTGCAATCTAATATTATG